>NIVC01000105.1:197491-639991 GCA_002269645.1 Macrostomum lignano
AGATAGATAGATAGATAGATAGATAGATAGATAGATAGATAGATAGATAGATAGATAGATAGATAGATAGATAGATAGATAGATAGATAGATAGATAGATAGATACATAGATAGATAGATAGATAGATAGATAGATAGATAGATAGATAGATAGATAGAGAGATAGATGTGGGCAGACAAGATTCAGCCATCGATCTCGCAGCTGGTCATCAAGGCTGAGGTCAATATTACGTGCAGAAAATTATCCTATTAATATAAATACTATTTTGGAACTCATCAATATCGATGTTGGCCATCTCCATGGCAACAATTAATTCAAGCTTGAATCGCCGTGCATAGCCAGTGATAGAAGATCCGTCTGTATTTTTCTATCAATAGCTTGATATCCATATTTCTGCTTTCGCCTAAAAAGGAAGCCACGCAGCCCTGTTGCGTGTCGGAGTCCAGCTTAGGGGTTTGCCGCCTGATTGATCGGCTTGAAGAGGCGGAGAGACGGGATCTGGGTAGCGGGGAGGGGGAGCAGAGCTGAGAGCAAATTTTCCCATGGTTAATAAGCTGGGAAAATTCTACAAGGCAGCTCAGAAGTCACGTCTAAACTGGTTTGATTAACAAAACATTTCTGACCAGCATCTTTAGAAACAATGCTGTGCCGCTAAAGACAGGTAAAGCTGCATCATTAGCCTGGAGTCTGTGAGGGCGCATTGCATTAGTTCTAGCTGAGATTTCATGGCAATATTGACATTTTTTGCTTTTAAGAATCCTGAATAGAAAAGCAGAGTGGTTCACCTAGAAAATATTTACCTCTGTAGTGTCCAAATATTAATATTAAGAAAGTTTTGAAGAAGAGAATCTCATATTGCAAGATCTACAAATCTCCAGAATCTTATTCTACAGAATCTCACCCTACAGAATCTCACCCTAAAGAATCTCACCCTATTTAATCTCACCCTACAGAATCTCACCCTAAAGAATCTCACCCTATTTAATCTCACCCTACAGAATCTCACCCAACAGAATCTCACCCTACAGAATCTCTCCTTACAGAATCTCAACCTACAGAATCTCACCCAACAGAATCTCACCCAACAGAATCTCACCCAACAGAATCTCACCCTACAGAATGTTATCCTGCAGAATCTCACCCAACAGAATCTCACCCTACAGAATGTTATCCTGCAGAATCTCACCCTACAGAATCTCACCCTACAGAATCTCACCCTACAGAATCTTACCCTACAGAATCTCACCCTACAGAATGTTATCTTGCAGAATCTCACCCTCAAGAATCTCACCCTACAAAATCTTTTCCTAGAGAATCTCACCCTAAAAAATCTTATCCTACAGATTCTCACCCTACAGAATCTAAACCTAAAGAATCTCACCCTCCAGAATTTTACTCTAGAATCTCACCCTACAAATCTCACTCTACAGAGTCTCACCCTACAGAATGTTATCCTGCAGAATCTCACCCTATAGAATCTCACCCTACAGAATCTCACCCTACAGAGTTTCACCCTACAGAATCTCACCCTACAGAATCTCGCCCTACAGAATCTTACCCTACAGAATCTCACCCTACAGAATCTCACCCTACAAAATCTTTTCCTAGAGAATCTCACCCTAAAGAATCTTATCCTACAGATTCTCACCCTACAGAATCTAAACCTAAAAAATCTCACCCTACAGAATTTTACTCTAGAATCTCACCCTACAACTCACTCTACAGAGTCTCACCCTACAGAATGTTATCCTGCAGAATCTCACCCTATAGAATCTCACCCTACAGAATCTCACCCTACAGAGTCTCACCCTACAGAATCTCACCCTACAGAATCTCGCCCTACAGAATCTTACCCTACAGAATCTCACCCTACAGAATCTTATCCTACAGAATCTCACCCTTCAGAATCTCACCCTCCAGAATCTTACCCTACAGAATCTCACCCTACAGAATCTTATCCTACAGAATCTCACCCTTCAGAATCTCACCCTCCAGAATCTTACCCTCCAGAATCTGACTCTACAGAATCTCAAACTACAGAGTCTCACCCTACAGATAAGCAGAAAGGGTTGCTTTTATTGCTTTGCAGCCTCGATCGCTTCAAACACAGAAAGTAGTCCAATTTCGTTAAAATCCTATTTTATATGCTCAATGTTAAATTATTCAAAAAAATTGCAAACGATTTCGGTCGATTGAATCTGACAGATTAAGCCCGCTGGAGTAGAATCCGGTTTCCACGATTGTAAACAGGGAAGGGAAGTAAATAAAAAATTTCTTACAGCAAGTTTAAACTGACTAGCTAAATTTAAAATTTTAGTCAACAAGTTTGCGTTTTGCAAGTTGAATAAATATCCGTAAATGACCTGACAGACAGGCTGTACAGACACACCTTACAGACAGACTGTACAGACACATCTGACTGAAAGACAGACTGTACAGACACATCTGACAGACAGACTGTACAGACACACCTGACTGACAGACAGACTGTACAGATACACCTGACAGACAGACAGGCTGTACAGACACACCTGACAGACAGACAGGCTGTACAGACACACCTGACAGACAGACAGGCTGTACAGACACACCTGACAGACAGACAGGCTGTACAGACACACCTGACAGACAGACAGGCTGTACAGACACACCTGACAGACAGACAGGCTGTACAGACACACCTGACAGACAGACAGGCTGTACAGACACACCTGACAGACAGACAGGCTGTACAGACACACCTGACAGACAGACAGGCTGTACAGACACATCGGACAGACAGACAGGCTGTACAGACACACCTGACAGACAGACAGGCTGTACAGACACATCTGACAGACAGACTGTACAGACACGCCTGACAGACAGGCTGTACAGACACACCTGACAGACAGGCTGTACAGACACATCTGACAGACAGACTGTACAGACACATCTGACAGACAGGCTGTACAGACACACCTGACAGACAGACAGGCTGTACAGACACACCTGACAGACAGGCTGTACAGACACACCTGACAGACAGACAGGCTGTACAGACACACCTGACAGACAGACAGGCTGTACAGACACATCTGACAGACAGACAGGCTGTACAGACACATCTGACAGACAGACAGGCTGTACAGACACATCTGACAGACAGACAGGCTGTACAGACACATCTGACAGACAGACAGCCTCTACAGAAAGTTAATACGCGATTATAAATAAATCTGCTAAAAGAAGATATACAAAATCGCAAAAGCTACAATGCATACAATGGCAGAAATGCTTACCTTAAACCAAACACAATATTCACCAGTGTTTAATTTAGCGGCAGTATCTTTTATCTAAAAGAAAAAAAAGTAGGATACCGAGGCTCCTGACTAAATAAATATTTTATTCCCTAGCTCAACGTCTCTCTTGATTGAAGTGGCTCAATGGTCCTTCGCTGAGTAGCTTAACCTTGTCTCTCCGGTTTTGGGTAGAAATTCTGGCTTAGGGATTTTGCCTCTTTAAGAAAACATAGAGGATATCAGTTGCAGCTTGGGAAGGTGCAGGATGGGCTCTACAGAGAAGAGATCCGCAGCATTCCCAAATAGGAAAAGGGATATTGGGGATCTGAGGGGGAGACCGATTCAGCAAGACTGCACTGATTGGATCAGAGCCCGAGCCCGAGGTTTATGGGAAAAAGCTTTTATTTGTATAGCATTTTTATCTGAAATTTTGCTCAGCCAATCTGAAGCGCTCGCACAGGGTGTACAGCGGTGCCCTGACTTTCTCATCAACAGACAGCTTGTGTACACTCTACCTGCGCCCTGGGTTTTGGGCCCCAATAATCGGGTCATTTTTAGTTCGAGACTCGAGTACCAAAAGCATTTCCAGACGTCAGGGAATGCCGATTTAGAGATATCTGCTAAAATTTAGCGCCAATTTAGCGCCACATGATAAATTTTAGCGCCAATTTAGCGCCACATGATAAATTTTAGCGCCAATTTAGAGCCACAGAATAGAGTTTTGGCGCCAAATTGGCGCTAACTACGAGTCAATTTAAATTTTTACTTTTCCTGCCTAAAACTAAATCATAATTTTTGTTAGAAGTTCATAGGCTTTGCTTCAAGATTTATTCTACTAGAAGACTCTCTAGTTTGAAGTTTTACGCGTCAAAGCAGGATACTGAAGGCTCGTGATTAAAGTATAGTAAATTAGACTCGCAGTAGTTCTACTTTACAATACAAATGTAATGAACATACAAGGTACACACAAAATAGGTATTAGAGTATTTAAAGAGGGCCTGGATTTTGTTCCACAAGTGTCAATCAAAGTGGAAATTTCTGTTGACATTGTTTCAGAATGCAATTCTGACAAGCCATCCTTGCAAGGGGCTCTCATACTTCGGCTGCTATACTGCTAGTCTATACTAAACACCGTGAATTGCATGGCTGCTCAGACAACTCGCCAATTTGGATACTTAATACATGGATGGATGCAAACACAGACAGAACTTATAAGTTTTTAACAAATTCAGATTCAACTAACAGCCAACTGACAGATAGATAGATAGATAGATAGATAGATAGATAGATAGATAGATAGATAGATAGATAGATAGTTAGATAGATAGATAGATAGATAGATAGATATATAGATAGATAGATAGATAGATAGATAGATAGATAGATAGATAGATAGATAGATAGATAGATAGATAGATAGATATATAGATAGATAGATAGATAGATAGATAGATAGATAGATAGATAGATAGATTGCAAACTGTAGGTTTTCAGGGATTAAGATTGGAACCGAAAAAAGCATTTTTAGCTTTTGAATGCAATTTTCAAAGTCAAGATTCAGATGGTCATATTTTAATTTTTTCTTTAATACTTTCAATTTCAAAGGCCCATTGAATTTCTATTCAGACTATAGCATTTCATTAGCAGCTTCTTGGACTGAATGGATGCCAGTCTGAATATGAATATGAAATATATATATATATATATAATATATAAATAAATATATAAATAAATATAATAATATAATAATATAATAATAATATATAAATAAGAATATATATATAAATATGAATGATGAATTCATAGAATGGACAAAAATGACGATAAACTTTAAATTGTACATACAACTTCTGATGGGGCACTGCATCAGGTCCACTAGATTTTTCCAGCTAATTTTTGTAATACCATATCAGTGGGCAATAACAGAGAATCTCATCAGGAGAATCTTAGAGGGAGAATCTTAGACGGAGAATCTCAGAAGGAGAATCTCAGAGGAAGAATCACAGAGGGAGAATCTCATCAGGAGAATCTCATCAGGAGAATCTCAGAAGGAGAATATCAGGAGGAGAATCTCAGAAGGAGAATCTCAGAGGGAGAATCTCAAAGGAGGAATCTCAGCGGGAGAATCTCAGAAGGAGAATCTCAGAGGAAGAATCACAGAGGGAGAATCTCAGAGGGAGAATCTCAGAGGGAGAATCTCAGCGGGAGAATCTTAGAAGGAGAATCTCAAAGGAGGAATCTCAGCGGGAGAATCTCAAAAGGAGAATCTCAGAGGAAGAATCACAGAGGGAGAATCTCAGAGGGAGAATCTCAGAGGGAGAATCTCAGCGGGAGAATCTTAGAAGGAGAATCTCAAACGAGGAATCTCAGAGGGAGAAGCTCAGGGGAAGAATCTCAGAAGGAGAATCTCAGAGGAAGAATCACAGAGGGAGAATCTCATCAGGAGAATCTCAGAAGGAGAATCTCAGAAGAAGAATCTCAGCGGGAGAATCTCAGCGGGAGAATCTCAGAAGGAGAATCTCAGAGGGAGAATCTCAAAGGAGGAATCTCAGAGGGAGAATCTCAAAGGAGGAATCTCAGCGGGAGAATCTCAGAGGGAGAATCTCAGAGGGAGAATCTCAGACGAAGAATCACAAAGGGAGAATCTCAGAGGGAGAATCTCAGAGGGAGAATCTCAGAGGGAAAATCTTATCAGGAGAATCTCAGAGGGAGAATCTCATCCTGCCAATATTATCATGAGCATCTCAACGGGAGAATCTCAGTGGTACAGAACATTTGCAAGAATTGCAAGAGGAAAACAGAGTGTCATGTACAAAAAAGTGTGTTAATTTTTTGAAATTAGAATTAAAACGTTCCAATTCTTGTTTATTTGGATAGCGGATTTCTAAAAATAAAAAAATGTACGCTCGTAACTGCTTGAATTTACGTAAGACTGCTTTATTGTGATGATCTTGGTGTATCTTTAGAAGCAAAAAATGTCAAACTTGCTACTAAAGTGAGTAGTTGATTTAAGGAATGTGATTTTAATAAGTTTTACGAAAATTTCTATTTTATTAAATATTAGAAGATAGCTAAAACATTTCTTTCGATAACAATTAATTTTTTTAATATTACATGCGCACATACGCTCGTACATCAAACCTGTGACTGATAAAACTGCGAATTTGTAATCAGAAAAATAGAGATAATTAGGCTTGCATTATATAAAGTATGAAGTGTACAACTTAAACGACAAAAATCTGTGATTATAGTTGTATGTCATCTATTAAGATTGAACTATAAAAATTTGTTAAAGACTCGTAACTTGAAGTCATGTAAGATTTGTTTTAATGATTGAATAAATATGTTTTGCTAAAATAATATTTAAATTGGCGCCGTCGCAATTTTAAGCCATCGCCGGTATTGCCCTAAAAAATCGTAATTTTAAACCAGTAGTTTTTGTTTTAATGATTAAATAAATATGTTTGCGTAAAATTCAAATTCAAATTGGTGCCTTTGCAACTTCAAGCCGTCGCGGATATAGCTCCAGAAAATCCTTTTACATCGGAGTCACCGGCCGATTTTTTATGTACTCGGCCAGTTTGGCGTTGCCAGCCAGCACGCGCTTCTTCAGCTCCGTCAGCTCGGGATACTTGGCCAGTAGGTCCGGCATGTTGGCCAGGCTGTCAAGAATGTTCAGGCAGCCCAGATCGGCCAGGCTAAGCGACTTGCCGGCAAAGTACTGACCGCCAGCCTGCTTGAGAAAGTCAACCAGGCCGGACAGCAGCTTCGGTCCCTTCTCAGCCTGGAACTCCTTCAACAGATCCGGCTTCTTATCCTCGGGAGCCATCATGAACTTGACAAGCTCCATGAAGATGTCGTCAAGCTGGCACATCGCTCGCTCAACCAAATAGTATTCCCAATCGTTGGATCCCATCAGACCGGCCTTCTTAGCATAGTACCTAGCGATAGCGCCGCTCTGGGCTAGCAGACCTTTGCTTTTGTCTCCAGTATCAACGAAGGGCATCACACCAGTTGGCGAGTTCTTCTTCTGCTCGGCCCATTGCTCTTTAGTGAGTCGGATGTCCTCGAAATCGATTTTGCCAGCGGCGAAGACCAGACGGATCAGTTCGCCACGACCGCGGACACCGAAATAATACAGCTTAGGCTTGGCTGTGGACATGTTTAGTCTTGACTATAACGTATTAATCAGCTTTCGGAGCGGAGTTCATGTAGTTTTGCTTTCTCAACGATCGCATATTTATATTAAGCGGGACCGGCCGGGGTGGCAGGCAGACAGGCTGACAGGCAGGCTGTCAACCCCTGCATGGACTGAAGATTTGTTTGCTAAGAGGCTATACGTTGAGCAGACGTAGTCGCCACGAACAATGTAGAGTACTGCCAGAGAGACAGAGCTAGTCTATACAGAGGCCAAGTGAGGCAATGAATCGTAGGGTGTACGTACCTGTCCCGTGTTTTCCCAGGGGAGACTTAGGGTGCAGACAGTGTTGGCAGAGAATACAGAAAAGTTGGGACTGCATGGAAGCCAGGGTACTTTTAGCTCGCTTCAGGTGCACTGTTTGCCATCGGGCTGCCTGCATGGCGGAAAAGAGAAAATAGTCATCAATCAGCCTATCGACCTATCTATCTATCTGTCTATCTATCTATCTATCTATCTATCTATCTATCTATCTATCTATCTATCTATCTGTCTATCTATCTATCTATCTGTCTATCTATCTACCTATCTATTTATCTATTTATCTATCTATCTATCTATCTATCTATCTGTCTATCTATCTATCTATCTATCTATCTATCTATCTATCTACCTATCTATTTATGTATCTATCTATCTATCTGTCTATCTATCTATCTGTCTATCTGTCTAACTATCTATCTATCTGTCTATCTATCTATCTATCTATCTATCTATCTATCTATTTATGTATCTATCTATATATCTGTCTATCTATCTATCTATCTATCTATCTATCTATCTATCTATCTGTCTATCTATCTGTCTATCTGTCTATCTATCTATCTATCTATCTATCTATCTATCTATCTATCTATCTATCTATCTATCTATCTATCTATGTATCTATCTATCTATCTGTCTATCTATCTATCTATCTATCAATCAATCTATCTATCTATCTATCTATCTATCTATCTATCTATATATCTGTCTATCTGTCTATCTATCTATCTATCTATCTATCTATCTATCTATCTATCTATCTATCTATCTATCTATCTATCTATCTATCTATCTATCTATCTATCTATGTATCTATCTATCTATCTGTCTATCTATCTATCTGTCTATCTATCTATCTATCTGTCTATCTATCTATCTATCTATCTATCTATCTATCTACCTATCTATTTATGTATCTATCTATCTATCTGTCTATCTATCTATCTGTCTATCTGTCTAACTATCTATCTATCTGTCTATCTATCTATCTATCTATCTATCTATCTATCTATCTATTTATGTATCTATCTATCTATCTGTCTATCTATCTATCTATCTATCTATCTATCTATCTATCTATCTATCTATCTGTCTATCTGTCTATCTATCTATCTATCTGTCTATCTGTCTATCTATCTATCTATGTATCTATCTATCTATCTGTCTATCTATCTATCTGTCTATCTATCTATCTATCTGTCTATCTATCTATCTATCTATCTATGTATCTATCTATCTATCTGTCTATCTATCTATCTGTCTATCTGTCTATCTATCTATCTATCTGTCTATCTATCTATCCATATGTCTATTTATGTATCTATCTAACTCTCTATCTATCTATCTATCTATCTATCTATCTATCTATCTATCTATCTGTCTATCTATCTGTCTATCTGTCTATCTATCTATCTATCTATCTATCTATCTATCTATCTATCTATGTATCTATCTATCTATCTGTCTATCTATCTATCTGTCTATCTATCTATCTATCTATCTATCTGTCTATCTATCTATCTATCTATCTATCTATCTATCTATGTATCTATCTATCTATCTGTCTATCTATCTATCTGTCTATCTGTCTATCTATCTATCTATCTGTCTATCTATCTATCCATATGTCTATTTATGTATCTATCTAACTCTCTATCTATCTATCTATCTATCTATCTATCTATCTATCTATCTATCTATCTATCTGTCTATCTATCTATCTGTCTATCTGTCTATCTATCTATCTATCTGTCTGTCTATCTATCTATCTATCTCTCTATCTATCTGTCTATTTATGTATCTATCTATTTATCTATTTGCATATCTATACATTTATCTAAAAGTAAAAAAAATTGAAGCAGTTTGCAATGAACTTCACAACCTTTTAGATGCAGACGGGTGAATAACAGAGTGCTAACAAAACGTACTTAGCAGCGCTTCTGTTTAAAAGCTTAATTAAATTGTCGAAGAGATGCTATTGTATCTTTTTTGTGAAATAACACGCGATGGTCAGAAGAGAGTAATTTACCTGAATCTCAGAGCATGTGCAACACCTGAAGGTTTTTAGTAATTATCGCACAACTGATGTGTCATAATTGCATGTATGAATCAGGCTCAGTACAGGGTAAAAGTAAAAGTACAAAAGTAAAAGTAAATAAAATAAAAAGTACAAAGTACAAGGAATACCACGAGACAGTGGCAGCTCCAGAACAGCCTGTCTCCTAATGGGCGCCCCTGTCTCTTAATGGGCGCCCCTGTCTCTTAATGGGCGCCTCTGGTCTCTTGGTGGGCGCCTAAAACTACGGTTTTGTTAACTCTCAACTCAATGCTCTGTTTTAAAATACAACATCCTTAATAGCAAGCGTATTTCGAATAATATATTAAGCCTTTGGCTTCAATAAAAAAATAACAAAGAAGTCAAATAAATGAAGCAAAATTAATTTTGAAAATTTGTAAACTCACTGTCGACAGGGTTGCCGAAGATTTTGTTATAAAATTTTTATTAGTATTTTTCAGACGGACAATAGCAGTACAGCCGCAAGTGTAATTTGCCATAGAGTCTACTTATAGTAAGTAGGTACGCAGTTGAATGAAGATAAGAGTTTAATTTAAAGAAAATTCCCACACACGATTCAACATGTACAGAAAATAGGATAAATTTATTAAATAAAAACTTGCAATCAGACACTGTAGCATAATGATACAATACTTACGGACTAAAATCAGATTTTAACAAATGGTAGAGAGTGCATAAATGACGTTCATTTAATAACTCGAATAAAAATGAACTTGGAGAACACATATGAAATATATAAAAAACACATGGCCATGCTAGATAGGCTACCGTAATAAAGCAAGGTATGTTTAAAGTAGGAATGTTATCGATTTCTGATCAAATTCTCACAATTTAGTATGATTTTACCGCAACAGTGTAAATTTAAGATAAAAATTTTAATTTGTATATTATACCAATTAATATTTAAACAAAGACAAACACGGAATGCATAAATTATAGTTAAGACTACCTTGTAGATTTTTTGCAACGTTTATGGCCCAAAGACAATCGGGTGTTCGGGTCTGAGGTGTCTATGGCCAAAAGACACAAACTTGGGTGTTAGGGTTTGAAGGGTCTATGGCCAAAAGACACAAACCCTCGGGTGTTCGGGGTCTGAGGTGTCTATGGCCAAAAGACACAAACTCGGGTGTTAGGGTTTGAAGGGTCTATGGCCAAAAGACACAAACCCTCGGGTGTTCGGGGTCTGAGGTGTCTATGGCCAAAAGACACAAACTCGGGTGTTAGGGTTTGAAGGGTCTATGGCCAAAAGACACAAACCCTCGGGTGTTCGAGGTCTGAGGTGTCTATGGCCAAAGACACAAACTCAGGCATTCGGGTTTGAAGTGTCTATGGTCAAAAGACACAAACACGGGTGTTAGGGTTTGAAGTGTCTATGGCCAAAAGACACAAACCCTCGGGCATTCGGGTCTGAGTTGTCTATGGCCAAAAGACACAAACTCGGGTGTTAGGGTCTAAGATGTCTATGGGCAAAAAACGTATTCGGTGTAGGGGTCTGGGGTGTCAGGTGTCTATGGCCAAAAGACACCCTCAATCTGTTGGAGTGGAGGTGTTGGCTTCTCTTGCATCGTTAATGACTCCCCCTAGTAGATGCACTGTCAATAACTTGATTTACACTTACTACAGCAATAAAACTGTCAAAAAACCACAATTTATCTCAGCAGAGCCAGCACCAGAAGCAGCAGCCCAGTCAGGCACAGGGTAGACGCGGACGCAGCCAAAGATTTAGAGCTGTTGCATCCATCTTTATCCGAACAATAGCAAGTCTCTCTATAGACTCCCATATCAACGAATCTGTAATTGCAGCCCCAGGCAATTCGCTCCGGTCGAGAGCCGCATCTTCGTGTAACCTTAATCCAAGAATGCCAACCAGTGCTTTCCTGATAGATTTTCACACAGAAAGTGCCGGGCACGCGAGCCTGAAAGCTGGTGCAGTCGATCAGAGCGTTGGTGCGCTGATCGAAATAGCGACTGTCGGGACAAGAGCTGTCTTCTTGGCTGTCGCATTGATAGCACATGATGGCCGAGCTGTGGTCTGTGGCGAATTTGGAAAGAGAGCTTACGTTTATTTATGTGTCAGATATAATGCAGTTTGCTAAATAAATATTGAACAGATTTCTATCTGAGACGTCTATGGCCCACAAACAACCCTGGATGTTGGTTGGAGTGACGTGTCTAAGATGTCTATGATCCAAAGACCCCCCTGGATGTTGGTTGAAGTAAAGTGTCTTGATGTCTATGGCCCAAAGACACTACTGGATGTTGGTTGAAGTAGTGTCTGTGATTTCTACGGCCCAAAGACACTACTGGATGTTGGTTGAAGTAAAGTGTCTGTGATGTCTATGGCCGAAAGACACTCCTGTATGCTGGAGTGAATTAAAGTGTCTGTGACGTCTATAGCTCAAAGACACTTCTGAATGTTGGTTGAAGTAAAGTTTCCATGATGTCGAAAGCCTAAAGACTCCCCTGGGTGTTAGATTGAAGTGTCTGAGATGTCTATGGCCCAAAGACAACGTCTGGATGTAGAAGGTTTCTAAGATATCTATGGCATAAATAAACCCCTGAATATTGGTTGAATTAAAATGTCTCAGAAATCTAAAGCCCAAAGACACCCTAGATGTTGGTTGGAGCGAAGTGTCTCAGATGACTATGGTCCAAAGACACTCCTAGATGTTGGAATGAAGTTTCTGAAATGTCTATAGCCCAAAGACACTAGCTCTACTAGATGTTGGAGAGAAGGATTTAAGATGTTTATGGCTCAAAGACATCCCTAGATATTGGTTGGAAAAGTGTCTAAGATGTCTATAGACTAAAGAGACCCTTGGATATTGGAGTAAAGTGTCTGCAATGTCTATTGTCCAAAGACACCCCTAAATGTTAGTTAAAATAAGTGTCTAAGATTTCTTTGGCCTAAAAACAATCAAAAGTTTCACATTACAATAAGCTTTGAACTATTATGAACAATGAGATCTCAAATAACAAAAAGACAAGACTAGTATTTAAGTTCTTTATGTTTATTAGCTAACATTATCTACTAAGATAAACTAAGCTAAATTAAACACATTCAAATTTATATTTAACTATAAAACTTTTAATTAAAAGTAGATAAAAAGATAGTATACAATGTTTTAATGTAATATTATTGGCTAATTAAAGTAGATAGCCTATTGACCATACAATAAAAGTTCAAATGATCAAATAGCCTCTGGATAGAATAAAAAAATTGAACAATACTTAGCATTTAATCTTTTCTCTAAGATCATTATATCTATAATAAATATGCAATGCAATGTGTCAATGGGCATAGCCAAATTCTATAATTTGATCTACTAGACCATTTATATAGTTATTGTCATCATAACTCTACAACTAAGTAAATAGGCTATCAAGTAGAATTTGTTATATTAAATTGGTTATTATATAAAAAATCTACTATACTTGACTCCTGCTTGCTAATTTTAACTTGCAATTGCAATGATTGTAAATATGGTATCGATAGTAAATAAATCATGTGCCTTAGACTGGAGTATAAATAACTTGTTTCTTAATTGGATAAAAATTTGAAGACTAAATTCTTAAATTCGACCATTCTGAATTATCATAGAGTGAGACCATGTGGCACAATCATGGGTATAGTTTAAAAAGATTTCAGCAATAACTTCGTCTTTACTTACCGACTTGTATTGCTAACAATAGCAACGCTAGAAGCGATGCATAGTAATAGAGAGCCATGGAGCTTATCAATTTTACTCGCAAAACATAAAACGTTAAATTTAAACACAATCGAATCAATAGCAAATAGAGATTAATATATTGAATACAAATTTAAATAGTTCAAACTTAGGAAAAACTTACAAAAACAGTGATATTTAAATCGGAACAATAGGAAGTACGCGGCATTTTTTGTCAGAGAGTATGTTAAGCTCTGTTTATTCCAAATCAAACCAATTAAAGATTTTTCTCTTTTAGAGTAGTTTATAAACCACTGTTATGCAAAAAGTTTTTGTGCAAGTTTTACTTTGTTTAAAATGCTGCACAACCAACGCCGCACCATTTTGTCTTGAAAAATTCTAACTCTTTTGTGAAGCTTGACGCATTTTTGCACCTTTATCCTTTTTATTCTCCTATAATGTGAGAGCAGCGCAATTTATGTAATTATTTTTGTCGCGTTAATATACTAATATAAATTGTAAGGAACATAACAAGTTTCATGAATAATGAATATTGGCTTGCCATGATGCTTTTTATTCAATAACTATCCAGTTTATTTCAAAATGAAAAATAGACTGTAATGTATTTTAATGTATTGCAAAAAAATTATTAGAATTCGAATTTTCAGTATTCTTTACCACCCTTAGATTTCCTCATTTTAAGACATTTTACTTTCGTTCAAACATTCGTTAAATAGCAATTGCGATTTCATTTGAATAAAGTTTTCACAGCAGCACTGAGATCTAGCTCGTAAATCATACCTGAAATTTAAGACTTAGCAGGAAAATTAATTGGCATTGCCTTTGCAGGTTATAGGTCTTTCTTTAATTCTACTAAGGTTCTACTTTTTTCAGGATTAATTCAGTTTGCAGCTCAGCATTTTAGATATATAGTTATCAAACTTATTAATTAGAATGAAATACTTTCATACTCAATAATTTGTCATTTTCTGCAATCATGGCTCACTTACTTGGCAGTGAATATTGTTTAAAAAGTCTTTCAAGCGACGCCCGCGACTTGCACAACGTACTGCAGGAGCTCATAGCCAAGGCCGGGCCTGTGCCTGTGATGTCATGGAAATTTCCTGACAAGAAAGCGTGCGATCTCGACATTCCCTACTTGCTTCAGCAGTATGCATTCTGTATGGACGAGCCAGAGGCTAATCAAGTGTCACACATAGTGCTGTTGGAGCTTGTTATTGACAGGTAATATATACTGTATGTAATATATAATATATAACACAGGTATTCACTTCAGGACACAGGTACTCACTTCAGGACAAGGGTACTCACTTCAGGACACAGGTACTCAATTCAGGACACAGGTACTCACTTCAGGACACAGGTACTCAATTCAGGACACAGGTACTCACTTCAGGACACAGGTATTCACTTCAGGACACAGGTATTCACTTCAGGACACAGGTATTCACTTCAGGACACAGGTATTCACTTCAGGACACAGGTATTCACTTCAGGACAAGGGTACTCACTTCATGACAGGTATTCACTTCAGGACAAGGGTACTCACTTCAGGACACAGGTATTCACTTCAGGACAAGGGTACTCACTTCAAGACACAGGTACTCACTTCATGACAGGTATTCACTTCAGGACAAGGGTACTCACTTCAGGACACAGGTATTCACTTCAGGACAAGGGTACTCACTTCAGGACACAGGTACTCACTTCAGGACACAGGTATTCACTTCAGGACACAGGTATTCACTTCAGGACAAGGGTACTCACTTCAGGACACAGGTACTCACTTCAAGACACAGGTATTCACTTCAAGACACAGGTATTCACTTCAGGACACAGGTATTCACTTCAGGACACAGGTATTCACTTCAGGACAAGGGTACTCACTTCAGGACACAGGTACTCACTTCAAGACACAGGTATTCACTTCAAGACACAGGTATTCACTTCAGGACACAGGTATTCACTCCAGGACACAGGTATTCACTTCAGGACAAGGGTACTCACTTCAGGACACAGGTACTCACTTCAGGACACAGGTATTCACTTCAGGACACAGGTATTCACTTCAGGATAAGGGTACTCACTTCAAGACACAGGTACTCACTTCAGGATAAGGGTACTCACTTCAGGACACAGGTACTCAATTCAGGACACAGGTACTCACTTCAGGACACAGGTACTCAATTCAGGACACAGGTACTCACTTCAGGACACAGGTATTCACTTCAGGACACAGGTATTCACTTCAGGACACAGGTATTCACTTCAGGACACAGGTATTCACTTCAGGACACAGGTATTCACTTCAGGACAAGGGTACTCACTTCATGACAGGTATTCACTTCAGGACAAGGGTACTCACTTCAGGACACAGGTATTCACTTCAGGACAAGGGTACTCACTTCAAGACACAGGTACTCACTTCATGACAGGTATTCACTTCAGGACAAGGGTACTCACTTCAGGACACAGGTATTCACTTCAGGACAAGGGTACTCACTTCAGGACACAGGTACTCACTTCAGGACACAGGTATTCACTTCAGGACACAGGTATTCACTTCAGGACAAGGGTACTCACTTCAGGACACAGGTACTCACTTCAAGACACAGGTATTCACTTCAAGACACAGGTATTCACTTCAGGACAAGGGTACTCACTTCAGGACACAGGTACTCACTTCAAGACACAGGTATTCACTTCAAGACACAGGTATTCACTTCAGGACACAGGTATTCACTTCAGGACACAGGTATTCACTTCAGGACAAGGGTACTCACTTCAGGACACAGGTACTCACTTCAAGACACAGGTATTCACTTCAAGACACAGGTATTCACTTCAGGACACAGGTATTCACTTCAGGACACAGGTATTCACTTCAGGACAAGGGTACTCACTTCAGGACACAGGTACTCACTTCAGGACACAGGTATTCACTTCAGGACACAGGTATTCACTTCAGGATAAGGGTACTCACTTCAAGACACAGGTACTCACTTCAGGATAAGGGTACTCACTTCAGGACACAGGTACTCAATTCAGGACACAGGTACTCACTTCAGGACACAGGTACTCAATTCAGGACACAGGTACTCACTTCAGGACACAGGTATTCACTTCAGGACACAGGTATTCACTTCAGGACACAGGTATTCACTTCAGGACACAGGTATTCACTTCAGGACAAGGGTACTCACTTCAGGACACAGGTACTCACTTCAGGACACAGGTATTCACTTCAGGACACAGGTATTCACTTCAGGACACAGGTATTCACTTCAGGACACAGGTATTCACTTCAGGACAAGGGTACTCACTTCAGGACACAGGTACTCACTTCAAGACACAGGTATTCACTTCAGGACACAGGTATTCACTTCAGGACACAGGTATTCACTTCAGGACACAGGTATTCACTTCAGGACACAGGTATTCACTTCAGGACACAGGTATTCACTTCAGGACAAGGGTACTCACTTCAGGACACAGGTACTCACTTCAGGACACAGGTATTCACTTCAGGACACAGGTATTCACTTCAGGACACAGGTATTCACTTCAGGACACAGGTATTCACTTCAGGACAAGGGTACTCACTTCATGACAGGTATTCACTTCAGGACAAGGGTACTCACTTCAGGACACAGGTATTCACTTCAGGACAAGGGTACTCACTTCAAGACACAGGTACTCACTTCATGACAGGTATTCACTTCAGGACAAGGGTACTCACTTCAGGACACAGGTATTCACTTCAGGACAAGGGTACTCACTTCAGGACACAGGTACTCACTTCAGGACACAGGTATTCACTTCAGGACACAGGTATTCACTTCAGGACAAGGGTACTCACTTCAGGACACAGGTACTCACTTCAAGACACAGGTATTCACTTCAAGACACAGGTATTCACTTCAGGACACAGGTATTCACTTCAGGACACAGGTATTCACTTCAGGACAAGGGTACTCACTTCAGGACACAGGTACTCACTTCAAGACACAGGTATTCACTTCAAGACACAGGTATTCACTTCAGGACACAGGTATTCACTTCAGGACAAGGGTACTCACTTCAGGACACAGGTACTCACTTCAGGACACAGGTATTCACTTCAGGACACAGGTATTCACTTCAGGATAAGGGTACTCACTTCAAGACACAGGTACTCACTTCAGGATAAGGGTACTCACTTCAGGACACAGGTACTCAATTCAGGACACAGGTACTCACTTCAGGACACAGGTACTCAATTCAGGACACAGGTACTCACTTCAGGACACAGGTATTCACTTCAGGACACAGGTATTCACTTCAGGACACAGGTATTCACTTCAGGACACAGGTATTCACTTCAGGACACAGGTATTCACTTCAGGACAAGGGTACTCACTTCATGACAGGTATTCACTTCAGGACAAGGTACTCACTTCAGGACACAGGTATTCACTTCAGGACAAGGGTACTCACTTCAAGACACAGGTACTCACTTCATGACAGGTATTCACTTCAGGACAAGGGTACTCACTTCAGGACACAGGTATTCACTTCAGGACAAGGGTACTCACTTCAGGACACAGGTACTCACTTCAGGACACAGGTATTCACTTCAGGACACAGGTATTCACTTCAGGACAAGGGTACTCACTTCAGGACACAGGTACTCACTTCAAGACACAGGTATTCACTTCAAGACACAGGTATTCACTTCAGGATAAGGGTACTCACTTCAGGACACAGGTACTCACTTCAGGACACAGGTATTCACTTCAGGACACAGGTATTCACTTCAGGACAAGGGTACTCACTTCAGGACACAGATACTCACTTCAGGACACATGTTTTCACTTCAGGACACATGTTTTCACTTCAGGACACAGGTACTCACTTCAGGACAGGTACTCACTTCAAAACACAAGTTATCACTTCAGAGCACAGATTTTTAAATATTTTCTTATACGTTTGTATTTTTTTCAACGACAAGTCACAGTTTTATTTTAAATATAATTGGTTTAAATTAATTAAAACAGGTACAATCTACTGCTACAAGTGCTGTCCCAGTTTATCCTGACTCATCTCCCCGCTGAAGCCGGCCAATCGAGCGGCAGTCAGACTCACGCTGGAGGAAGCAGTCTTGGTTTGGCGGCAAAGAAATTCTGGAACCGGATGGGGCAAATGTCGCTGCTAGTTCGGCAACTAACAGATGAGGTGAATAGTTAATAACAAATCATATTTTTCTGGAATTCGCTAGCGATACTACTGTTAGTGACGTAAGCGAAAATTTATTATCTAAAATGGGCGCTAATTTCAGTATAAAAAATGGTGTTAATTTTAGTATCAAAAGTGGCGCCAATTTCAGTATCAAACAATGACGCCCATTTCAAGATAAAAATAGCGCCAATTTCAGTATCAAAAGTGGCGCCAATTTCAGTTTCAAAAAGGTGCCAATTTCAGTATTAAAAAAGGCGGCGGCAATTTCAGTATTATAAAATGGCGCCAATTTCAGTATCAAAAATGGCGCTAATTTCAATATTGAAAGGGCGCCAATTCGAATTTCATTTTTGTTTCTTTAACGCCACCATTGCTACTTACTGCTATGGTGTTAAATAGTAGTATGATTAGAACATTAAAAAATCTTTAAAAACATCAATTTTTGCAGGCTCGCCTAAGTGAACTCAGACAGCAACAACAGAAAGAAGAGGTCAGTCAAAATGTTGTCAAATCTAACAAAACAGACCAGAGTCCCATCAGATCAGCTGTTCCAAATTCGACTAAGTCCTGTCAGACTGTAGAAACAGCATTCGTACCCTGCGACAGTTGCTCTGAGGTGCAGCACGGGTTTTCCCGGATCAGCGCTCACCTGTCAGCTCTGTGCGAGAAGGAGCGACTGCCGTCGTCGCTGAGAATTTATCGAGCTCAGCTGCAGCAGGCGAATGGCGGCTTCGATGGCGATTGGCTCGCCGCCAGCGACCTGGTGCGCTGGAGCGTCGAGTTGGAAAAAGAGGCTAACAGGCTTGTGAAGCATTTCAATCAGGTGAGGGATCATTAGAATCACCTGTTAGATAAATATAATCACCTGTTAGATCATTAGAATCACCTGTTAGATAAATATAATTACCTGTTAAATCATTAGAATCACCTGTTAGATAAATATAATCACCTGTTAGATAAATATAATCACCTGTTAGATCATTAGAATCACCTGTTAGATAAATAGAATCACCTGTTAGATAAATAGAATCACCTGTTAGATAAATAGAATCACCTGTTAGATAAATAGAATCACCTGTTAGATAAATATAATCACCTGTTAGATCATTAGAATCACCTGTTAGATAAATAGAATCACCTGTTAGATAAATAGAATCACCTGTTAGATAAAAAGAATCACCTGTTAGATAAATAGAATCACCTGTTAGATCATTAGAATCACCTGTCAGATCATTTAGAATCACCTGTTAGATAAATAGAATCACCTGTTAGATAAATAGAATCACCTGTTAGATAAATAGAATCACCTGTTAGATAAATAGAATCACCTGTTAGATAAATAGAATCACCTGTTAGATAATAGGAATCACCTGTTAGATAAATAGAATCACCTGTTAGATAATAGGAATCACCTGTTAGATAAATAGAATCACCTGTTAGATCATTAGAATCACCTGTTAGATCATTTAGAATCACCTGTTAGATCATTTAGAATCACCTGTTAGATCATTTAGAATCACCTGTTAGATCATTTAGAATCACCTGTTAGATCATTAGAATCACCTGTTAGATCATTAGAATCACCTGTTAGATAAATAGAATCACCTGTTAGATAAATAGAATCACCTGTTAGATAAATAGAATCACCTGTTAGATAAATAGAATCACCTGTTAGATCATTAGAATCACCTGTTAGATCATTAGAATCACCTGTTAGATAAATAAAAGCACCTGTTAGATATATAGAATCACCTGTTAGATAAATAGAATCACCTGTTAGATAAATATAATCACCTGTTAGATAAATAGAATCACCTGTTAGATAAATAGAATAACCTGTTAGATAAATGGAATCACCTGTTAGATAAATAGAATCACCTGTTAGATAAATAGAATCACCTGTTAGCCACATACCGCCACCACCCCCAGGTGTCGGACACCAGCGCCCAGCTGAAGCGGCAGAATGCGGACCTGACCGCAGCCCTGGAACAAGCAAAAACTCGCGAGGTCAAATTCGACCAGGAACGAGCGGCCGATGCAGAAAAAGCGGCCAAATCCCGGCGGGAGCTCGAATCGAAAATGGACAAGCTGGTCAAGCAGTACGAGGCAACCGTTGACCAAGTGTCTAGCGCTAATAAAGCTTTGGAGGCCTCCAAACTGCAGCTGATGAAGGATATTGAAGCTGCTAAGAAGAGTATTGAGCAACAGGAAGAGCTTATTAAACTGTTGGGTAAATCTTCCTACTTCCTACCTTCCCTCCTATAGATTTTCAGTATAGTGGATATAAAAAAGGGTTGTAAAATCTCTTAAAGTGTAAACCTACTAACAGTAGCATAATTTGCAAATTAATTGAAAAATTCGAAGCAAACTGACTATAAAACACTTTTTGTCCAGATCGAGTAAAAAATCGAGTCAAGCAGGTGAGCAAACGAGACGACTTGAGCCTGGAGGATCTGGAACTGGCTGTGGGATCTGTGGGCGAACGATTGACAGACCTCACTGATCAGTTATGCCAAGCCAGAGAAGAAACCCAAGCGGCAGCTACGCAATGCGAAAATCTTGCCAGACAGAACGAATCTCTTCAAGCCAAGCATCGAATGACGGCTGAGCGAGTTGCAGAGCTCTCTGCTGAGAATGAGCAGCTTAAAGAAGCCTTAGACGAACTGGAAGAGTTCAAGGATAATCATCGAAGCTCTGGTAAAGACTTGGAGAAGGAACTCGTGGCGGCTAAGATGCAGAATAAGGAATCTGAGGTAAGGATTTCGGTTGCTAGGGCCGCTTAAATAGTTGTCAAGGCCGCTAAATTAGTTGCTAGGGCCGCTAAATTAGTTGCTAGGATCGCTTAACTGGTCTAGGGACGCTACATTGGTTGTAAGACTTGTAAGGCTTAAATTGTTGCTAATGGGCCTGAACTTGTTGTTAGGCGCGTGTTAAAGGGGTTACTATGGTTACGAAATGTCTCGCGCTAAAGGTGACAAAGTGGTTTCTAGAGACGCTTAATTTGTTACTAGGATCACTAAATTGGTTGCTGAGCAGGCCACATGCCTTATTTTGTCGAGCATGATCGGTTAAAATTTCAGATGCTAATCAAGACGCTAACAGAGGCCCAAGACAATCTCACTCTGTCTGTTCAGCGATTGAAATCTCAGGTGTCCGACTTGCAGACGTCGCTGCAAAAAAGCGAAGACGAGAAGCGACTGCTCATTGAGTATCCCGATCTCAATGGACCGGTTAACCAGGATGTGGAAGGTTTGTTTGGTAGCTTGGATCTTCGGTGTGAAGAGGGGGAGTATAAGAGGGTGAAAGAGTGAGTGAGGGTGAGGGAGGGTGAGAGAGTGAGAGGGTGAGTGAGTGTGAGGGAGGGTGAGAGAGTGAGTGAGGGTGAGGGAGTGAGTGAGGGTGAGGGAGTGAGAGGGTGAGGGAGTGAGGGTGAGGTAGTGAGTGAGTGAGGGTGAGGGAGTGAGTGAGGGTGAGGGAGTGAGAGGGTGAGGGAGTGAGGGTGAGGTAGTGAGTGAGTGAGGGTGAGGGAGTGAGTGAGGGTGAGGGAGTGAGTGAGGGTGAGGGAGTGAGAGGGTGAGGGAGTGAGTGAGGGTGAGGGAGTGAGAGGGTGAGGGAGTGAGTGAGGGTGAGGTAGTGAGTGAGTGAGGGTGAGGGAGTGAGTGAGGGTGAGGGAGTGAGAGGGTGAGGGAGTGAGGGTGAGGTAGTGAGTGAGTGAGGGTGAGGGAGTGAGTGAGGGTGAGGGAGTGAGAGGGTGAGGGAGTGAGGGTGAGGGAGTGAGTGAGGGTGAGGTAGTGAGTGAGTGAGGGTGAGGGAGTGAGTGAGGGTGAGGGAGTGAGAGGGTGAGGGAGTGAGGGTGAGGTAGTGAGTGAGTGAGGGTGAGGGAGTGAGTGAGGGTGAGGGAGTGAGAGGGTGAGGGAGTGAGGGTGAGGTAGTGAGTGAGGGTGAGGGAGTGAGGGAAGGTGAGAGAGTGAGAGAGTGAGGAGAGAGTGAGGGTGAGGGAGTGAGGGAGGGTGAGAGAGTGAGAGGGTGAGGGAGTGAGGGTGAGGTAGTGAGTGAGGGTGAGGGAGTGAGGGAAGGTGAGAGAGTGAGAGAGTGAGGAGAGAGTGAGGGTGAGGGAGTGAGGGAGGGTGAGAGAGTGAGAGGGTGAGGGAGTGAGGGTGAGGTAGTGAGTGAGGGTGAGGGAGTGAGGGAAGGTGAGGGAGTGAGGGTGAGGTAGTGAGTGAGTGAGGGTGAGGGAGTGAGTGAGGGTGAGGGAGTGAGAGGGTGAGGGAGTGAGGGTGAGGTAGTGAGTGAGGGTGAGGGAGTGAGTGAGGGTGAGGGAGTGAGAGAGGGTGAGGGAGTGAGGGTGAGGTAGTGAGAGAGTGAGGGTGAGGGAGTGAGTGAGGGTGAGGGAGTGAGAGGGTGAGGGAGTGAGGGTGAGGTAGTGAGTGAGGGTGAGGGAGTGAGGGAAGGTGAGAGAGTGAGAGAGTGAGGAGAGAGTGAGTGAGGGTGAGGGAGTGAGTGAGGGTGAGGGAGTGAGGGAAGGTGAGAGAGTGAGAGGGTGAGGGAGTGAGAGGGTGAGGGAGTGAGGGAAGGTGAGAGAGTGAGAGAGTGAGGAGAGAGTGAGTGAGGGTGAGGGAGTGAGTGAGGGTGAGGGAGTGAGAGGGTGAGGGAGTGAGGGTGAGGTAGTGAGTGAGGGTGAGGGAGTGAGTGAGGGTGAGGGAGTGAGAGGGTGAGGGAGTGAGGGTGAGGTAGTGAGTGAGTGAGGGTGAGGGAGTGAGTGAGGGTGAGGTAGTGAGTGAGGGTGAGGGAGTGAGAGGGTGAGGGAGTGAGAGGGTGAGGGAGTGAGGGTGAGGTAGTGAGTGAGTGAGGGTGAGGGAGTGAGTGAGGGTGAGGGAGTGAGAGGGTGAGGGAGTGAGGGTGAGGTAGTGAGTGAGGGTGAGGGAGTGAGGGAAGGTGAGAGAGTGAGAGAGTGAGGAGAGAGTGAGGGTGAGGGAGTGAGGGAGGGTGAGAGAGTGAGAGGGTGAGGGAGTGAGGGTGAGGTAGTGAGTGAGGGTGAGGGAGTGAGTGAGGGTGAGGGAGTGAGGGTGAGGGAGTGAGTGAGGGTGAGAGAGTGAGAGGGTGAGGGAGTGAGGGTGAGGAGAGAGTGAGGTTGAGGGAGTGAGGGAGGGTGAGGGAGTGAGGGTGAGGTAGTGAGAGAGTGAGGGTGAGGGAGTGAGTGAGGGTGAGAGAGTGAGAGGGTGAGGGAGTGAGGGTGAGGTAGTGAGTGAGGGTGAGGGAGTGAGGGAAGGTGAGAGAGTGAGAGAGTGAGGAGAGAGTGAGGGTGAGGGAGTGAGGGAGGGTGAGAGAGTGAGAGGGTGAGGGAGTGAGGGTGAGGTAGTGAGTGAGGGTGAGGGAGTGAGTGAGGGTGAGGGAGTGAGAGGGTGAGGGAGTGAGTGAGGGTGAGGGAGGGTGAGAGAGTGAGTGAGGGTGAGGGAGTGAGTGAGGGTGAGGGAGTGAGAGGGTGAGGGAGTGTGAGAGAGTGAGAGGGTAAGTGAGTGTGAGGGAGGGTGAGAGAGTGAGTGAGGGTGAGGGAGTGAGAGGGTGAGGGAGGGTGAGAGAGTGAGAGGGTGAGTGAGTGTGAGGGAGGGTGAGAGAGTGAGTGAGGGTGAGGGAGTGAGTGAGGGTGAGGGAGTGAGAGGGTGAGGGAGTGAGGGTGAGGTAGTGAGTGAGTGAGGGTGAGGGAGTGAGTGAGGGTGAGGGAGTGAGAGGGTGAGGGAGTGAGGGTGAGGTAGTGAGTGAGTGAGGGTGAGGGAGTGAGTGAGGGTGAGGGAGTGAGAGAGTGAGGGAGTGAGGGTGAGGTAGTGAGTGAGGGTGAGGGAGTGAGTGAAGGTGAGAGAGTGAGGGAGTGAGTGAGGGTGAGAGAGTGAGAGGGTGAGGGAGTGAGGGTGAGGAGAGAGTGAGGTTGAGGGAGTGAGGGAGGGTGAGGGAGTGAGGGTGAGGTAGTGAGAGAGTGAGGGTGAGGGAGTGAGTGAGGGTGAGGGAGTGAGAGGGTGAGGGAGTGAGGGTGAGGTAGTGAGTGAGGGTGAGGGAGTGAGGGAAGGTGAGAGAGTGAGAGAGTGAGGAGAGAGTGAGTGAGGGTGAGGGAGTGAGTGAGGGTGAGGGAGTGAGGGAAGGTGAGAGAGTGAGAGGGTGAGGGAGTGAGAGGGTGAGGGAGTGAGGGAAGGTGAGAGAGTGAGAGAGTGAGGAGAGAGTGAGTGAGGGTGAGGGAGTGAGTGAGGGTGAGGGAGTGAGAGGGTGAGGGAGTGAGGGTGAGGTAGTGAGTGAGGGTGAGGGAGTGAGTGAGGGTGAGGGAGTGAGAGGGTTAGGGAGTGAGGGTGAGGTAGTGAGTGAGTGAGGGTGAGGGAGTGAGTGAGGGTGAGGGAGTGAGAGGGTGAGGGAGTGAGGGTGAGGTAGTGAGTGAGTGAGGGTGAGGGAGTGAGTGAGGGTGAGGGAGTGAGAGGGTGAGGGAGTGAGGGTGAGGTAGTGAGTGAGGGTGAGGGAGTGAGTGAGGGTGAGGGAGTGAGAGGGTGAGGGAGTGAGTGAGGGTGAGGGAGTGAGTGAGGGTGAGGGAGTGAGTGAGGGTGAGGGAGTGAGTGAGGGTGAGGGAGTGAGAGGGTGAGGGAGTGAGTGAGGGTGAGGTAGTGAGTGAGGGTGAGAGAGTGAGAGGGTGAGGGAGTGAGGGTGAGGAGAGAGTGAGGTTGAGGGAGTGAGGGAGGGTGAGGGAGTGAGAGGGTGAGGGAGTGAGGGTGAGGTAGTGAGTGAGGGTGAGGGAGTGAGGGAAGGTGAGAGAGTGAGAGAGTGAGGAGAGAGTGAGTGAGGGTGAGGGAGTGAGTGAGGGTGAGGGAGTGAGAGGGTGAGGGAGTGAGTGAGGGTGAGGGAGTGAGTGAGGGTGAGGGAGTGAGTGAGGGTGAGGGAGTGAGTGAGGGTGAGGGAGTGAGAGGGTGAGGGAGTGAGTGAGGGTGAGGTAGTGAGTGAGGGTGAGAGAGTGAGAGGGTGAGGGAGTGAGGGTGAGGAGAGAGTGAGGTTGAGGGAGTGAGGGAGGGTGAGGGAGTGAGGGTGAGGTAGTGAGAGAGTGAGGGTGAGGGAGTGAGTGAGGGTGAGGGAGTGAGAGGGTGAGGGAGTGAGGGTGAGGTAGTGAGTGAGGGTGAGGGAGTGAGGGAAGGTGAGAGAGTGAGAGAGTGAGGAGAGATTGAGTGAGGGTGAGGGAGTGAGTGAGGGTGAGGGAGTGAGGGAAGGTGAGAGAGTGAGAGGGTGAGGGAGTGAGAGGGTGAGGGAGTGAGGGAAGGTGAGAGAGTGAGTGAGGGTGAGGGAGTGAGTGAGGGTGAGGGAGTGAGAGGGTGAGGGAGTTAGGGTGAGGTAGTGAGTGAGGGTGAGGGAATGAGTGAGGGTGAGGGAGTGAGAGGGTGAGGGAGTGAGTGAGGGTGAGGTAGTGAGTGAGGGTGAGGGAGTGAGAGGGTGAGGGAGTGAGAGGGTGAGGGAGTGAGGGTGAGGTAGTGAGTGAGGGTGAGGGAGTGAGTGAGGGTGAGGGAGTGAGAGGGTGAGGGAGTGAGTGAGGGTGAGGGAGTGAGTTAGGGTGAGGGAGTGAGTGAGGGTGAGGGAGTGAGAGGGTGAGGGAGTGAGTGAGGGTGAGGTAGTGAGTGAGGGTGAGGGAGTGAGTGAGGGTGAGGGAGTGAGAGGGTGAGGGAGTGAGTGAGGGTGAGGGAGTGAGTGAGGGTGAGGTAGTGAGTGAGGGTGAGGGAGTGAGTGAGGGTGAGGGAGTGAGAGGGTGAGGGAGTGAGTGAGGGTGAGGGAGTGAGTGAGGGTGAGGGAGTGAGAGGGTGAGGGAGTGAGTGAGGGTGAGAGAGTGAGAGGGTGAGGGAGTGAGGGTGAGGAGAGAGTGAGGTTGAGGGAGTGAGGGAGGGTGAGGGAGTGAGTGAGGGTGAGAGAGTGAGAGGGTGTGGGAGTGAGTGAAAGGGTGGAGGAGCCATGTAGCCAATACAGGTGGCAAACAAAGACGATAGAATTCAGCCATTGTGAAATTTTTTGATAGATGAAAAATAGAATCAGTCAATTTCAATTTTAAAACCAGTCGAGATAAAATTTCTGACAATGAAGCAGATAAAAATTAAATGGATTCTGACTCTTTGGAACAGACAATGATGATTTCAATTAAACTATTCATCCGGTTCCCGGACTACAGAAGCATGTAGCATGAAAATTTGTGCAAACAGTGCAAATTACAACTGGCAAATTTTGTTGGATGCGTGTTTTAAATGCGAAATGCATTTGCGAGGAAAGAGGATAAAAGAGAAAAGAGGATAGAGGAGAGGAGAGATTAGAGGAGAGTAGAAAAGAGAGGCGAGGATACAGTAGAAAGAGTTAGAAAATATCGTTAACTGTCTAGAAGTGTACATTTTGAAGCAAAGTAAAAGCAATAAGACTGTTAAAGCTTTCTCTCCAAAGCTTTAGGCCGGATATTTTGTGCTTAAAATTGGAACAAAGAAACTTTCACTTTAATTATCCCTTTGCTTAAGCCTAATTGCCCCATTTAACCTCACGTGACCTGAAGGCACAGGCGACCCGCTAGCGGACATGCGACAGCAGGTATTCGCCAACGAGACACGAATCAGATTATTGACTGAGCAAACTTCGAGCATGAGGCGAGCGCTGGAAAGAGTTGGCAAGAGGCCTGAGTTGCCAGCTAGCAGCGAACAGGTGGATCAGCATGAGGATGACAGCATGCACCTGCCTCCCATTCACCAGCCCGTGTCGAAGCCTCCGCCAGCACCTGCGGCAGCTCGGCAAGGCGCTTGGCAACAAAAACAGCAGCCTCATCAGGCGGCATTTCAAGCTGGAAAAGATGTAGAGGACGAGCGGAGGTGCGTGGGTTGATTGCTCACCCACTGTTGCGATGAATTGTCTTGTGGGAAATCAATTATTACAGGATCAGAAAATTATAACACGAATCAAAACACGAGGAGGGGAATCAAGACACAGGGAGGGGAATCAAGACACCAGGAGGGGAATCAAGACACCAGGAGGGGAATCAAGACACCAGGAGGGGAATCAAGACACCAGGAGGGGAATCAAGACACCAGGAGGGGAATCAAGACACCAGGAGGGGAATCAAGACACCAGGAGGGGAATCAAGACACCAGGAGGGGAATCAAGACACCAGGAGGGGAATCAAGACACCAGGAGGGGAATCAAGACACCAGGAGGGGAATCAAGACACCAGGAGGGGAATCAAGACACCAGGAGGGGAATCAAGACCCAGGGAGGGGAATCAAGACACCAGGAGGGGAATCAAGACACCAGGAGGGGAATCAAGACACCAGGAGGGGAATCAAGACACAGGGAGGGGAATCAAGACACCAGTAGGGGAATCAAGACACGAGGAGGGGAATCAAGACACCAGGAGGGGAATCAAGACACCAGGAGGGGAATCAAGACACCAGGAGGGGAATCAAGACACCAGGAGGGGAATCAAGACACCAGTAGGGGAATCAAGACACGAGGAGGGGAATCAAGACACCAGGAGGGGAATCAAGACACCAGGAGGGGAATCAAGACACCAGGAGGGGAATCAAGACACCAGGAGGGGAATCAAGACACCAGGAGGGGAATCAAGACACCAGGAGGGGAATCAAAACACAGGGAGGGGAATCAAGACACCAGGAGGGGAATCAAGACACCAGGAGGGGAATCAAGACACCAGGAGGGGAATCAAGACACCAGGAGGGGAATCAAGACACCAGGAGGGGAATCAAGACACCAGGAGGGGAATCAAGACACCAGGAGGGGAATCAAGACACCAGGAGGGGAATCAAGACACCAGGAGGGGAATCAAGACACCAGGAGGGGAATCAAGACACCAGGAGGGGAATCAAGACACCAGGAGGGGAATCAAGACACCAGGAGGGGAATCAAGACACCAGGAGGGGAATCAAGACACCAGGAGGGGAATCAAGACACCAGGAGGGGAATCAAGACACCAGGAGGGGAATCAAGACCCAGGGAGGGGAATCAAGACACCAGGAGGGGAATCAAGACACCAGGAGGGGAATCAAGACACCAGGAGGGGAATCAAGACACAGGAGGGGAATCAAGACACCAGTAGGGGAATCAAGACACGAGGAGGGGAATCAAGACACCAGGAGGGGAATCAAGACACCAGGAGGGGAATCAAGACATCAGGAGGGGAATCAAGACACCAGGAGGGGAATCAAGACACCAGGAGGGGAATCAAGACACCAGGAGGGGAATCAAGACACCAGGAGGGGAATCAAGACACCAGGAGGGGAATCAAGACACCAGGAGGGGAATCAAGACACCAGGAGGGGAATCAAGACACCAGGAGGGGAATCAAGACACCAGGAGGGGAATCAAGACACCAGGAGGGGAATCAAGACCCAGGGAGGGGAATCAAGACACCAGGAGGGGAATCAAGACACCAGGAGGGGAATCAAGACACCAGGAGGGGAATCAAGACACAGGGAGGGGAATCAAGACACCAGTAGGGGAATCAAGACACGAGGAGGGGAATCAAGACACCAGGAGGGGAATCAAGACACCAGGAGGGGAATCAAGACACCAGGAGGGGAATCAAGACACCAGGAGGGGAATCAAGACACAGGGAGGGGAATCAAGACACCAGGAGGGGAATCAAGACACCAGGAGGGGAATCAAGACACCAGGAGGGGAATCAAGACACCAGGAGGGGAATCAAGACCCAGGAGGGGAATCAAGACACCAGGAGGGGAATCAAGACACCAGGAGGGGAATCAAGACACCAGGAGGGGAATCAAGACACAGGGAGGGGAATCAAGACACCAGTAGGGGAATCAAGACACGAGGAGGGGAATCAAGACACAGGGAGGGAATCAAGACACCAGGAGGGGAATCAAGACACAGAGAGGGGAATCAAGACACAGGGAGGGGAATCAAGACACCAGTAGGGGAATCAAGACACAGGGAGGGGAATCAAGACACCAGGAGGGGAATCAAGACACCAGGAGGGGAATCAAGACACCAGGAGGGGAATCAAGACACCAGGAGGGAATCAAGACACAGGGAGGGGAATCAAGACACCAGGAGGGGAATCAAGACACAGGGAGGGGAATCAAGACACAGGGAGGGGAATCAAGACACAGGGAGGGGAATCAAGATACCAGGAGGGGAATCAAGACACAGGGAGGGGAATCAAGGCACAGGGAGGGGAATCAAGACACAGGGAGGGGAATCAAGATACCAGTAGGGGAATCAAGACACCAGTAGGGGAATCAAGACACCAGTAGGGGAATCAAGACACCAGGAGGGGAATCAAGACACCAGGAGGGGAATCAAGACACCAGGAGGGGAATCAAGACACCAGGAGGGGAATCAAGACACCAGAAGGGGAATCAAGACACCAGTAAGGGAATCAAGACACAAGGAGGGGAATCAAGACACAAGTAGGGGAATCAAGACACCATTTATCTCCCATAAATCCCATTTCGTAAAAAAAAACAATTTCAGCGACTCAGACTCATCAAGCCATCAGGAGCAGCCGTTTGGCTCCCGTCAGTCAGCCAGAAGAATTTCAGATCCGGTGCCTCTGTGGCAGCTTCAGCGACAACAACAACAACAGCAAGAACATCAGCAGCAGGCTCATTCCAGACCACCTCAGATGCCTTCAGACCAAGCCAAGCGCAGCGGCAGCGCCGGCCGCCCCAACTCTGCCGCCAGCGGCGCCGCCAAAGGCGCCAACAGCGGGAACTCCTCGACATCAGCTCTGCAAGCCTACAAGCGGGCTAAAGCAGCTACCGGTTCTGCTGCATCATCATCATCAGCATCCCCTGCTCTAGCTTGGTCGGCATCTCCTCGCAGAGAAATCGTTTACCCCTGCGCCAAGTGCAATAAATCGTTTAAGCTGAAAAGCGACTTGGCTGTGCATAAGAACTACTGCTCTGGAAAGACTTGAATTGAGTTATAAAGTAACTGTGCTTTGATGTGTTGTTTATGTAGGGTATGCGATACGGACATGTACAATGTACATACATCCTTAATCTTTGGCCAATACTTGTAGCTAAACCAATTAACCTTAAATAATGTCTTAAACCATCCCTAGCTTTTGGCGCCAATTTAAACCATCCTTGGCGCTAATTTAAACAATCCTTGGCGCCAATTTAAACCATCCTTGGCTTTGGCGCTAATTTAAACCATCCTTGGCGCCAATTTAAACCATCCTTGGCGCTAATTTAAACCATCCTTGGCGCTAATTTAAATCATCCTTGGCGCTAATTTAAATCATCCTTGGCGCTAATTTAAACCATCCTTGGCTTTGGCGCCAATTCAAATCATCTATGGCGCTAATTTAAACCATCCTTGGCGCCGATTCAAACCATCCTTGGCGCTAATTTAAACCATCATTGGCTTTGGCGCTAATTTAAACCATCCTTGGCGCTAATTTAAACCATCCTTGGCGCCAATTTAAACCATCTTTGGCGCCAATTCAAATCATCCTTGGCGCCAATTTAAACCATCCTTGGCGCCAATTTAAACCATCCTTGGCGCTAATTTAAACCATCCTTGGCGCTTGTTTAAACCATCCTTGGCCTTGGCGCCAATTTAAACCCCCTTGACCTTCACGTATTACCCTACAAAGTCCAACACTTGGGTGCAAAAACTTTAGAATACCTTGGTTTATTATTTGTACTTTTACATTTTGCATTAGATCAATATACGTATAAGTTTTTAAAAAATCAAATGCTTGCGGTCTTGCTTAAAAAACTGTGAAATTCTTCTTTGTTAATTGCAGTATCGAAATATATATATGTCAGTTCCCTCTAACTGGAGCAATGATCAACTGGAGCAATGTAAGTGGCATTGAGTCATTTTAATTAAAAAACTTTTTTATCTGCAAACTCGGTGCTACCTACCTAACTTTGATGATGGGAATTTCACCAGAGCATTAACGTCAAAAAGCTTGCTACTAATGCTGCAGTATTAGTACTTTTCACTAGCTAGAGGCCCGAGAATTCATTTTTTCGACCCGAGCATTGATCGCTAGGACAAAGGCTCAGCTGCTACACCCCATGCAGTCAATGCATGCTTCCGTGGCTTAGATGCATCATCATCTGAGCATAATAGCAACTTAATCCCTCTGGAAATAATTGCCTTCCGGACAAGACTAAGCTGTGTTTGTTTTAGTATTCAGAAGTTGTTTGAGTTCTCTTTGTGGGAATCTGTTTTTCTTTTTCTTCATTCAAATAATTTCTAGAATTCAGGAATGAATTTCAACATACATGTAATGTAATTGTCTTAGACAAACAAATTAAGGAACTAACTAATAATACAGTATTTGAAGTCAATCTTGATATGAATTTGGTCACTCTGACTTTGGTTACTCTGAATTTCTGTCACTCTGATTTTGGTCACTCTGATTTTGGTCACTCTGATTTTGTTCACTCTGATTTTGGTCACTCTGATTTAGGTCACTCTGAATTCGGTCACTCTGAATTTCTGTCACTCTGATTTAGGTCACTCTGAATTCGGTCACTCTGAATTTCTGTCACTCTGATTTAGGTCGCTCTGAATTCGGTCACTCTGAATTTCTGTCACTCTGATTTAGGTCACTCTGAATTCGGTCACTCTGAATTTCTGTCACTCTGATTTAGGTCACTCAAAATTCGGTCACTCTGATATTCATCACTCTGAATTTGGTCAATCTGCGAATTTGGTCGCTATGAATCCGGTCAATCTGATTTTAGTCACTTTGATTTCCGTCACTCTGATTTGGTCACTCTGATTTCAGTCACTCTGATTTCAGTCACTCTGAATTTGGCCACTCTGAAGTTGTTCACTCTGATTTTGGTCACTCTGATTTTTGTCACTCTGATTTCGGTCACTCTGAATTTGGTCACTCTGATTTGGTCACTCTGATTTTGGTCACTCTGATTTTGGTCACTCTGATTTTGGTCACTCTGATTTCGGTCACTCGGAATTTGGTCACTCTGATTTTGGTCACTCTGATTTTGATCACTCTGATTTGGTCACTCTGATTTCAGTCACTCTGAATTTGGCCACTCTGAAGTTGTTCACTCTGATTTTGGTCACTCTGATTTTTGTCACTCTGATTTCGGTCACTCTGAATTTGGTCACTCTGATTTGGTCACTCTGATTTTGGTCACTCTGATTTTGGTCACTCTGATTTTGGTCACTCTGATTTCGGTCACTCTGAATTTGGTCACTCTGATTTCGGTCACTCTGAAGTTGGTCACTCTGAATTTGGTCACTCTGATTTCGGTCACTCTGATTTTGGTCACTCTGATTTTGGTCACTCTGATTTTGGTCACTCTGAAGTTGGTCACTCGGAATTTGGTCACTCTGATTTTGGTCACTCTGATTTTGATCACTCTGATTTGGTCAATCTGATTTCAGTCACTCTGAATTCGGTCACTCTGATTTCGGTCACTCTCATTGGTTTTCACTGCTCAAATCAGTTAAACTGACACGAGAATGGAAGGATTTGTTTTAGCAAAAAAGATTCTTCCGGATTTTTTATCTCATCTCCGCGAATCGAAACATCTTCTATCCTAAGCCAGCTGCAACTACACGAAATACATTGGATAAAATCCAGTTGTTCTGTTACTGTGCGCTCATCAATTGAAATGCAAGACCCGTTCTTTAGCAGGTTCTCGGGTATTAGTGGCTTGCAAGGGATCCCTGCTCAATTTGCGCGACAAAAAAGAAACACTGGATATCGTTCTGTGCTTGCTTTTAGAGGCTGCAGATTGCTTGAGACAGGCAAATCGATCAATCAAAGGCACTCGCTCTGATATTCACTGACATAAAGTCACTCATGAACTCATACAGTCACTCACGAATTCATACAGTCACTCATAAACTCATAATTTCACTCATGAACTCATTTAGTCACTCATGACCTCATACAGTCACTCATGACCTCATACAGTCACTCATGACCTCATACAGTCACCCATGAGCTCAAACAGTCACCCATGATCTCATACAGTCATTCATGACCTCATACAGTCACTCATAACCTCATACAGTCACCCATCAACTCATACAGTCACCCATCAACTCATACAGTCACCCATCAACTCATACAGTCACCCATCAACTCATACAGTCACCCATCAACTCATACAGTCACTCATGAACTCATTTAGTTACTCATGAACTCATATAGTCACTCATGAACACATTTAGTCACTCATGAACTCATACAGTCACTCATGAACTCATAAAGTCACTCATGAACTCATAAAGTCACTCATGAACTCATTCAGTCACTCATGAACTCATACAGTCACCCATCAACTCATACAGTCACTCATGAACTCATTTAGTCACTCATGAACTCATACAGTCACTCATGAACACATTTAGTCACTCATAAACTCATACAGTCACTCATGAACACATTTAGTCACTTATGAACTCATACAGTCACTCATGAACACATTTAGTCACTCATAAACTCATACAGTCACTCATGAACACATTTAGTCACTCATGAACTCATACAGTCACTCATGAACACATTTAGTCACTCATAAACTCATACAGTCACTCATGAACACATTTAGTCACTCATGAACTCATACAGTCACTCATGAACACTATGAGCTGCATAAAATGCAGTCATATTTGCGAAGGACGTCTGCACCAAAAACTTGCTGCGAAATTTGCATTTTGTTCTGTGTAGCCTTTAAGAGTTTACGTTCCCACGCGCCTGTTCTGCAGTCTTTTAAATAAAAGGAGAGACAGTGGAGGCGCTCGCTTCACTTTTCTCTCGCCCGCATCTGTGGGACTAAAGGCATGGCCATTGCCTCGGCTGGGCTGTAGGCCGCAGCAGCCTGGGCCCAGAAAAACCGTGCTTCGAGTTCAATTCTTTGTTATCCGACGTGAGCAGAAGGTGCAGGCAGGCAGGACACAAAATCCTACCTGTTACAAACACATTTAGTCACTCATAAACTCATACAGTCACTCATGAACACATTTAGTCACTCATGAACTCATACAGTCACTCATGAACACATTTAGTCACTCATAAACTCATATAGTCACTCATGACCTCATACAGTCACTCATGACCTCATACAGTCACCCATGACCTCATACAGTCACCCATGACCTCATACAGTCACCCATGACCTCATACAGTCACTCATGATCTCATACAGTCACCCATGACCTCATACAGTCACTCATGAACTCATATAGTCACTAATGAACTCATACAGTCACTCATCAACTCATATAGTCACTCATCAACTCATATAGTCACCCATCAACTCATACAGTCACTCATCAACTCATACAGTCACTCATCAACTCATACAGTCACTCATGAACTCATACAGTCACTCATGAACTCATACAGTCACTCATTAACTCATACAGTCACTCATGAACTCATTTAGTCACTCATGAACTCATTCAGTCACTCATGAACTCATTCAGTCACTCATGAACTCATACTGTCACTCATGAACTCATTTAGTTACTCATGAACTCATACAGTCACTCATTAAATCATACAGTCACTCATGAACTCATATAGTCACTCATGAACTCATACAGTCCCTCCCTCATCTCCCTGCCATATTATCACTCAACAGACAAGATTATCCTACTCATCTCATCCCCAGCCAACCAGCTTCTGTCCTGTAAGCCCTCATCCCCCATCCCTTCCCCCCTTCAATCAATAGAAAAGTCGTGCAACTCAGGTTTTTAAAACGCTGCATGCTGCCCCCCCCCGCAAAGCTTGTCTAGGGACAGATCAGAGTTTTAAAAAAGCTTTTTTTCTCTCTGCTAGCTCTGAAATTGAATCCTCTTATCAAATGGATATCGCTGGATTGTCTGTCCCATATAATTATACCATTGGCAGTCTGCTCCATGTTATTCCAGGTGAGCTTTGGCCTCTGGAGGTTTCAGATTTTTATCAAATGTGGCCTCAATCAGCGCTTAATCAGGATGTCTTCATATCTCTCCCTCATCCCCATCTTCATATCTCCCTCTTTCCGATCCTCCCTCTCCCCCATCTCCCTCTCCCAGATCTATCTCTCCCCATCCTCATTATCCCCAATCTCCCTCTCCCCAATCTCCCTCTCCCCAGTCTCCCTCTTCCTATCTCACTCCCCATTTCTCTCTCTCCAGATCTCCCTCTTCACCATCCCTCACCCCATCTCCCTCTCCTTTATATTCCTCTTCTCATTTCACTCCCAATCTCTCCCTTACATCCCTCTCCTCCATTTCCCTCTCCCCATCTCCCTCTCCTCCATCCTCTCTTCCCATCTCCCTTTCCCCCATCTCACTCTTCATCCCTCTCTTCCCTACTATCTACCTCTCACCATCTCCCTCTCCCTTTTTCCGTCTCCGCCATTTCCCTCCCACCCAATCTCTCATACTATATGGTGTACTAAACCCAGCTGTAAATCGCAAAGCGTCAATCTAATCTCGCAGAGGTGACTTATCCCGGCTTAGTGCTGCTCATCTTGGGCACTGTGGTTGGCAGTTTTGGAAACGTTTTAATAATTCTAACCATTCTGCTAAAGAAGGTGAGCATGTATATGCATTACTCGTAGATGTAATTTATCGGGCGTTACAATGTTCAAAAATCGCTTTAATTACTTCATACCTTTTATAAATTTTCAGTCTCTAAGACAGATTGGCAACTATTTTATAGTTAATTTGGCCATTGCTGACCTGTGCATCACGTTGCTGGTTGATCCTATGGGCATTGTCAGTGAGTAATTTGTCTGCCGATGTGCCTACTTTACCTGATTAGAAGTATATAACAACCTTAAACAACCTATATCAACCTACCTACATACCTACTTCATGTACAGATTTTACGAATAACAATACGAGAGAGCCATGAGCTAAAAAAACTGAATAGATTTATCCAGAAGCCTGTTCCCTAGCTACTATATTTGCTTTCTTTCTCACTTATGTTAATTATCAGCATGGAGTAGGGTATTCTTTGAACGATTTTTTTTCACCAAAAATCAATACAAAACCACTTAAAACGAGACTGTACGAAGGTTCGATCGTTACGGTGAAAGAAAAGTTTAAAATTTCTTATAAAATAGAATGTTCAAAAAAATTAAAGTGTCTGAAAAGTACGTTAATTATTTAAAATGGTACAATGAGAAATAGTCAAACATTAAAACACTCTAAGTTAGTATTTTAACAATATAATTAAACGTTACCCGTATTTCAATACTTAAGCGGTTTTTTACAACAAATTAACAAATTATTTAGCTAATCATTTCCAAATACATTTAATACGTAATTTAACATTTTGATCAAACAAACTATTTGAATTTTAGTATGATAATTTTCTCATATTTGATTGTTTATTCTTGGAAAGAATTGCGGAGTTAAATACTACCGCCACCTCCGAGAAATTTATAATTAGTAAATGTATAAACTATAATAAGACTTGATTGAAAATTATGGTTACCTATATACTCTTCGCCAACACTGCCCTGTTAGAGTTATCAAATTTCACGGTTAATCTAAATTGACTTTAGTTTAAATCAGCTGCTGGCTCGAAAAAACAGGATGTTAAACTTGTTTGAGCGTAAAATCACAAGATACGAGATACGTAGATATATGCATGAGAGATACGCGAGTACATACAAAGGTTTTCTCTAGAGTTGATCAAGCATTGGGGCGGGGGGCTTATTTTGTAAATATAACTAGCTACCAGTGTACTTTTGCTAGTTTTCTATTTCACGTAGGCTGAAAAATTTTAAAATAAAAAGTGAATATTATAGATTGTGAATATCGCCAACTGCATAAGAGAGATCTAAGAATCGAAAATATTAACAAAAAGAACTATTAGTGAAAATTTATAACAGAACGCATAATTATAGTTCTAGAAACATCCTGCGGTAAGTAACATAAATAAACACATATTCAGAATTTATTAGCAAGTAAAAATCGTGCGCGAACTCTTTCAAGAATGTTTTGGCTTCCGGAATGAATTTCTCGACAATAACAACTATAAATATGAAGCGCCTTAATCAAAGGATTGTAGACCTTAATTGAAATTTATTTTATTAATCTTTACCTAAGAACCATGCCCACCTTTACGACTCGTTATATTTAACACCTTTACAAGCAAAAAAACTCTGTGAGATTTTGATATGAGATTGGAGAGCGAGATCAGTGAGGCTGGGGAAGAGAATATACGGTAAGAATGCAGGGTGAGATTAGGAATGAGGTTAGGGTGATGGAGTTTAGGGTGAGATTAGGGTGAGATTAGGGTGCAGAGATTCGGATGGAGATCTCATCTCAATTTTATCTATTTAAATCATATTTCAGTCTCATCCCAATATAATCTAAATCTCATCAAAATCTTATCTCAATCTAACGTATCAAGGTTAATTAAAAAGTAGCAAACCTGGAAAATGAGTCGGTTACTTACGCTGAAAAACCTGCAGTTTCGCTAATTTACTCCGAATATAACGAGCAGCTCGTGTTCGCAGGTTATTTCTCGGCATTTTTCTCTATTGAGTACAGTCGCTGAAACAGAATTTACGATCCAGAGAGCAGGAAGCGTATATAGCGTAAAAAGCTGTGCATTAGCTCCGCTGCTAAACAACTAGAATTTCGTTAATGACGCTCTTATTCATTTTCTTTTAGTAAATTCCCGTCCCGTAACGTAGTACGCTCGTATCGCGTCGCGAGAGAAAAAGTAGCTGTTGCACTTTTTAAACGAAATGGCCTGATGATTCAGGTTCTTATAGCTGCTGCTGGGTGTAAATTACTATTTGGACTCGTAAAGTGGATGCTATAATAAAGGAGGAATATGGACAGGAAACTGACAAGATGAACACTGTGATAGAGGGTCATAAAGAGAGATTGGGTGAGTCAGGGTGACACTGAGAGAGCCAGGAAGAGTCAAATAGAGTCAGAAGTCAGGGAGAGTCAGTGAGAGTCAGGGAGAGTCAAGGAGAGTCAGGAGAGTCAGAGAGAGTCAGGGAGAGTCAGGAAGAGTCAATGAGAGGCAGGGAGAGTCAATGAGAGTCAGGGAGAGTCAATGAGAGTCAGGGAGAGTCAATGAGAGTCCGGGAGAGTCAGAGAGAGTCAGGGAGAGTTAGAGAGAGTCAGGGAGAGTCAGAGAGAGTCAGGAAGAGTTAGGGAGAGTCAGGGAGAGTCAGGGAGAGTCAATGAGAGTCATATAGAGTCAGGGAGAGTCGGAGAGAGTCAGGGAGAGTCAAGGATGAGTCAAGGAGAGTCAATGAGAGTCAATGAGAGTCATATAGAGTCAGGGAGAGTCGGAGAGAGTCAGGGAGAGTCAGGATGGGTCAGGGAGAGTCAGGGAGAGTTAGAGAGAGTCAGGAAGAGTTAGGGAGAGTCAGGGAGAGTCAGGGAGAGTCAATGAGAGGCAGGGAGAATCAGGATAAGTCAGGGAGAGTCAGGGAGAGTCAGGATGAGTCAGGGAGAGTCAGGGAGAGTCAGGATGAGTCAGGGAGAGTCAGGATGAGTCAAGGAGAGTCAAGGAGAGTCAAGGAGAGTCAATGAGAGTCATATGGAGTCAGGGAGAGTCAGGATGAGTCAGGGAGAGTCAGGATGAGTTAGGGAGAGTCAGGATGAGTCAAGGAGAGTCAAGGAGAGTCAATGAGATTCATGTAGAGTCAGGGAGAGTCAGGGAGAGCCACAGAAAGCAAACCAGAGAGTCACCCTGCCCCGCAGGCATACTCAAAGGTGAGATCTACTTCATGGAGCGCCGCGGTCTGTGCCTATTTGTGGCGTCCATCTGCCTGGTTTCGTGCTACTGCTCACTGTTGAGCATTGCAGCCATTGCAATCAACAGGTACATTCACATCTGCCGCAGCTCAGCTTATCCATCAATATTTACTCGCAGATGGACATTAATCATGTGCTGCTCGCTATGGATTGTCAGCTTCCTGATGGAGATGCCGAACTTCCTAGGCTGGGGAGATCACGGATACGCCCTAAAGAATTTGGCCTGTCTATGGGACCGCCTAGCCTCGAGATCCTACTCTGCTTTCTTTGCCTTAGTCGGAGTGGTTCTGCCCAGCCTAGTGATCGCTGTCTGCTATCTGAAGATCTACCTTCATTTTCGAGATTCTAGGAGACGCGTGGAGAAGTTTGTTAAACCTAGCAGTGCGCTGAAGCATCAACAAACTGTGACGGCGTTCCGTCTGGCCAAGACCCTCTTCCTGGTGTTCGCTGTGCTCATTATACTCTGGGCTCCGTTCACCATAGCAGTGGTGGCCGATCACGAGGACAAATGGCCTATTCACATTCACGCTTACTCGATGCTGCTGGCTCATTCGAATTCTACAGTGAATTTCATAGTCTATGGCCTGTCCAACAGAGAGTTTAGCAGCGGTTATGCGTCTGTGCTGAAGCGGATATGGAACCGGATATGCAGGCCTTGGTGGTGCTGCTGTTTGGCTGATGAAAAAGCTTGGAAGTTTACTAGCAATTGGCACACTGATGGAGCTGCTGCTGCTGCTGCTGCGGAGGCTGCGGAGGCTGCAGAGGCTGACAATGATCTTGAGCATGAGGACGACATACAGCCTGCACCCCTGCGGAAGATGCTGCATTCTAATGAACCTTTTAATTATGAAGAAGAGTACTTATAGAAAAATATGGACTGATTTTTATATGTAACCTGTGACCCATCTCAATAAAGATATTCTGGCAGTTTTGGCTTATTATCTTAGCAGAAACTTAAAGTACCTCCGATTAATGTCAATACTTCATCTACAGATTGTTATAGTTGATCTACAGATTGGTATAGTTGATCTACAGACTGGTATAGTTGATCTACAGATTGGTATAGTTGATCTACAGATTGGCATAGTTGATCTACAGATTTGCATAGTTGATCTACAGATTTGCATAGTTGATCTACAGATTTGCTCTACAGACTTGATCTACAGACTGGTATAGTTGATCTACAGATTGGCATAGTTGATCTACAGATTTGCATAGTTGATCTACAGACAGGTATAGTTGATCTACAGACTGGTATAGTTGATCTACAGACTGGTATAGTTGATCTAAAGATTGGCATAGTTAATCTACAGATTGTTATAGTTGATCTACAGACTGGTATAGTTGATCTACAGATTGTTATAGTTGATCTACAGACTGGTATAGTTGATCTACAGATTGGCATAGTTGATCTACAGACTGGTATAGTTGATCTACAGATTGTTATAGGTGATCTACAGACTGGCATAGTTAATCTACAGACTGGCATAGTTGATCTACAGATTGTTATAGTTGATCTACAGACTGGCATAGTTAATCTACAGACTGGCATAGTTGATCTACAGATTGTTATAGTTAATCTACAGACTGGCATAGTTAATCTACAGACTGGCATAGTTAATCTACAGATTGGCATAGTTGATATACAGACTGGCATAGTTAATCTACAGACTGGCATAGTTGATCTACAGATTGTTATAGTTGATCTACAGACTGGTATAGTTGATCTACAGACTGGTATAGTTGATCTAAAGATTGGCATAGTTAATCTACAGATTGTTATAGTTGATCTACAGACTGGTATAGTTGATCTACAGACTGGTATAGTTGATCTACAGATTGTTATAGTTGATCTACAGACTGGCATAGTTAATCTACAGACTGGCATAGTTAATCTACAGACTGGCATAGTTGATCTACAGATTGTTATAGTTAATCTACAGACTGGCATAGTTAATCTACAGACTGGCATAGTTAATCTACAGATTGGCATAGTTGATATACAGACTGGCATAGTTAATCTACAGACTGGCATAGTTGATCTACAGATTGTTATAGTTGATCTACAGACTGGTATAGTTGATCTACAGATTGATATAGTTGATCTACAGACTGGTATAGTTGATCTACAGATTGATATAGTTGATCTACAGATTGTTATAGTTGATCTACAGACTGGTATAGTTGATCTACAGATTGTTATAGTTGATCTACAGATTGGTATAGTTGATCTGCAGATTGTTATAGTTGATCTAAAGATTGGCATAGTTAATCTATACAGATTGTTATAGTTGATCTACAGATTGTTATAGTTGATCTACAGATTGTTATAGTTGATCTACAGACTGGTATAGTTGATCTACAGATTGTTATAGTTGATCTACAGACTGGTATAGTTGATCTAAAGATTGGCATAGTTGATCTACAGATTGGCATAGTTAATCTACAGACTGGCATAGTTGATCTACAGACTGGCATAGTTAATCTACAGACTGGCATAGTTAATCTACAGACTGGCATAGTTAATCTACAGACTGGCATAGTTAATCTACAGACTGGCATAGTTAATCTACAGACTGGCATAGTTAATCTACAGACTGGCATAGTTAATCTACAGACTGGCATAGTTAATCTACAGACTGGCATAGTTAATCTACAGACTGGCATAGTTAATCTACAGACTGGCATAGTTAATCTACAGACTGGCATAGTTAATCTACAGACTGGCATAGTTAATCTACAGACTGGCATAGTTAATCTACAGACTGGCATAGTTAATCTACAGACTGGCATAGTTGATCTACAGATTGGCATAGTTAATCTACAGACTGGCATAGTTGATCTACAGACTGGCATAGTTAATCTACAGACTGGCATAGTTAATCTACAGACTGGCATAGTTGATCTACAGACTGGCATTTTTGATCTACAGACTGGCATACTTGATCTATCGACTGTTATAGTTGGTCAAAATTTAACAAAAATAACAAGAAAATTTCAATTCACGGTCATGATTTTCCTTGCTACTCTACTAATCGTGTAACAGTCAGTAGAAAGTAAAGAAAGGGTTACTTTTTTAAACTCAAGTTACATAAAAAAATTCACAATATTCGCAAGCACTGTTTATTTGTAGCAATCGTGAGCAGTATTAAGGGTAATCTGTAATAACTAGATAATTATTTTGTATGATTACATTTACATCATCAATTAGAATCTAAATCATCTGAATCTGAATGAATCATACATTTGCTTTTTATTGACTTTTAAATATTTTAGCTAAAAACCTTACAATCTAGGCAGATACAGTGTGTACAGAGCCTGTTATTAGTTAATGGCCAAATTTCTACTCAGTATAATTCCACATATTATTGTACATGTGCAGACACATTTCTGGCTACAGCAACAGCAAAGAATCAAACTTCAATAGCAGATCGATAATTTCATGATTAGTCGATGAATAAAATTGATAAGGAGACTAGGGTGAGACTGGAGTGAGATCGTAAAGAAAGAACGGAAGAGATTATGGAGATTTATGGCAAAATTGGGGCGAGATTAGGGTGTGATTAGGGTGAGACTAGGGTGAGATTAGGGTGAGACTCGGGTGAGATTTGGGTGAGATTTGGGTGAACTGGCCGGTGGGATTAAGTTGAGATTAGGGTGAGATTAGCATGAGAGTGGATAGGAAAACTTCAGTGAGAATCTGAAAGCTTCACAGAACATGATTGCGAGACCTAACAGAGGTAAAGCGGGCGAAAAATAAAACAGAATGACAAAAGATATATAACACAAACAAAAAAGAAATAAAGTAAGCGGAGCTAAAAAAGGAGCTGACACAATGCTTGGAGGCGAGAGTCAAGAACAGGAGAGAAAGACAGCACCAGAGGAATCATCGCACGGAAGCAGCACATGTTTGTCTTCATCAGTTGTTTACGCCTTCTCAGTTTTCTTTCGCGACCTGCGCCCGAAACAGGCGCCAAGGCGACTAGAAATTTTCGACTTCTTCCTCCCAGCTTCATAAGCAACATCAGCTGCGGTCTCGAACACTTCGGTGACATTCTCCCGAGTTTTGGCGCTGCACAGGAAATGACTGGTAGCTCCAATATTGTCAGCCAGCTTCTCAACTTCATCTCGGGTGACGCAGTCGGCCGCCGAGCTCGCCAAGTCGTTCTTGCAACCGACAAGCAGCAGAGCCGCCCTGGGGCAGTAGTGCCGCACCTCCGGGTACCAGGTGTCGCGGACATTGTTGAAGCTGTCCCGGCTGTCCATGGCGAAGCAGATCAGGATGACGTGGGTGTCAGTGTAGGACAGCGGCCGGAGTCTGGCGTAGGCCTCCTGACCAGCGGTGTCCCACAGGCTCAATGCAATCACCTTGCCCGGCCGAATCTCCATGTCAACTATGCTGGTCTCGAATATTGTCGGCACGTAGGCTTCGTAGAACTCGTCTCTGGTGAAGGCGAACAGCAGGGAGGTCTTGCCGCAGGTGCCGTCGCCCACGATCACCAGCTTCCTAGTTGGATATTCGCCATCAGCGCCGCCGCCACCGCCAATTGACGAGGTGCTTCTTCGGCGAAAGAAATTTTTTCTGTTAACCATGACTTTGGGTCTCAAGTTAGCTAGGTGAGAGAGCGAGAGGGCGAGACAGAGAAAATATTTCAATGCGTTATAACAAATCTTAAGCTTGGGGGGTCAGGCCAGCAATATATAACCAACTGAGTCTATTTTTAGAAACTGAAAGCAGAAACGGGTAGACAGAGAGGTAGAGGTAGAAGACAAGCTAAGCTCTGCAGGGTGGGCCGCGCAAGCAGGTCTGTGAAAGCAAACGAATATCTATACATAATTGGCTCGCAATTGTAGAGGTAAAATGCGCTAGGAGGGAGGTAGAGGTGGGGGTCGGCGCTGGTCTCGAACGTGCAGATGTGTTTACGAAAGAAGGTATAAGGCGTAAGCAAATGCGAAAGACCATAAATGTACAGAAGAGTAGAATTCTGTGTTTCTGTTTCGGGAGGCATTTAGAAAGTGTGCGTACTAGCGCTATGTCGTCAGTACCTAAAATTAGACATGCATTTTGTTATAAGCCCATAATTGCGAAGCGATAGATATTGCTAGGTTTTTAAAGCTTTTCTAGTTAATAAATGGCAAGGGTTTCTTATCTCTTCTTGTATAGCGTGTTTTAGCTCATATGCTGAATTGCTTGAACACTTGGCTGCAGCTATGACCTGACACCTAAAGCATATACGGGTATATATTCATAGAGCACTTGCTGGAAAGGAGAGGTTGGGAAGGGAGGCAGAGAGGAGATGGAGAAAGGAGAGGCTGGGAAGGGAGGCAGAGAGGAGATGGAGAAAAGAGAGGTTGGGAAGGGAGGCAGAGAGGAGATGGAGAAAGGAGAGGCTGGGAAGGGAGGCAGAGAGGAGAGGGAGAAAGGAGAGGTTGGGAAGGGAGGCAGAGAGGAGATGGAGAAAGGAGAGGTTGGGAAGGGAGGCAGAGAGGAGAGGGAGAAAGGAGAGGTTGGGAAGGGAGGCAGAGAGGAGAGGGAGAAAGGAGAGGTTGGGAAGGGAGGCAGAGAGGAGAGGGAGAAAGGAGAGGTTGGGAAGGGAGGCAGAGAGGAGAGGGAGAAAGGAGTGGTTGGGAAGGGAGGCAGAGAGGAGAGGGAGAAAGGAGTGGTTGGGAAGGGAGGCAGAGAGGAGAGGGAGAAAGGAGTGGTTGGGAAGGGAGGCAGAGAGGAGAGGTTGGGAAGGGAGGCAGAGAGGAGAGGTTGGGAAGGGAGGCAGAGAGGAGAGGGAGAAAGGAGAGGTTGGGAAGGGAGGCAGAGAGGAGAGGGAGAGAGGAGAGGAAGAGAAGAGAGGAAACCACAGGATCGAGGCTAAAAGAGTTAAAAAGAGGAGATTAACACGATTAATTCATGGGAGTTCGGTATTGTATTTCTCTAAATTCTTAATTAAAAATGGAGAAATGTATGTAGAAATGAGAAAGAAGTTAATCAAGCCTAAAAATATTGCTATTCAGCTGCGAAAAATGTGTTACAACTATAACAATCAAGTTTTGTAGACGAACTTTATAAGCATAGACGTGAATGAAATAAGTTGTCAAGTTGTTTGTTAATTATAAGCGCTGTCAGATTGATCAGCGGAAATCAATTAAACCCAACTGAAAACAGAACAGAGATTGAGAAATTGTTTTAAGTCTTCTTTCAATACAGTCGTGACATTGTTGTGCGGTTACAACAAACTTTTAGCGTTTTAGCTGCATAATAGGCAGAACAGCTGTAACTGCAGGAGACTGGAAATTAGAGAAGATCACAGCAGTGTATGTTGATGTAGAACTGCTTTAAACCAGATTCGCCCCTGATTCAATTTCTGCATCATTGAAATTTTTGTAAACACAGATTTTAAAACTGCGAAATTTGAAGATTTCACAAATTTATACAATTGAATTTGAAACCAGCCACATACAGATGTTGTTATACTTTCTTGTGCACTCAGTATTTTCTGTGAAAATTTGCTTGTATGTACGGATTGCTTGCGCAAATGCGCATAACAACAGCTTTATTTTAATGTATTTAAATCAGATTGATCACGCAATTTGGCCTGCATGTACGATTTATGGGCATGTATGACTAACAATTTTTATCTATGATATCCAAGTCTTCAGTTGAGAATGAGCAGAATATTTTGCCTACATCAGCTGGGTCGGCAGGCTCTCTGTACGGCTCTCGGGTCGACCTTTGGAACTTCAGATCAATGGCAATCCGGCCCGCTCAAGGTTTGCGTCTCTTCTCAGCGTCCTCTGGCGCTTCTCTCCCCTCTTATCTCTCCTCTCCTCTTTTCTCTCTTCCCTCTCCTTTCATCTCTTATCTTTCCTCTTCTTTCTTCCCTCTCGATTTATCTCTTATCTCTCCTCTCTTCCCGGCCTCTCCCTTTATTTCTTATCTCCAGTGTTGCCACTGAGCATTGTGACAAAAAAACGCTGAGAGAAAAAAATAACACAGTGCATTTTCATCGTAGATATTACTAATATATTGTCACTAATGATTAACAACAACAATAACAGTTGAAGACCAACCCCACCTAGAAATACCAAAGTGATAATTAACCAGTAAAGAGACTGAATAACAATTGGAATGACGGGAGTACGACGTTTGCTTGCGGGAAGTTTGCTTGCCAAACTTTGCTTGCCAAGCTTTGCTTGCGGAATTTTGCTAGCCGAACTTTGCTAGCCGAACTTTGCTTGCAGGAATTTTGCCTGCCGAACTTTGCTTGCGGAATTTTTCTAGCCGAACTTTGCTAGCCGAACTTTGCTTGCAGGAATTTTGCCTGCCGAACTTTGCTTGCGGAATTTTGCTAGCCGAACTTTGCTTGCAGGAATTTTGCTAGCCGAACTTTGCTTGCGGAATTTTGCCTGCCGAACTTTGCTTGCGGAATTTTGCTAGCCGAACTTTGCTAGCCGAACTTTGCTTGCAGGAATTTTGCCTGCCGAACTTTGCTTGCGGAATTTTTCTAGCCGAACTTTGCTAGCCGAACTTTGCTTGCAGGAATTTTGCCTGCCGAACTTTGCTTGCGGAATTTTGCTAGCCGAACTTTGCTTGCGGAATTTTGCCTGCCGAACTTTGCTTGCGGAAATTTGCTTGCCGAACTTTGCTTGCCGAAGTTTGCTTGCTGAAGTTTGCTTGCAGGAATTCTGCTTGCAGGAACTTTGCTTTCCGAACTTTGCTTGCAGAATTTCGATGTCTGCTTCCTAGAAATTCGCAATCACAATTGCAAGGTTTTAACTTGCCGAATTAGATTATTTTCTTGTCTGCTTGCTTGTTTTGATTGCTTGTGAAGTTGGTCCGTCAATTATTACTTACTACAGATGCTTTGCAAGTGGATTCTTATCAGCGTCGACGTAAACTGACTTGACACTAAGCTTTCAAACTAGGCTTATAGAGTTTCATTTTAAGAGTTTAGGGGTCGCAATATAAAGCTGTCGTAGCGTAAGTTCGATCGTACGTTGGAACTTCTACACTACGGAGATGGGAGCTAAGAACGATCTTATCTTACGATGTTCTGCATTAGGGCTTTTCAAATCCGCCATAACCTCATACAAAATCATAACACTATAGGCGACTTTCACGAATCTTAGAAAACAAAAATTAGAAATACAAGAGCTCAATAGGTTCTCTAAGGTTCCGCAAGAAAACTGTGGCTGGCAAATCTCGGCAAGCAAAGTTCGGCAAGCAAAGTTCGGCAGGCAAAATTCTGCAAGCAAAGTTCGGCAAGCAAAGTTCGGCAAGCAAATTTCCGCAAGCAAAGTTCGGCAGGCAAAATTCCGCAAGCAAAGTTCGGCAAGCAAAGTTCGGCTAGCAAAATTCCGCAAGCAAAGTTCGGCAGGCAAAATTCCTGCAAGCAAAGTTCGGCAAGCAAAGTTCGGCTAGCAAAATTCCGCAAGCAAAGTTCGGCAGGCAAAATTCCTGCAAGCAAAGTTCGGCTAGCAAAGTTCGGCAGGCAAAATTCCTGCAAGCAAACTTCGGCAAGCAAACTTCGGCAAGCAAAAGTCCCGCAAGCAAACTTCTCGCAAGCAAATTTCATAGACCCGTTCGATTACCAGCCGATCCGATGCAAATTGTGTCAGGCGCACGGCAACGTCCTGGTCTTTCCCTTGCGCCTTGCGCAACCTCTCAATCGCTAGCTGAACTTCTCTTTTTACGGTCAGAATTATTCATTGAAAAAACGCAGGAAAAAGGAATTCAGCAAATAAAAACACAAAACGCCAGTGTTAAAAAACGCCAAGAGTGGCAACACTGCTTATCTCTCCTCTTCTCTCTTCCCTCTCCCTTTTATCTCTTATCTCTCCTCTTCTCTTCTCTCTTCCCTCTCCCTTTTATCTCTTATCTCTCCTCTTCTCTTCTCTCTTCCCTCTCCCTTTTATCTCTTATCTTTCCTCTTCTCTTCTCTCTTCCCTCTCCCTTTTATCTCTTATCTTTCCTCTTCTCTTCTCTCTTCCCTCTCCCTTTTATCTCTTATCTCTCCTCTTCTCTTCTCTCTTCCCTCTCCCTTTTATCTCTTATCTCTCCTCTTCTCTTCTCTCTTCCCTCTCTCTCCCTTTTAGCTCTTATCTCTCCTCTTCTCTTCTCTCTTCCCTCTCCCTTCAATCTATTATCTCTCCTCTCCTTTTTTCCCTCTCCCTTTCTCCTTTCATCTCTCCTCTCCTCTCTTCTCTCTTCCCTCTCCCTTCAATCTATTATCTCTCCTCTCCTTTTTTCCCTCTCCCTCTCCCTTTCTCCTTTCATCTCTCTTCTCCTCTTTTCTCTCTTCCCTCTCCCTTTCCTCTCTTCTCCCTCTCCTCTCGTTTCAGCTGTCTCATCTGGTCCGCAGCCATCGGGCTGCATTCTTTATCTGGTCCTTGAGGCAAAAAAGTAAGAAGGCCCCGCATGGTCTATACACACATGATCAAGGCGATGAAATAAATGAATAAGCTTTAATGAAAAAAACAGTTGAAAATGCTAACTATATCTGACAGAAGTTACAGCCCTGTTGTTTGGACTTTGACACACCGAATCTCAAGCCATGGTCTATGATTCAGTAACAGATGTCCACAATACACATGCGCATGGCCCAAAACTTAAAGCTTAAAAACTAAGGTACAAATATGGCTATAAATTAATCGTAGTTCACATTCAAAGCACCGTGTACACCATCTATGCAAGGGTAAGAGATAAGACATTCTCTGTGTCCAGGGAGACTCCCCCATACGATGGCAGCGTACTAACCCAAACCAAATCTGCTTAACTCGGATTTTTGTGCACAAATAAAAATGAAGCAAAAACCTCTCAAAAAACCAGAGCTGTTTCTTTAATTGTCATCATCAGTCTGAAAGGTACCCAGCAACCAGCACGTGCAGAATACGTGTAAAGCAACATATTTATGTATATTTAATTGAATTCAAAATTAACATACTCATTAATACATAATAATAGGATACAATAACAATAATGATAAACGAATGAGTTGAATGCAAACCAGCACAGAATATATATGTATTAAATTTGCTACTATCAGTAGTCGCTAAATAATAAGACATTTATTCTATTGAAAAGTTGGCCAAAATTGCAAAATTATTATTATTAATAATAATAATATACTTATACAATAATTGACAGCAATTTTACTACACACGCACACAAAGCGACGAAGCAGCGCAGCAACTCTGACTAAAAAGCATCGGAAATCCAAGACAAGCACTTCAAGACAAGTACGTTTAGATTCGAAAAAAAACATCGCAAACAAACAGACGAGAAGATACAAGCTTAATTAACTTTTGACCGATTTCAAACAAACTAAAACAACAAAGACGAAATTAACGAATTCCCGGAAAGCTCTCAGGGTAGGTAACGGGTGCACAGACAGGTAGACAGAGGCATCGAGCAACTGCATCTTGTGATGGTGCAGACACCAGATCAAAGAGCAGATTTGCTTAGATTTGTTAAATCAGACTAATAAAAAATTATTTTTTTTCGGAATGGTTATGGCTGTTACTGGGGAAGGTGATTCTGAGGGAAAGGAGCGTCTCAGTGAGATTATCCAAGTAGTTTGGGGGAGAATCTCAATGAGATTATCCTAATAGTGTGGGGGGAACCTAAATGAGATTATCCTAGTAGCTTGCGGGAGAATCTTAATGAGATTATCCAAGTAGTTTGGGGGAGAATCTCAATGAGATTATCCTAATAGTGTGGGGGGAACCTAAATGAGATTATCCTAGTAGCTTGCGGGAGAATCTTAATGAGATTATCCAAGTAGTTTGGGGGAGAATCTCAATGAGATTATCCTAATAGTGTGGGGGGAACCTAAATGAGATTATCCTAGTAGCTTGCGGGAGAATCTTAATGAGATTATCCAAGTAGTTTGGGGGAGAATCTCAATGAGATTATCCTAATAGTGTGGGGGGAGAGTCTTAATGAGATTTTTCTAGTAGTTCGGGGGGAGACTTTCAATGAGATTATCCTAATAGTATGGGGGGAACCTAAATGAGATTATCCTAGTAGCTTGGGGGCGAATCTCAATGAGATTATCCAAGTAGTTTGGGGGAGAATCTCAATGAGATTATCCTAATAGTATGGGGGGAACCTAAATGAGATTATTCTAGTAGCTTGGGGGAGAATCTCAATGAGATTATCCTAATAGTCTGGGGGAAACCTAAATGAGATTATCCAAGTATTTTGGGGGAGAATCTCAATGAGATTATCCTAATAGTATGGGGGGAACCTAAATGAGATTAATAAGTAGTTTGAGGAAGAATCTCAATGAGTATAATCTAATTATCCTAAGTTTGGGGAAGTCTCAGTGAGATTATCCTTGCGGTTCAATCAAAAGATGGAGTGACTGATGGTTAATTAGACTAGCTAACAATAGACACCTACTTGGATACCAGCTGCCGCATCAATTGACTCGTTAGTTTTTCCAGCTTTTTAACGTCTTGCGCGTGTTCAGTTTTGTACTTGACGGTCACGTGATCGTTAGTAACCTTGAGCACCAGCACTCCTTGAGCCGGCTGGTAGCTGACGGTTACTCGACACCGTTTTGGATCTTCAGCGAACATCATGTCCACCACTTGGGCGAACTGCTCCCAGGTCTCTGCGATTGTCATGGCCTAAACTGATTTTGAGAAGTCAGTTGCGATGCAATGGGGATCGAGACGAGATTATCGCTGCGATAGCCTTTGGCATGAAATTGAAAAATAGAAACAATAGAAACTTTATGGGCTGTGCTAGCGACGATACCACAATACATGCAATAAGCCATTGATTACTTAACTCTAATTCTATAGGGAAATTCGACAACAATATACTAATAGGCGTCATTTTGGGAAACGGATAAATTTGCGTAGGGGGGTTCTTATGGAATAATCATTGAGTAGGGGGTCAGTAAGGGAATAGGATAATCTGAGTAGGGGGTCAGTAAGGGAATAGGATAATCTTTGAGTAGGGGGTCAGTAAGGGAATGGGATAATATTTGAGTAGGGGGTCAGTAAGGGAATGGGATAATATTTGAGTAGGGGGTCAGTAAAGGAATGGTATAATCCTTGAGTAGGGGATCAGTAAAGGAATGGGATAATCCTTGAGTAGGGGGTCAGTAAGGGAATGGGATAATCCTTGAGTAGGGGGTCAGTAAGGGAATGGGATAATCCTTTAGTAGGGGGTCAGTAAGGGAATGGGATAATATTTGTGTAGGGGGTCAGTAAGGGAATGGGATAATCTTTGTGTAGGGGGTCAGTAAGGGAATGGGATAATATTTGTGTAGGGGGTCAGTAAGGGAATGGGATAATATTTGTGTAGGGGGTCAGTAAGGGAATGGGATAATATTTGAGTAGGGGGTCAGTTAGGGAATGGGATAATCTTTGAGTAGGGGGTCTGAGCAGGGGGTCAGTTAGGGAATGGGATAATCTTTGAGTAGGGGGTCTGAGCAGGGGGTCAGTTAGGGAATGGGATAATCTTTGAGTAGGTCGGGGTCACTTAGGGAATAACCGTGGTCTATCTGTCAGAGACTATCAGTACAGATTAATCGGAAATTAATAAGCGATACACACCCAAAAAGTGTGAGTGAGCACTTGTAGCCGATAAAAATGACACAAAACCAACTGAAAAAGCAGATTAGCAGCAGTGAGCCGCCAATGCAAAGGGGGGGGGGCATTTATTGTATTAAACGGTAGCAACTTACAACATAAAAATATGCTTAATTATGACGTATGGTAACTTACTTGACGATAACTATGTGCTAATAATTATGTATGAATAAGATAAATTTTCAAGTTTCAATGACAGCAATAAATGGATTAATAATGTAACACTAGGAATTGGGGTAAAAAACACGAAGCTACTATAAGTAGTAATGCATGAAACAAATTATCTGATGCTAGTTGCGAAGATTACGCGCAGATTATATTTACACAGAAATTAACCCAAACAAACACACAGCAGGATAGACGATAGTTAAACAAAAAAGACTGAAAAAATTAATAATAGTAAAAAAACAGTTTGCGATTTGTGAATAATAATAACAATAATAAACTTCAGACTACTCACATTCAGGCGTTTGTAATTAAACAAAAGGTGACAATAAAATGGTCAACAATCAATCAAATCAATCAATCAGTGCTTAGTTGAAACCGGGGGGCCACTGCTGCGGTGGGGGCTGGGCGCCAAAGGCGGCAGCCGCAGACTGGTGCTGATGGTCGATGGTGGCCCAGGCAGAGCCGCCAGCAGCCTGCTGCTGCTGCTGCTGTTGAAAGGCCTGCTGGAACTGAGGCTGCTGCTGCTGCTGCAGGTACATCTGCGGCATCTGCTGGGCCGGCAACGGAGGCGGAGGCGGCGGCGGTTGGGCAGCTAAAGCGGCCACAGCGCCCAGCTGCTGAGCCAACTGCTGCTGCTGTGGTGGCGGCATCAGCGAAGCCGCCGGCTGAGCCTGCGGCGGCGGGGGCGGTGGAGGCGGCAGCGCCTGGCCAAATCGACCACCGCCGCGTCCGCCGCAGAATCGATTACCGCCGCCACCGCCGCCGCCACCGGGCATCTGGGCCATGGACGGCGGCAGCAGAGGTTGGATCTGCTGTTGCATCAGCTCGCCGACAACTCCGCCACCTCCGCCGCCACCTCCTGGAGGCCGCTGACGCCAGCCGTCTCGATGACCACCTCCGCCTCCGCCGCCGCCTCGGCCTCCACCGAAACGATCAGACGGCTGGTGATCCCGCCTGCTGTTGTAACCTCCCCGATTGCCGAAACCGGCCCCGATGCCGCCGCCTCCGCCTCGATCAAATCTGCCGCCACCGCCGCCGAAGCGTCCACCGCCAGAAAAGTCGTCACGACGGTGCGACTGATGGTCACCGCCTCCCCCGAATCGGCCGAAGCCTCCGCCTCCTCCTCCGCGGCCTCCGAAACCGCCGCCGCCGCCGCCGCCTCCGCGGAAGTCTCGTCGATCGTTGCGGAAGCCACCGCCGCCGCCGCCACCGCCGCGGAAATCTCGACGTCCCTGGTCGTGCCGGTGCCTGTCGCGATCCCGGTCCCGGTCTCTGTCCCGGTGATCTCGCCCTCGATCGCGGTTCCGATCCCTGTCCCGGTCGCGATCCCGGCCGTCCCGATCTCGGTCCCGACTAGAATTGTCGTCGCGGCCGCTATCAAACCGGGACCCCCCAGGGCGTCGGGAAGACGATGATGAGCCGCCACCACCGCCGCTGCTGCCGCCTCCAGTCTTGACGGAGCCCTCCTTGTTGTACTGGGCAACAGCTTCTCGAGCTTCAGCCTCCGGCAGGTCCGGGAATATCAGCTCGTCGAATAGTTCAGCATCAGGTATGGCGAATTGAGCTGTCGGGCGAATTGTTTGTTGGACGATTTCGAGGAAAGGGAGGCGGGGGTTGATGTTGGATTATATTGAGAACCTTCGGGAGATTGACAATGGCACACTATATAATATAATTTAGAGGGAGTCACGATCTCGATGATGCTACTAAAACATTAAGTAGTAGCTAAGTAGTATGCACTGCGTATTCCTTTCATTTTTAAACAATCCAAACCTGTTAAAATAGGGCAAAAATTTAAACACGAAAATAAGCATTATAATTTACTTTACCTACTACTTTAATAGACAGTAGAATGTGACGCAAAAAATAACAAATTAATACATATACATATAAAAAAACACAATAAAAAACGAGCATTGGCAACCTTTCATCTCTAGCAAGTCGGACTCCGCGACTTCTTTGCCGACCTCTTTAACACGGGGCAGGGCTAGCCGTTCGGCGGAATCCTTAGCCGACGGTACAATAACAACGGCGGCACGCCTAAAACCGGCGAATGGCCGGATACGCTGGGCTTGGCCGGCTGGTACAACGTTGGTCTTCGGTTCGGCGTTAAATAAAAAAATGAAGGGGGAGAGGGAGAGATCTTTTTTCTGTTTTCTGGTCTTGCAAGTTGCAGCTCCGCTGTGGTACGTCAGCTCTCGGCTCTCACACACGAGGGTTGAATGCGGGACTGGGAGGCAGGACAGAGAAATCAATCACTGGGTCCGGTCATTCTCGTTGCGGATGATGCTCCCTACTACTACTAACATATAAGTAGCTAGTATGCGCATCACTTAAAAAAAGTCAGCGGAGGCGAGAGGAAATGCGTGGACAATATATGAATTGTATAATAAATATAAACAATACATACACATATATACACTGTTTATGCAGCAAAAACTCGAAAAAAGAAATATTAGTCTCACCAAATCGATGATGTAATTCCTTCGGCGAAGGGCAGCCAGCTGGCATAGGGTGGCAACGCAAGCGGTGGCCCGCTGAGGGAACAGTTGCCAGCGCTGCGGGTGAGTCAGGTCGCGCCTGGACTGGCCGGCCACCTGAGAACGAAATCAATTAATATAAACATTATGAAATGCTCAATATTGATAAACAAATTACTGTTTGCCAAATTACTAAAAGGCAATACTACTGATAACAATTCGAAACTGTTAAGAATTATTGCCCCTAGCGATTTGCCAGTTGGTCCTTTTTTAAGAACAAAAATACTATTGCACAGTTACTACACCGTTGGTGATACGATCAATTGAATATTGAAGTCACCGCGGCTCTAGGCTGTGCGCAGAGTCCTAGGGGATTAGGGAGTCTGGCCCAGCAACTGAGGATCTGGGAGTCTGGTGCCCAGCAACTGAGGATCTGGGAGGCTGGTGCCCAGCAACTGAGGATCTGGGAGGCTGGTGCCCCAGCAACTGAGGATCTGGGAGGCTGGCGGCAAAGCAACTGGGGATCTGGGAGGCTGGAAAAAAGCAACAAAAGCTATTACAGCAGCCAGCAAATCACTTACACTCATCTTATCCAGCACAGAATAGCTAGCCAATATGGTGTATCGCTTGTCAGGATGACTAGCCAGATGCTGCCGGACCCAATGCGTCTTGCCAGAGCCGGGCAGACCAACCATAAAAATAACCTCGCAGCTGGCCTTGTCAGGAGGCGGCGGAGCGGCTCGAACCACGCAGTCAGATTTAGTCTGCATCGCTTGCTCCAGACTGACCCAGTCCTCGCTAGGCAACTCATAGTCGCTAGGCCTTGGATCTAAACGTTGTTCAACTTTCGACGTAGTCTCCTCAGCCTCAGTAGATTCGTTAGTAGCTTTATTATTATCGGCTTTTTCAGTTTGCGGTTTGTCTTCCACAGTAGCTTGCTCAGTAGCATCACTAATCGTTGGCGGAGCAGCAAACCAATAAGCTTCCTCACCATTAGTAGAGCTACTGCCAAACTGTACAGAGAAGGCCAAATTCTTAGCCACTATACAGGGAAACAGTGCCGTAGCTGATGGCATGTCTGGCATAGAATCCGTTGGTTGTTTGATAGCAAAAGCAGCACCCTGATACCGACCATTGACAGCGAATGACAGATAGACAGAATCGGTGCCAGTTGGGAAATCCTAAGCCAAAATTAAAGATTGATTTCTTGCTTATTACTATCATACTACTGACAGTAATCTAATCGGACATGCAAGTTATAAATATCAGAAACGGAATGCAAATTGTCGATCATGACAGTTTGTTGTTGTCTGAGACTCTAGTCCGTTAGGGTTTCATCATGTAAGATAAGTTTTTATAACTGTAAAAGTACAGATTATTAGATGTACTAATATGTAAAGCATTAAATATTAGTTTTTTAGGTCAGAAACGGAATGCATATTGTCGATCATGACAGTTTGTTGTTGTCTGAGACTCTAGTCCGTTAGGGTTTCATCATGTAAGATAAGTTTTTATAACTGTAAAAGTACAGATTATTAGATGTACTAATATGTAAAGCATTAAATATTAGTTTTTTAGGTCAGAAACGGAATGCATATTGTCGATCAGTTTTTTTAGTCTGAGACTCTAGTCCGTTAGGGTTTCATCATTCCATTAAGAAAAAGATATAGTTATAAAGAGGACCTTATTGATATGCCCTGTAGTTCATAAGCATCAGAAAAGATTAAGCATGCAAATCATAAAGTGTATTGTTTTAAATACAATACAGCATCAATGTTGTCTCATTTTCATCATATGCTCGTATTTGTGGAACTTGAGATGAGTGAAAATAACCTACTTCAGATGAGTCACTAATCCCATAATATTGCATTCAGGTACTTCAGGTGAGTCACTAATCCCATAATATTGCATTCAGGTACTTCAGGTGAGTCACTAATCCCAGAATATTGCATTTAGGTACTTCAGGTGAGTCACTAATCCCATGATATTGCATTCAGATACTTCAGGTGAGTCACTAATCCCATGATATTGCATTCAGGTACTTCAGGTACTTCAGGTGAGTCCCTAATCCCATAATATTGCATTCAGGTACTTCAGGTGAGTCACTAATCCCAGAATATTGCATTTAGGTACTTCAGGTGAGTCACTAATCCCATGATATTGCATTCAGATACTTCAGGTGAGTCACTAATCCCATGATATTGCATTCAGGTACTTCAGGTACTTCAGGTGAGTCCCTAATCCCAGAATATTGCATTTAGGTACTTCAGGTGAGTCACTAATCCCAGTATATTGCATTCAGGTACTTCAGGTGAGTCCCTAATCAATCTAATTCAGATGAGCCTTGAAAGAAAACCTAACATAAACCATAAAAACAAATATAACTAGGACCAAAAGTTGTATAATTAAACGTAAACATGTTTTTAAAAATAATAAATTTTAATACTGGGCATTATTAAATATCAGAAAAGATTAAGCATGCCAATCACAGCGTATACGCTCCAATTTAGTCTCGCATTTTCATCACATTAATTAATGCCTTTAACTTTAAAAAAGAAGCCTAAACAAAAAGATGGACAATTAAAAACAATGATTTAAAGTCAACTCACAGCATAGCAGGCCACAACGTCTCCAATATTAAAGGGCTGGCCGTACTTTTCAAATACACCATTAGCGCAACGCTTGCCAGTGCTTTCGTATCCATAGGAGTCTGGAGCTTCACCTTAGTAAATTAAAACAGACAATCATTGGGATATTATTTAAAACTTCATTGTAGATAAATTCATAACTTAAATTTAATTAAAGCATTAAGATCAGACACTGAATGCAAAGCATTTTTTTGCATCAATAATTTAGGGGGATCAGAAACTCCAGTCCGAATTGTTTGGTCATCATGTTTATTGTCTGTGGCTTATAGTGAAGATGAGTCACAAATCCCTAATCTAGGGTAATTCAGATGAGTCACTAATCCCTAATCTAGGGTAATTCATGTGAGTCACTAATCCCTAATCTAGGGTAATTCATGTGAGTCAATAATCCCTAATCTAGGGTAATTCAGGTGAATCACTAATCCATAATCTAGGGTAATTCAGGTGAATCACTAATCCATAATCTAGGGTAATTCAGGTGAGTCACTAATCCCTAATCTAGGGTAATTCAGGTGAGTCAATAATCTCTAATCTAGGGTAATTAAGGTGAGTCACTAATCCATAATCTAGGGTAATTCAGATGAGTCACTAATCCCTAATCTATAATTCAAGTGAGTCACTAATCCCTAATCTAGGGTATTTCTGGTGTCACTAATTCCCAAAATAGGTATGCTACTGTAATTACTGTAAGTACTATAATTTAGTCATTTCTTCCCACATGGATATACCTACTAAATAAACATTTGCGCCGACATACCCAACTGAAAATCGGTCCCAATACCGTCAGCCATCCAGCCGAATCGAATAGCGCACCGATCTGGTTCGCTACTGGGCAGCCTCAGATCTTCAACCTTTTTAGTCACTTTAGCCTCGTACCAGACTCTCAGTGGCCGCTGCTCAGCCGACACAACTAATCCGTGAGTAGCCCGGCAGCCGGCCCAACAGAATGCGAAACCTTCGTCAGCAACTGGACGAGCGTGCAGCAAATCTGGCCAACCGACTTTCAGATGCAGATCGCAATGATAGGGATCTAAGCGAGGCTTAGCCGCTAGTTGCGTGTCCAACTCCCAGCCTGGGGATTCTGGGCCCAGCATGTCGGCAACTTCGGCATCAATAGCGGCATTTGAATCGGCGCCGCCAGCTGGCGCGGAACCGGACGCTCTGGCCGGTGAACGAGATCTAGACCTGGCCGAGCGAGATCTAGACCGCGATCTAGATTTGGATCTTGGTGATCTAGAACGCGAACGAGATCGTCTAGAGGATCGATGACGCCGGTTGCCGCTGCTACTGCTGCCGTGGCGATGATGCTGGTGGCGCGACGATGAAGAGGCTGAAGCAGACGTCTTGGATCGCTTGCTTTGTTCAGCCTGTTGCTGCTGCTGCTGCTGTCCGCCGTGATCTCCGCTGCCGCTAGGAGAAGGACTTCGATGCCGGCGTTTCCGATGCGACGGCGATTCCGATCTGGCTTCCTCTTTGTCTTTCTTGTCGGAGTCCAACTCTTTATCCTGTTCAGTTGTTGTTGGCTGCAGACTATCTGGAGCAGGCTCCGATTCGGGTTCAGGCTCAGTTTCCATTGGCTCAGTTGGTTGCTTCTGCAAAGACTTTTCTTCTTCTTCTTGCTTGTTAGATTCGGCTACTGCTATTTCAGTTTCTGTAGGAGGTTCAACAACAGTACCAGCAGCATCAACAGTAGGGGCTACGGAAGGCTCCATCGGTTGGGTAGACGTTTGTAAATCATTGTCCGACTTAATAGGTTCAATGGGTTCAGGTTGAATAACAGCTTCAGGTTCAGGTTGAATAGCAGTTTCAGGTTTAGGATGAATAACAGCTTCAGGTTCAGGTTGAATAGCAGTTTCAGGTTTAGGATGAATAGCAGCTTCAGGTTCGGGTTGAATAGCAGCTTCAGGTTCGGGTTGAATAGCAGCTTCAGGCTCAGTAGCCTACAAAAATGAAACTTTATTCATATTAATGTCTGTTAAATAAACTATTCAGTAGACAAAGTCTTGCTAATGCTTACCATAGGCTGTTCAAAACTACCATTGGCGTCCAAGTCTGAAGATGGGGGTTGATTTTCCAACTGCTGCTGCGGTGCAGACTGAGAGAAATCGGGAATATTAATAGCCGGCTGTTGCTCATCGCTAAGAACAGTGGCAGTTGTTGGTGTCTCAGTAGCACTGGGAGGCGATGGCTCTGACTGAGACTGCTGGTGCACTGGCTCAGTTATCATTGTCTGCTGCTGAGGCTCTGGTTGAGCAGTTGCATCACTATCGCCTGTTGTGTTGTTGGACAAGATAATGGATTACTTTTTGACAAAAAGATTAACTTTGTGGTGTTTAAAACTGATTTCTTATAATTCATAAAATCACATGAATATAAAGTTTAGGACTAATATAAATGTGTTCCTTTTAAACACCTCAATGAAGAAAGCCACCTTTATATTTAATCATATGATCTCTAATTAAGAAAATTCAAAGGATATATTCACATAAATTATCATTTATTTTCATTTGATTTTAAGGTTAAAACAAGTTAATTTGATTAAACTAAGATCTTAAACATTTAGGGTTAAAATAGAATAATTTTATGGTTGTTAGTTAAAAAAAACATTAAAATACTTTGGATACAACAAAACTCATGTGGCTCTTAGAGCTAGGCTATAAATAATCTAAAAACAACTATTATTTTCATAAAATTTTATTTGAAGAAGCATTAATCATAAACAAACAAGCTCCTAAAAAGCTGCTATGCTATAAACCCATTTTGCATGAAATCAATAAAATAAAATTTGAGTGTCTATAGAGTGTCTATGCTTGGGAGCAACCTTGGGATTCACTTGGCCATTTCTATTGGCAACACACATGTATGTCACTACTGGATAGAATAATAGTCACGTGGCTACCCTCAGCCAATAGCAACTTATATGTATTATATGTTGCCAATAGAAATGACCAAGCAAATACCAAGGTTGCGCATGTTTATAACCTTACCATCCAACCTTAATATGCACATGGTATTAAAACATACATGTGCAACCTTGGGAATCACTCAGCAATTTCTATTGGCAACACATAAGTTGCTATTGGCTGAGAGCAGTCACATGACTACTATTCTATCCAATAGCAACTTACATGTGTGTTGCTAATAGAAACAGCCGGGTAAATCCCTAGGTTGCGCCTAAGCATGTATTGAAACTCTTATTGTTTAAGTCATCAACTCAAAAGTCTTGAAAGCTCTGGCCTCTGCATTGAAAAGTGACAATATTCATTTTAACATTAGCCTCTACTACCTAAGCACAACATGCATTTTGCATCAAAACTCTGTTGCTTAAGTCTATAAATCTTAATAATGACAGTAGCTCTATTAAAGTGGTAAAACATTTAATTTTACTTTAGCCTTTATTACTCAATTATAATATAGACATGCTATTAAAAATTTAAGTTGATGCTTAAGTCCTAAATTCTAAGGATTTGAAAAGTTCCCTTCATTTTGAAACTGGCAACATTCATTTATTTCTATTACTTTACACGTATCAAATTTACTCTATTATTACATCTATCAAATCTATCAGTATCAGTTTATCAATAAACCATTGTTAGTACTAAATGCTAGCTATGCAAAAATTTGAGATAAATATGCAACAAAGTATTTATTTTATGCTAAGTTAGTTGCTTTATATAGGCCTAGTGGATAAATATCTATAGGCCCCTAAGTCAGGCTAAAATAAAAGCTAAAACCAAAGAGAATGATTATAATATAATAAAATATAATTACTTATAGCATTTATCTTCCTTACTACCAATAAGAAATAAGTGAAATATATAGGGGGGCCGTAGCCCAGCAGTAGAGCAACTGCTCTGGTGTGCCAGTGACCCAGGCTCGATTCCAAGTGTAGTCACATTAATTTGGGGCTGAATTGGAATCTCGGCTTGGCTCTGCTTGTGCAATTAACGGCCTTGAGAGCCAACCTCCCAAGGCGCAGTGAAGTGTACATGCCTAACGATAATATAAAGTGAGGGCCGCTATACACTCCTGTGTGAGTGTGTGCCTGGGTATGTATCTGCGCACTTGTATGCCTGCTCAGGGGAGTCAGCAGAATGGGCAGTAATGCCTCTTGTCAGTTGCGTGCCCATGTCGTTTAAAGTGCACCAGGGTGCACACAACCCCCTTGCTTTTAATAAAAGTGAAATATATAAACCTAGGCTTATTATTATCTATTTAGACGTTTAGAGCTGTGGCCATCTTGGTCATATGCCATAGTCAGGAAGGTGGCAGAGTGTGCGCCGGAATAAATTTTAGAGGGACAATCTGTGCGCCGTCTGTGTGCCATCTGTGCGCTGTTAATAAAAAATTGAAAATTGCGCTGTAAAATTAGTACATGCCCATTCTCACAAATACCCCGGTGTTGCAACAATAAATGACTTTTTTATGTTGTGACAATAAAAGACCTTTTTTAAATTGCATAAGAGACCCTTATTATTAGATATTCTTGTTGCTTTTAAAGCTTTTTCGGCAATACTATTTATAGCGGAAAGTTTATACACGCAAAGATTTGTTTAAATACTCTTTTACGAGCTGGAAAAAACCAGAAAGCTTGAAATTTGCGCCTAAAAATAAACTTTTTTCATCTTTTTTCTAATTTACAATAACTCTTAGGCTTGATTCTTTAAAGTGCACGCCAGGTGTGCACACATATTTTTTTCTCAAGAATGATGCACGCCAACTATGCACACCTAATTTTGGCGTGCAAGGCCAATGCACGCCCAAATTTTTGGGCATATACTACATGATCCAGAGTATGGGTGCGCCAATGTGCGCTGAGACCCTTTGTGTGCGCCGCGCTTGTGCGCCAATGTGCGCCGAGACCCTTTGTGTGTGCGGGAATTTTCCCCGTCAGAGGCCACCTTCCTGACTATGGGTCATATGCCACTATGTCTATGATACTTGTAATATTGGCAACATGGTTATCATTGCTTTAATCTACATTTAAATCCAATAATATGTGGCGAAATCCAAAAACGTGGGATAAAACGGTAAAACAAATCTGCGGACATTCGATGGAAAGTAATGTATCTAAAAAAGGTTTTTGAAAGATAGATATGTCTTTAGAAAATAGTTCTGGATAAAAACTATTGTTTTCATGCTTTGTATTGTTGAATAAATAAGAAAAAACCACAAAAAAGCATTTTGAAAGTCCGAGTTGACCGATTTGCAATTTTTTGTTTCACTTTTTTTCATTATTAAACAATTAATTTTAAGACTTGTAGGCCTTAGAGAAGGCTAATTTTTTTACTAATTACAAAACAGAAAGTAATCTGTGTTTTACTTTTTATTCAATTCAAAAAGATGAAGTATTTCTAAGGATTTCAAAGTTTTTCTAAAACCATATAAACTCGCAAAAATTCATACTAATATAAAGTGCAAAGTTTGCCAGCAAACATCTTTTTCTAAAAGTAAATATATCGCTAATTCCTTGTTGCAAAATAATCTTTAAGTTGTTTTCTTTCATTTAAATATCAACTTATTTGTAATAGTATTTGTAATATGCCTATATTTAGACTTAAAAATTTTGGGTAAAAAATGGTACCACAAGATATGAACCCGGCATCCAAATCAGATGCTTACTGTATGCTCATTAAGCGACGAAGAACAATGAAATTACACTAAGACATGTATCATCGCGGCGTGTATGCAGGAAAAAAAGAATTTTCCAAATCGCTTCAGTAGAAGCTGAGTAAAATGCAATTTTCCAATCCTTATGGGAATTCCAATGTGTTACCCGGCTTCCAAATCAGATGCTTACTGTATGCTTATTAAGCGACGAAGAACAATGAAATTACACTAAAACATGTATCATCGCGGCGTGTATGCAGGAAAAAAAGAATTTTCCAAATCACTTCAGTAGAAGCTGAGTAAAATGCAATTTTCCAATCCTTATGGGAATTCCAATGTGTTACCCGGCTTCCAAATCAGATGCTTACTGTATGCTTATTAAGCGACGAAGAACAATGAAATTACACTAAAACATGTATCATCGCGGCGTGTATGCAGGAAAAAAAGAATTTTCCAAATCGCTTTAGTAGAAGCTGAGTAAAATGCAATTTTCCGATCCTTACGGGAATTTGTATGTTTAAATAATAAACTTACGTTGAATACAATTTATTGCAAACGAACTCTACAAAATACACGTTGTCAAGAGTAACGAAAGTGATAAACAAATAAAACCTTAAAATAATGTTAAATATGTTGTAGAATTATAAAGTGTAACATTATAAGATAGTTAAAGTTAATAAAATACATTATTATAGCTTTTTAATCATTTTCATTAGACTCATTTTAGGTCGTAATTAAACTTACCGTTTTAACAAATCATTTTATTAAAAATAAAGCTATACGAAAATAATTTGTGCTTTAATAGACTTTTTTACTTTTTAAAAACATGAATAAATTTATTTTATAGCTTTATTGCTTTCAAATTGCCAAAAAACGAATTTTCATAAAACTTGCCCCCGATTTTTGGATTTCCCCATGTATATTTATCTGGCAAAAAATCCACTAGGGGAGGTATTCTATATACTTTTCTTGGCCAAATTTGTTTGTTTTGCATGCATAATATCTAAAAAAATATACCCTGGCTAGTAGGCCCTACAATATTTAATATACAAGCTTATTATTTATAAGATTTATAATCATGAAAAGAATTAAATTGATATTAGGCTTTAATTTATTATAAATAAATATATAGAATAATTTATATTATTTTTTATTAGAAGCAGGGGGTTGTGTGTACCCTGGCACACTTTAAGCAACATAGGCACACAACTGGCGAGAGGCATTATTTCCCATTCTACCAACTCCCCTGAATAGCGTTAGGCATGTACACTTCACTGCGCCATGGGGGGTTGGCTCTCAAGGCTGTTAATTGCACAAGTAGAGCCAAGCTGAGATTCAAATTCAGCCCCAAATTAATGTGACTGCACTTGGAATCGAGCCTGGGTTGCTGGCACACCAGAGCAGCTGCACTACTGCTGGGCTATGGCCCCCTCTTTATAATATCTTACATGGATTTAAATTATTTAGTTTAATAATCTCACCTTCTGGTGCAGCTTGTATCTCCTGTGTCTCATTTTCGATAGCCTCTTTTAATCGCTGTGAAAGATCTGCTTTAAGACCTTTTGTAGAAAGATTACGCTTCTTCAACTCTTCTCTTAATTCAGCAACTTTCAATGCATTAACATTCATATTTATTCAGTGCAATTAGTACAAGGTAGTGGGTATTAAACAATATAAAAACGATTTTTAAATACACAATTTGCAGAACGCTTGCTTCCTAACTCAATAAACTACGAACTTAAACGTTCAATTACTTCTCGTTTTACAATCTCTGGCTAATAAGAATTGAGTCTGTAAGGAAGTTACATTAAGCTCCAAGGTAAAGCATACGGCATATGCCACATGTAGCAGTGGGCTTTAAGTCGTAGGTGTAATAAAATAACAAGCACTATGTCAATGACTCGGGATTCAACGTTTTACTGCATGATAGAGCGACAACTAACCATTGCACGGCATGGCTGATGAAGGTTACAATGTGACGCTTCGTCGCTTGAAAAATATTTTGTTTGATAAATTTATACAAGAATATGTTAACAAAACCTAAATAGTGTAATCATTTTTAAGCATAAATATTGTTGTAAGTTTCTTTTTGTATCTAATAAAAATTTATTTACTACAAAATTACTAAATAAGTATATTATCTAGAACGCGGAAAATTATGCCACTATTTTTTAATATCGAAGGGCCGAGGTTAAATTGGCAAAACTTCAGGCGGTGGCATTCAAGCAAGCAGTCAAAAAATGTCGTTTTTAATGTGTACGTACAGTAGCCTTCATGGCATGCATCCCTCCTTCGTCCTCCTGATGCAAAGTTTGAATGCATTTGCATTAACACGTCCATATCCACGGCACATTTTAAGCCGCTTTTACTAGTTAAAATACATTACCTTCAATTGCGTTGAATGTAGAATGCGATGCTTGTGAATTGAAACATATTAATTAATTTTTCAATTTTACATGTTACTAGACAATGTACAAGTAATAAAAATTGTATAACTTCTTTATTTGACTAAGAAATTATTCTACCGTTGATGCACAGACCTACATCCACAAGATACAATACAAATACATAAAATAATAACAAAGACTCAGCAAAGTCATTCATCAAAATTATATACAGTACCGCCGGTTTGAATTCCCAGCACCAGAATAAAATTACACCCAAATGTAGCTTATCTGGCTTATTAAAAACAATAATGTTATTAATTTTAACACAGATGCCGTAGCAACACAAAGTGCAATTCTTATTGATTCTATAATTGGTGTATTTCAAAGCAAAGAAAAAATAAAATAGCTTTATAAAATAATAATCTCTTGTAGATGGAGTCATGGTTCGTGCTACGTGTACAACAATCAATATCATACTCGCGGTGCACGGTGCTAAAGCCATATTGAAACAGAGTTCACACGAAGGACAAAAATTGAAATCTATACGACAACCGGAAAAAATCAACACAGCATATTGGGAAGTTTTTGTTAATTTGTTCGCTGACACAAACATAATATAATAGTATGGTTATAAGTCATTTATGAACATTGACTATGTCACGACATCTACAAGACTATCGCGATACATATTATTGTCATGTATAGAAATTTGTTTAAAATTAGAAAGATTTTCAAAGTTTATTGTGATCACAATTTCAGAAGTTTCATTATTTGATGAAATAAGGAGGCATGCGCAATACACGACTGTGACCCAGCTATTGAGAAAAACCGTATTATAGGTTTGTTAAAACCACAGATACTAGAACAACCAGATGGGCCACTCAGCACATTTGCGTGTAAGCTACTTTCAGTTCAGTAGCAAGTTAAATAGAAGCATTTTAATGTATTTTTAAAGCCAAGGCTCATTTATTGCTCTTACCCCCCTCCCCCACTTAAACCTCCAACCGCGCCTTTCCACACTACCCCCCTCGCCCCGCCCCACCCTAATTTTTATTGCCTTTCTCGGGATTCCAGCCTAAAGCGGCCACGTACATTTCAGTGGACTGGCTAATGTACATTACTGCCGAACCAATTAGCAAGCTGTTTGCGCCTGCAAGCTTGGGCTTCTAAACTTATCAAAGTCATTTCAGCTGCCTTTATTTTTATAAAATAGCTTATGTATACTTCCTTGCTACTGAACTGAAAGTAGAAAGCTGTTTTACTAAGTATATATGCCTGAGTGGCCCATCTAGTCACTCCAGTATCTGTGGTTAAAACAAAGTTATTACGAGCTAATTTGAATAACAGACAAAACACAGAAGCAACAGACTAGAGAGAGACATCAGTTAGTAGTCTGTAAAACCACCGATTAACAAACGCATTCGATATTGTCAGACACTGTAATTTTGAATTCAATAATAGTTGTTTATTAATCTGTGGTTTTGGAAAAAAAGACGTTTAAAACGACACACAAAATCCAAATTTTTCTACTATAAGTAGCCTGATTTGAGTATTTAATGATGCGCCAGACTAGCGGGCTGCTGCAGTTGAGTCCGCACGGATTTGTACAGCCCGAATTGAGCCCCGAATCGGAGCCGGCTGCCGCGCAGCAGGTGCGGATTAACGGCCACAGCCGACGAGATGCCGCTATTCGGCGTAGCGTAAGCTGTCGGAATTGACGATTGATTCTGCTGACTAGCAACTGTGCTGGAGCTCAGCCACTCTCTGCTGCCGGCGCCGCCCTCTTCGCAGCCGGACAATTCAACAGGTGTCACCTCAATTGATGAACTACTTGTAGTAGTATTAGCAGCAGTGGTTTTAAGTTCTTCTTTCTTTACCGGAGACGCTCTCTGTCGATCGATAGTTCGACTAATAGCGCTACCAAGACTGCAATCCGAAGCTGACAGTGGCGATTGAGTCTTTGTTGACTGCACAGTTGGTGAAGTCTTATTAGACAAAGACTGGGCAGAAGAGTCGCCTAGCTCGGCAAGCTGCTGTTGTTGCTGTTGCTCCTCCACGGTGTCCAGACGTTTAGACACCATGGCTAGAAGAGTCTCAGGCCGCTTTGGCGATGAAGATGAAGATGAAGCAGACAGGAGAATCGGAGATGCTGGACTGGCAGCTGGACTTTTCGGCGTCGGAGTGGCATCAGTAGCAGGCGGAGGCGACGACACAGAGGTCAAAGGCATCGCCGACTGTTGCAGATTCGGCCTGCCTAGCAGCAGATGGTTCATCACCGGCTGGTCTAATCCGCTTGAAGGACCAGACGGGCAAGAGGATGAAGCATTTCCGGTTGCAGCTGCTCCGCCGTTTCCGCCTCCACCTCCAGCGGAAGCAATAACTAGAGACGCTTTCAACTGTCTAGATTGCAACTTTCGATAATTATTCATCAAATGATTCAAATTGGTGTTCCTACGCTCCAGTTCGGTCCTGGGCAAGCCGGATAGAGCTGTCGAGTTTCTGTCAGATGACTGTTGCTGCTGCTGCTGCAAGGCGCTCAGGTCGCTGAGTCCAGCGCCAGTAGAAGCAGAATGCGGCAATGGGGCATTGCTTCCGCCGCCTGCCAGCTTGAGAGCGGCCGAGAAGCAGCCAATACCAAGACTGCCGCCTCCGCCGCTGCCTCCACCGTTGCCACCACCGCTGGCGTGCATTGATCCGCCATTGCCGCCAAGGATGTCTAAATCGTCCCCGGCGGGATCGTTGCCACCGAATGCGGAGTCTGGATTGGAAGAGGGCAAGAAACGACGAAATTGAAATTGACGAAAACTGAGATAAGTTCTAAGATATCACTGGTTTCTAAAAGACCAAAGTTTACGAAGAAAAGAAAGAACAGGAAACTAAAATATTCAAGAAAATTAATGGATAAAAACTTTTCTACGTAATAGACGGTTAGAAGCATTTTTTTTAAAGAAATTGAAGAAATCTGGCATTTTCCAAGAAATCGATAGAAAATAATCTGGCATTTTACAAGAAATCGATACATAAAAATCTGGCATTTTCCAAGAAATCGATAGATAAGAATCTGGCATTTTCCAAGGAATCGATAGATATGAATCTGGCATTTTCCAAGAAATCGATAGATATGAATCTGGCATTTTTTCAAGAAATCGATAGATAAGAATCTGGAATTTCCAAGAAATCGAAAGATAAGAGTTTGGCCTTTTCCAAGAAATTGATAGATAAGTGTCTGACATTTTCAAAGAAATCGATAGATATGAATCTGGCATTTTCCAAGAAATCGATAGATAAGAATCTGGCATTTTCAAGAAATCAACAGATAAGAATCTGGCATTTTCCAAGAAATCTATAGATAAGAATGTGACTTTTTACAGAAATCGATGGATAAGAATCTGGCATTTTCCAAGAAATCGATAGATAAGAATCTGGCATTTTCTAAAAAATTGATAGGTAAGAATCTGACATTTTCTAAAAAATCGATAGATAAGAATCTGGCATTTTCCAAGAAATCGATAGATAAGAATCTGGCATTTTCAAGAAATCAACAGATAAGAATCTGGCATTTTCCAAGAAATCGATAGATAAGAATGTGACTTTTTACAGAAATCGATGGATAAGAATCTGGCATTTTCTAAAAAATTGATAGGTAAGAATCTGACATTTTCTAAAAAATTGAAAGGTAAGAATCTAACATTTTCTAAGATATTGATAGGTAAGAATCTGACATTTTCTAAAAAATTGATAGGTAAGAATCTGAGATTTTCAAGAAATCGATAAGTAAGAATCTGGCATTTTCCAAGAAATTGATAGATAAGTATCTGACATTTTCAAAGAAATCGATAGATAAGAATCTGGCATTTTCCAAGAAATCGACAGATAAGAATCTGGAATTTTACAAGAAATCGATAAATAAGAATCTGGCATTTTCCAAGAAATCGATAGATAAGAATGTGACTTTTTACAGAAATCGATGGATAAGAATCTGGCATTTTCCAAGAAATCGATAGATAAGAATCTGTCATTTTCTAAAAAATCGATAGATAAGAATCTGGCATTTTCCAAAAAATCGATAGATAAGAATCTGGCATTTTCCAAGAAATCGATAGATAAGAATCTGGCATTTTCAAGAAATCAACAGATAAGAATCTGGCATTTTCCAAGAAATCGATAGATAAGAATGTGACTTTTTACAGAAATCGATGGATAAGAATCTGACATTTTCAAAAAAATTGATAGGTAAGAATCTGACATTTTCAAAAAAATTGATAGGTAAGAATCTGACATTTTCAAAAAAATTGATAGGTAAGAATCTGACATTTTCAAAAAAATTGATAGGTAAGAATCTGACATTTTCAAAAAAATTGATAGGTAAGAATCTGACATTTTCTAAGAAACTGATAGGTAAGAATCTGACATTTTCCAAGAAATTGATAGGTAAGAATCTGACATTTTCCAAGAAATTGATGGGTAAGAATCTGACATTTTTTAAAAAATTGATAGGTAATTATCTGAAATTTTCCAAGAAATCGATAGATAATTTCCAACTAAAAAAATCTAATAAATATGCGAGCTCCCCTTCTGTTATTACTATTGATTTATGCACGCGCGAACGCGACGCACCAGCTCAAAAATCTAGTAGGGAAAAAGTGCACATTTTCCGGTTGAGAAGAGGAGAAGAGCCAGTTAGTTGATTTAAGCTTAAACAAAACACTGCAAATCAAGGTCGGAGAAAACCGCTGACCCGTGTGGGAGAAAGACGTTGGGCCACCCTACCCTCCCCTTCCCACGTAGTTTTATAAGCTGAGCAAAGCTGTAAAATATAGCAGCTCTGCTCACCGCCCACCCCCTCCAAATTTCATTTCCCAACCGTTTAGTTATGGAAGGGGGGAATAAAATCCTTATAAGCCAACCCCCCACACTTCCCCCGCGTGCATCCGGTGAAAAATTTCTTCTTCGGCTTCAGCAGCAAACATGGGGATCGAATTCCCGGTCACGTGAAATAAGTCTTGAATGAAAAATCAGTCTCTCAAAATTAATTTTTCAAGATTTGGGGATTAGTTGAAAATTCGAAAACGTCGGTGCACTTTATAATAAAAGTGTGAAATAGAAAAATCAGCATAGATATAAGCTGTGCCAATTATTCTTAAGCACGACCATCTTATCTTTCAAAAATCGAGACAAAACTGAGGTTGAAATCCTATATGGTCAATAGAATATAACAATTAAAATTAGGATTTTTAAAATCTCCAATTATAGTATTAAAATCTTCAACCAGGGTATTAAAATCTTCAACCAGGGTATATAGAATCTCAGATTAGGACATGCTTGGGCGCAACCTAGGGATTCACCCGGCCGTTTCTATTGGCAACACACACACGTAAGTCGCTATTGGACAGAATAGTAGTCACGTGACTGCTCTCAGCCAATAGCGACTTACATGTGTGTGTTGCCAATAGAAACGGCCGGGTGATTCCCAAGGTTGCGCGTGTATGGATTAGGATATTAGAATCTCCAATCAGGATGCTATAATGTCAGATTAGGATATTAGAATCTCAGATTAGGATATTAGAATCTCCAATCAGGATGCTATAATGTCAGATTAGGATACTAGAATCTCAGATTAGGATATTAGAATCTCAGATTAGGATATTAGAATCTCAGATTAGGATATTAGAATTTAAGATTAGGATACTAGAATCTCAGATTAGGATATTAGAATCTCCAATCAGGATACTAGAATCTCGAATTAGGATATTAGAAAGTCACATTCGGATATTAATTCTCAAATTATGACATTGAAATCCCTAATTATGATATTAAAATTACCAATTATATAACCGTTAATCCGGTAATTTTAAACAAATAGATTAGCAATAATAAAATTAGAACATTACGAAGCACCCAGACGCAGCCTCACCTCCTCGACCAGCGGACTTCCCAGACCGGGATCTCGAACCCCCGCCCACCGCAGCGGAGAACGGCTTTATATTGAAAGTGAATCTTTCTCTCAGTTCAGAAATTGCCACAGAAGGAATTTCCGACATGGAAGCGTACAATTCTTCAATGAGCTGCTCTGTGGTGATGAGTGCCTCAGAGTTGAGCAGGGCTGTGATTTCGCCCATGTGGCAATAGAATGCGTCTGCACTGTCCGCCTCTTTCAGTATTTTTGCTTGCAACTTGCGCCACAGGACCAGTGCGCAACGGAGTAGCATCTCACTGCCTGCAGGGTTGGGAATGGGGATTTATTACTTATGAATGGGGATTTATGATTTATGAATGGGGACTTAATGATTTAGGAATGTCGATTTATGATTTATGAGTTGGGATTTACGATTTCTGAGTTAAGATTAAGGATTTCTGAGTTGGGATTTATGATTTCTGAGTTGGGATTAAGGATTTCTGAGTTGGGATTTATGATTTCTGAGTTGGGATTAAGGATTTCTGAGTTGGGATTGAGGATTTCTGAGTTGGGATTTATGATTTCTGAGTTGGGATTTATGATTTCTGAGTTGAGGATTTATAGTTTCTGAGTGGGGATGTATGATCCCTGAGTGGGGATTTATGACCTTCGAGTGGGGATTTATGATTTCTAAGTGAGAATTTATGGTTTATGAGTGGGAAGTTAAGTTATGATTTATATGTCGATCACCCGATCACGCAGGGATAAATAATTCGATTCAAAACAAATAAAACAAATACTCACCCTCCAGCATAATAGCGTCCCACAGTCGCAGAGTTGCAAACGCTGGCAGGCAGGTAGAAAACAGAGTTAAAAACCATTGAATAGTGAAGACGTTAACTAGCGGTGGCTCGTAGACAACAGCGGCAGTGGCTGGTGAAGAGGCCGCGTGAGCTGCAGAAGCAGCCGCCTGGAGCCTGTCCAGATGATTGGACAACTGCGGCAGGTGAGCGCGAAGGAGCTGACGGAACACCGCCATGTCCACAGTTAGAGCTTGCAGATTTTGAGCAAAGTAGCTCTCAGGCAGGCAGCTGTCAACTAGAAAGATCATCACTTTTAATGCTTCATCTTCGTTGCGTTCCATCACTTCGAGAATTAGCGCGGCCAACACGTTGAAGCCTTGGCAGTAGCCAACTCGCTTGTTCCAGCGGGCGTAGGCTGGGGTGAGTAAAGTGCAGGGTGAGATTCTTGAGGTTTGTAGGGTGAGATTCTTGGGGTTTGTAGGGTGAGATTCTTGAGGTTTGTAGGGTGAAATTCTTAAAGTTTGTAGGGTGAGATTCTTGAGGTTTGTAGCGTGAGATTCTTGAGGTTTGTAGGGTGAAATTCTTGAGGTTTGTAGCGTGAGATTCTTGAGGTTTGTAGGGTGAGATTCTTGGGGTTTGTAGGGTGAAATTCTTGAGGTTTGTAGCGTGAAATTCTTGGGGTTTGTAGGGTGAAATTCTTGGGGTTTGTAGAGTGAAATTCAAAAGGTTTGTAGGGTGAGATTCTTAGGGTTTGTAGGGTGAGATTCTTAAGGTTTGTAGGGTGAGATTCTTAGGGGTTCGTAGAGTGAGATTCTTGAGGTTTGTGGGGTGAGATTTGGGGTTTGTAGGGTAAGATTCTTGGGGTTTGTAGGGTAAGATTCTTGAGGTTTGTAGGGTGAAATTCTTGAGGTTTGTAGGGTGAGATTCTTGAGGTTTGTAGCGTGAGAGTCTTGAGGTTTGTAGGGTGAAATTCTTGGGGTTTGTAGGGTGAAATTCTTGGGGTTTGTAGGGTGAAATTCTTGGGGTTTGTAGAGTGAAATTCAAAAGGTTTGTAGGGTGAGATTCTTAGGGTTTGTAGGGTGAGATTCTTAAGGTTTGTAGGGTGAGATTCTTAGGGGTTCGTAGAGTGAGATTCTTGAGGTTTGTGGGGTGAGATTTGGGGTTTGTAGGGTAAGATTCTTGGGGTTTGTAGGGTGAGATTCTTTGGGGTTTGTAGGATGAGATTCTTAAGGTTTGTAGGGTGAGATTCTTAGGGGTTCGTAGAGTGAGATTCTTGAGGTTTGTGGGGTGAGATTTGGGGTTTGTAGGGTGAGATTCTTGAGGTTTGTAGGGTGGGATTCTTGGAATTTGTAGTGATGAGATTCTTGAGTATTATGGTCGATACATTACAAGCTTTTGGGTACAGAAAAATCAAGTCGCTCTAGACTAAAAAAGTACACTTTGTGAATAATGCAAAGACATTGTCAGGCGGGGGGAGATCAGACCTACCTCTGCGCATACCCTAGGGAAATTTACAGCTAATGGGAAATCACCTCTTCATAGCTCGTACGCTCGCATATCTCAACAGTGCGCGCATGAATATTTAATCATAGTTAATTTTAGACTGGGAAACAATCTCTTAATGTACACTAATTTAAAATTATTTGCAGTCTAAATATAGTTTGGCTTTACATATCGCAATTGAACTTTAAATTTCTAAATGATTTTTTGAAAATTTAATTCAGAAAAAGTAAGACACGCGATAATACAAAAATGCTTGCGTGTGAAGAGTGTGTGAGCACTGATAAGGGAGCCAGTGTGAGCACTGATAAGGGAGCCAGTGTGAGCACTGATAAGGGAGCCAGTGTGAGCACTGATAAGGGAGCCAGTGTGAGCACTGATAAGGGAGCCATTGTGAGCACTGATAAGGGAGCCAGTGTGAGCACTGATAAGGGAGCCAGTGTGAGCACTGATAAGGGAGCCAGTGTGAGCACTGATAAGGGAGCCAGTGTGAGCACTGATAAGGGAGCCATTGTGAGCACTGATAAGGGAGCCATTGTGAGCACTGATAAGGGAGCCAGTGTGAGCACTGATAAGGGAGCCATTGTGAGCACTGATAAGGGAGCCAGTGTGAGCACTGATAAGGGAGCCATTGTGAGCACTGATAAGGGAGCCAGAGTGAGCACTGATAAGGGAGCCATTGTGAGCACTGATAAGGGAGCCATTGTGAGCACTGATAAGGGAGCCATTGTGAGCACTGATAAGGGAGCCAGAGTGAGCACTGATAAGGGAGTGATAAGTGAGTGTGAGCACTGATAAGGGAGTGATAAGTGAGTGTGAGCACAGAAAAAGTTCCCCGCAACCCGAGAAGTCCATTTCACTTACCCAACAGCACGCGTTTGAGCACAGCCCTGTCGTGCTCAGAGCCGAACTCTTCGCAGCCAGTCCTGTGCAAATCCTTCACAATCTGATGGTCGAGTGAGTCATCGTCCGGATTCAATCGATCGTTGAAGCACAGCTTTCTGATTCGCTGCCAGTCCAGTCGCTGAGAGGCCAGATAGAATTCGGCCAGAGATAGCCACACCTTTGATGGGGGAGACGGGTAGGGAATTTAGGGATGCCGGGTATAGCAAGTTATTGAGATATTAATAGTTCACTTTTGGATTGTAATATCAGAGAGGGTTGTGAATAGTTCCTAAAGAGTCTGGGAGGGTTGTGAATGGTCCCGAAATAATCAAGGAGGTTTGTGAATGGTCCCTAATGAATCAGGGAGGGTTGTGAATGGTCACAGAAGAATCTATGAGGGTTGTGAATGGTCCCAAACGAATCAGGGAGGGTTGTGAATGGTCCCAAAATAATTAAGAAGGGTTGTGAATGGTCCCTAAAGTATCAAGGAGGGATGTGAATGGTCCCTAAAGAATCTGGGAGGGTTGTGAATGGTCAAAAAAGAATCTATGAGGGTTGTGGTTCTCGTGAATGGTTCCTAATGAATCAGGGAGGGTTGTGAATGGTCCCCAAAGTATCAAGGAGGGTTGTGAATGGTCCCAAAAGAATCAAGGAGGGTTGTGAATGGTCTCTAAAGTATCAAGAAGGGTTGTGAATGGTCCCTAAAGTAACAATGAGGGTTGTGAATGGTCCAAAACGAATCAAGGAGGGTTGTGAGTGGTCCCTAAAGTATCAAGTAGGGTTGTGAATGGTCCCGAAAGAATCTGGGAGGGTTGTGAATGGTCCCGAAAGAATCTGGGAGGGTTGTGAATGGTCCCTATATGATCAGCAATACTTGTGAATGCATTAATCTGATAAATAATGAAGCTACATGCATTTATAAAGAAAAAAACTGAACCAAAAGTACAAACCTTTCTGCGAAACTCAACGGGAATTCCATTGGGCAGCCGGGCCACGGCGCGCATGCCATCGCGCCACTGATAAAAAGCATCCTCGCCTGGTTTTGGCTCGATTGTAAATTTCAGCTTTGCGTCCTGGCCTGTTAAATGACGGTGAGACACAGGGGAGAATAGCATGAGTACTAGGTCTGGTAGTCGGGGGTTCGATTCCGCTGATAAGGGTCACAGGGTGCAAGTACACTGACGGAGATGAGGGCGTGCTCTGAATCAGCAGTGTAATGTGCTTATTGACAATTCTTAGCAAAGTCCTCGCTGGTGCAAAACATTTTTAGTAGCTAGGCTAAACAGATATACAACAAAAAACACTGATGCAAACATATAAATTAATACGAAGGTGTGAGGCTTGTAGCACCGCGTGCAACAGGATTTGAGCGGGACTTAAGCAATCCGGGATTTGAAACACAAGCAGAAACTGACAGACAGACAGACAGACAGACAGACAGACAGACAGACATACAGACCCTAAGACAGACAGACAGACAGACATACAGACCCTAAGACAGACAGACAGACAGACAGACAGACAGACATACAGACCCTAAGACAGACAGACAGACAGACATACAGACCCTAAGACAGACAGACAGACAGACATACAGACCCTAAGACAGACAGACAGACAGACAGACAGACAGACAGACAGACAGACAGACAGACAGACAGACAGACAGACATACAGACATACAGAAAGACAGACATACAGACCCTAAGACAGACAGTCAGACAGACAGACACTAAGACAGATAGAAAAGCAGGCAGGCGGACACAGCCACCAAGACACAATCACACATAAAGCAGGCAGGCACGCACATCAACTCAAACAAAAGCAGGCAGATGACGAAAGTTCTAAACGTTCGTATAGAGAAAAAACAGTCAGAGCTGCCAGCAGAAGCTAACAGAAGTAGCTGCCAACCCCCGGTGCTCCCGAACTGCGTGCATAAGCAGAGCAACTCAAAGCAACTACCATGGAACTCTGCCTAGATACTTGGCCTTTATAATTGCCAAGTCCAAGGGCTATTCTCAATCTTCAGCCTATATAAGCCAACTGAAAATCCATGCAGTGTCAAGCAGACAAAGGGCAAGCAAAATAAAGAATAATAGAAGATACTTAAAAAGAGAATGAGCGCTCTCTCTCTCTCTCTCTCTCTCTCTCGGTCTCTCTCTGTACGTGTCTTTGACTGTCCGACCACCGTCATGAGCAAAAGAAAACACGACCCAACCCTTACAGAGAGCCGGTTTGCTCTGTCTTTAAAGCTGGAAATTTTCCAACTGAAAATTTTAATTTTCAATTCCTATTCTTTGCCTAAATTCTATCAGGATTGAATTAAAAAGACCCCCGAGAAAACACACACTTCTATCTTTCCAACAACGAACCAAATGTTAATTAGGTGAACTGGAGAATAAATAGCGAATAAAATAAGTATTTAAACTTCCATGGCACAGCAAACAGAGGGCAGAACGTGACTAAAAGTCTGTTTTTTGTAGAAAAATACATTAATCTCGGAGCCTTTATAAATTAGCAGAATTTGAGAATATAACTGCAGTGTTTGTGTGGCCTCGGTTCATTTGAAGAATATTGTTCACCTGTTCTAATCTATTTGGGAGGCAATAAATTTAGTCATAGCTATACGTGAAAAGCAGATAACAGAGTTATTCTCAAAGAAAGAAATGGCGATTGAGAATTTGTGCTGGCAATGTAATGAAACATGTAAATCTATGACTAAGAGAAAATTTAAGCTGACATTGCGAAAACAGAGTACTAAGGAACAGAGAGGAAAGGAGAGGGAAGACGAAAGGAGAAAAGAGAGAAGAGGAGAGGAGAGAAAAGAGAAGAGAGGAGAGAGGAGAGAAGAGGGGAGAGGAGAGAGGAAAGAGATGAGAGGAGAGGAGAGGGGAGAGGAGAGAGGAGAGGAGAGAGGAAAAAAGATGAGAGAAAAGAAGAGAGAAGAGAGGAAGAGGAGAGGAGAGAGGAGAAATGAGATAAGAGGAGAGGATAGAGGAGAGAAGAGGGGAGAGAAGAGAAGAGGCGAGAAGTGAGGAGATGAGAGGAGGGATGACAAATGAGAAGATATAAGAGAGGGGAGCGGAGAGGAGATGAGATGAGAGATGACAAAGGAGAAGATATAAGAGAGAGGAGAGGAGAGGAGATGAGATGAGAGATGAAAAATGCGAAGATATAAGAGAGGGGAGAGGAGATGAGATGAGATCAGAGATGACAAATGAGAAGATATAAGAGAGGGGAGAGGAGAGGAGATGAGATGAGAGATGACAAATGAGAAGATATAAGAGAGGGGAGAGGAGATGAGATGAGATGAGAGATGACAAATGAGAAGATATAAGAGAGGGGAGAGGAGAGGAGATGAGATGAGAGATGACAAATGAGAAGATATAAGAGAGGGGAGAGGAGATGAGATGAGATGAGAGATGACAAATGAGAAGATATAAGAGAGGGGAGAGGAGAGGAGATGAGATGAGAGATGACAAATGAGAAGATATAAGAGAGGGGAGAGGAGATGAGATGAGATGAGAGATGAAAAATGCGAAGATATAAGAGAGGGGAGAGGAGAGGAGATGAGATGAGAGATGACAAATGAGAAGATATAAGAGAGGGGAGAGGAGATGAGATGAGATGAGAGATGACAAATGAGAAGATATAAGAGAGGGGAGAGGAGAGGAGATGAGATGAGAGATGACAAATGAGAAGATATAAGAGAGGGGAGAGGAGATGAGATGAGATGAGAGATGACAAATGAGAAGATATAAGAGAGGGGAGAGGAGAGGAGATGAGATGAGAGATGACAAATGAGAAGATATAAGAGAGGGGAGAGGGGATGAGATGAGATGAGAGATGAAAAATGCGAAGATATAAGAGAGGGGAGAGGAGAGGAGATGAGATGAGAGATGACAAATGAGAAGATATAAGAGAGGGGAGAGGAGATGAGATGAGATGAGAGATGACAAATGATAAGATATAAGAGAGGGGAGAGGAGACGGAAGCAAAATGGCAGGACAGAGAAAGCAAAGTTATCCCAGGAGCTAAATCGAATCCAACAGCTGGAGAGCAGACCCGATGACAAAAGTCAAACAAATGAGCAGTCTACATAGCAGTCTTCACCTGACACCAGGATAGTCTGAGACTTTCCGCCAGTAAGATTGGCCAAACAGCCATCCTGTCGTTGCGACTGCAATCGCTGCGTGTTGGACCGGAGTTTGCGCAAATTATCAGCTAACACGGCCCTATTGGAAGACTCTGGACCGTGTTGCTGCTGCTGTTGTTGTTGCTGTTGTTGCTTTAGCAGAAAATCGTCCATTTGTCTTTTAGTAGTCGGACTATTAATATTACTAGAATTATTATTCTCTAAGTTGTTCAACTCCGAACAGTGAATCAGAGGCATTGAAGCGGATGTACTTAACGAACTTCCACTGAGATGACTACCGCTAGACATTTTTTGTCTTCTTATTACAGATGAGTTGCCTGATTTTTAACAAAAATCTCAAAATTGAAACTATACGCCTACGATAGATGTGGACTCTGCAAGAGTCCTGTTGGAATGTTATTTTTAGAGCCTACGGGCCCGAGTACAGATAGCTAGCATGTGTATATATAGGAAGAACTAGAAGGAAGAGAGGGAGGGGGAGAGAGGGAGACAGAGAGTACAGAGTACAGGGCCGGATGCACTTACCCCTAACGTAGATCCTACAACCTACCGATCAATACGCTGATGCTGTGTCAGTGGTGTACATTAAGCAGAGGCTTTGGCCTGCTGGCAGGGCGTGGGGAGGGCGGGTAAGGGGAAGAGAAAAGAGGGAGGATGAGAGGGGGGAAAAATTCCCAAATTTAGCTTGAGCTGTAGCAGCTCAAAGGATGCAATGGGAAGAGACACGAGACTGAGGACAGGGAGAAAAATGGGAAGCCAAAAAAGCATGGGATGAGCGGATTCACACACGGATCTATGTAGCTGCTAAACAAGATGATGGAGTGGAAATATAAGGAATGCAAAATGAAAAGAAATTTCTTTAGCAGGTCTGTTTGAACAGAGTTAAATAATAATAAGAGGCCGACGGAGACCTTGCTTAGCCCTCTTCTCAGCTCTGCCATTGGACAGAATAGAAGTCTTTTTATTCAAGCCAGCTAGCATAATTTCTATTGGATAATACGAATGCAAATAGTACCTAGGCCAAGAAGCATTCCTAGAGTCGGGGCAGGTAACACAGGTAAAATATGTATGGCAAGAAGTGACTTTAGACGAATTTTAAAAAAAAGGACGAGATGCCCCGGTTACAAATCGTCAAAGAGTCGCCTAAAAGTCAATTTGAGTCGTCTTATTGTTTTCTTCTTCTATAAATGACTCTGCGGCCGTAGAGTATAGTCGTTATACTCGTAGAATCACTAGAGTTTTTTGTGATTTTTGTTTCGTTTTCATACGTTTTAGGCCTTAAAAGTGTGTTTCGTTGTCGAGAATAAAATAAAATACAACCCGGAAAATACCAACGTCTACTTGAGTTTAGTAGAAAGTTAAGCACATTTTTTGCAACTATACTCAGCAACAACGCCACTTTTGAGAGTGCAGGTGAAGTCAATCTTTGCGAGTGACGCAACTTAGCTACGCCACGCGGCAGACTTGAGTTGAGGAATGAAGTGGGGGATAGCGGTGTGCGAGGGTTAGACAGATTGAAGCCACCCCGATCAGTATTCTCGTATTTTTTGTCTCAGAACAGTCCAAGATAAACTGCTCCACGGTTAGGCTGGGCACTGATATTGGGGAAAAAACTGCCACAAGATGGCACCTATGTACCATTAAACTACTGCCTTTCCGCAGTTCAGAAAGCCCACTCATCAAAATTCATGTGCCTATCTTTGTGTACAATCTGTGTACAATTGCTCTCATTAATTGCTCTCGTTAATAAGACAAGCAGAAATTTTTAGCAAGTGACAGACTTAATGTATACTTGTACAAAAAAGAGTACAAGATTACAAGAAGTTTATTTAGGTTAATGTTTGTGTAGTATTATTGCTTGTTTTACTTGTTAACTAGCTTGTAAGTTAGTAAGTTAAATAATTTTACGATTTCTAACATTACAAATTGTTTACATTTAAATACTCAGAAACAGCATGGGTTTTATAGAAAAATTTCGAAATAACTATATTCTTTTTGTGTAGCAAGTTCCTCAAATATTAACCAGAACTACATGCATTTCTGCAATAATATTGCAAGGTACGCTCGTATTAGCATATAAAGTAGCAAAAGTATGAAAGCTTTCTACAGTACGGGAGCTTGCAAAAATTTTAGTATTTTAAATTTATAGGGTCCTTTGAATACTACTTTACTGTAAGACTAACAACCACTGCCATTTCTTTTACCAGTAAAGCAGAAAACCGAGTTACCGGGATTAAATGTGGTGGCTGTTGTAAGCAACCACGGCGCGCAAAAGATTTTGGCCAAACTCAGCATGGTGCGCTGGCAGGCTGTACCGTGACCACGTTTTGGCAAAATCAGAGTGAACACTCTCCACTGCTTGCTCGCTGCAGCTGCCAAGCGCTTGCCCTGTCCGCCGGCAGAACTCTCCAACATGGCAAAAGACAACGTGAACTTTTGGGGTGACAGGTAAGCTTAAGCTCATGTAGGCCAGTCGAAAATTCTCAATTGCCTCTTCAAAGTCTGCCGCCAATTCGGTTCCAAAGGCGCTGCTGACCAGCCGATCGAACGCCATCAGACACGCCCCGTACGGCTGTAATGGTGGAGGCAGATCAGCGTGAAGCTGCGGTGATTTGCGGAGCAGCTGGCGGCAGGCGTTTCCTTCCATCATGCCACCTCTGTAATCAGCTCGAATAATGCCATGCTGATGAGCCCACTCGAACGCGCGATTCGCACCCCAAGCTTCGTTGAGCTTGTCCAGCAGTCGGTTGCTGACTCCAAGGAGCAGGTGCAGCTCAGGTGGCGGCAGAAGCATCAAAACTTCTTTGTCATCATCGCCTGGTAGCAGTGGCATGTTGACACAGTTTTTAAAGTTCTTTGCCTTTGCACGAACTTGGCCAGCTGCTTGAAACTGCTGAGCAAACTGCCGAATTCTCCCAAGAGTTCTTGGCACACCATTTTCTGTAAGAGGAGCCAGAGCTTCGCAATAGGGGCACGGATGTGTACAGGAATGAGGTTGCAGTCCGCAGATGATGTTTGCAACTTTCATATCTGCAGTGACTGGGATTTGAAGTTCGTTGACAGCGATCGCCTCTAGCAGAGCCTGAATATTTCCGTAAGTCTCAGGAACGTCGTTGACGATCGCAAGCAACAGGATCTTCTTGACACCCGTGTCACAGAATTTCCTGCTGTTGGCTCCTCGAGTTCCGATTTCGGGTTTTGCGTTAGAGCCAATTATCGAAACGCAAACTTTAAAAAATCCGCCGCCACCATCGAGACCCAGCAGACAGTGAAAATCATTGAAACTGCGTTGCTGAGCAACATGTGCAATGAGTTTGACCGAGTCGTTGCAGACAACAGTCGGGCGGCAAATAGTGTCGGCTGTTGCGGCAGTCGAGGTCAGCTCCGAGAACTGGAGATTCTGGATGTCGAAGTAATCCTCTAATGCTCGATTTTGCTGTACCAAAATTTTCTTCAAGTTTGACTCGACTGCACGAGATGAGCTCGCGCCAGCACGAAGCACTTGAGCAGCCTGTAGCACTTGATTGTTGCTCAGATTCAGAGTTGTTTTCAAGTGCATCATAGTGTCCGTCCTCGTTGGAGGAAAGCTCGCACTGCTGTTTTGAGCAACATGCACAGCAACTCGAATCGGATGGCCGCCTCGATGTCTGGCCAGAGTGATCGAATTCGAATCCGCCGTCGACCCACCCGTCTTTTCGGCAATGCAGTTGCTGGCCAGCATCTCCCTTGTCCTTGGGCTGACTGTTTGCTCAATGTTAGTCACCTTAGCTGTCGAGTTGCATTTGTGCTGTTTGCCACGCCCAACTGGAGAATGACAGTATGAGCAGGAAAGCACAGCCGTTGCTCCTTCAGCTGGTGCTGGGGATCTTTCGCGTGGTCGACCAGGTGGGGCTCGAGCAGGACCTGTTGTGTAAGGCGTCTTTGGATCGCTGCCTTTGTGGTGATTGCCACGAGCCATTTCGCACAGTTGGCAGTTGCAATCCGGTCTGCTTCTGGTGGCTGGAGGCAGACTCTTCATGTCGGCTATTATCTTCTCGTAATCTGGTCGCGGTGGCAGAGCACGAGGCGTCAGACTTCTTAGTGACGATAAAACGCGCCTGCAGCCCTGGCAAACTCCTTCAGGTAGAAAGTGCCGCACTGCCTCGTAGTCCTGGAACAAGTCGGCTGCCACGGATTCGAAATTAGAGCAAGAAGAAATCAGCGCAGAAGCTCGTCTCAAGCAGAGCAGGCACAAACTTTGCCTGTTCTCGTTATGAGTTTTTTTTGTCGTTGGCATTGTAGACAGTACAAGCTATGCAAACAACTCTTTCAGTTCAGGCACTCGCTTGTTTTAGATCAAATAGAACTAGATCAAACCTTTATAAGTAAATTGAGCAGTATGATAACCAAGTTAACGCACCTGGCAGAAATATTACAAAGCAATTATAGATAAGATACTACTGTGTTATTACTATTGATAAATTCCTCTTTATGACTGCAATTATAAGGCATAAGCTACCTGTGGTGCAGCGTTTTATTGCTCAAGCAGATATGGGGCAATATTTACTCCCAAAGTCCTTTGTGGTCTATTCATAATTATCATCTGATTAGCAAAAATTCTATTAGAGCAATAAAATATTTTGTTTTAAAGTGTACCGAAACATATAGTGCCATACACAGCAAAGATAGGCACATGAATTTTAATGAGTGGGCTTTCCAAACTACAGAAAGGCAGTAGTTTAATGGCACATAGGTGCCGTCTTGTGGCAATTTTTTCCTCAATATCAGTGCCCAGCCTAACCGTGGCTCACTAGCGCATAGAGTGCCGATTTTTCAATGTTGCGCCCTCTGCAACTACAAGTTTAGTTATACCCACAGATACTAGAATAACCAGATGGGCCACTCAGCACATTTGCGTGTAAGCTACTTTCAGTTCAGTAGCAAGTTAAACAGAAGCATTTTAATGTATTTTTAAAGCCAAGGCTCATTTATTGCTCTTACCCCCCTCCCCCACTTAAACCTCCAACCGCGCCTTTCCACACTACCCCACTCGCCCCGCCCCACCCTAATTTTTATTGCCTTTCTCGGGATTCCAGCCTAAAGCGGCCATGTACATTTCAGTGGACTGGCTAATGTACATTACTGCCGAACCAATTAGCAAGCTGTTTACGCCTGCAAGCTTGGGCTTCTAAACTTATCAAAGTCATTTCAGCTGCCTTTATTTTTATAAAATAGCTTATGTATACTTCCTTGCTACTGAACTGAAAGTAGAAAGCTGTTTTACTAAGTATATATGCCTGAGTGGCCCATCTAGTTATTTTAGTATCTGTGGTTATACTAAAACAAAACCTTTGAAGGTCAAAGCTCCAGAATGCTTCAGCTGTGGAACTGGCGTTGCACAAAAATCTACTTAAGATAATAACAAATTCTATGATTATAAGATTCTATGCCAGACACAGAGCAGATAGATATTAGGAGTTCAAAGGACTTTGCAGACAAGCACACGGCACTGGAATGCTAACAAAAGATAGAAAAAAACACAGCTAAGATTGTACGGCTCGAGTAGACGAGCTGTCAATCAAACTGGACAAAAATCATGCGAATTGACAACATCTAGTCTAAGAAATAAATACACAACAAAGAACAAAAAATGTATATAGACAAATATTACCAGATTTGATGTCAATTTGTAAGTAGGCCTGAAAATAAATAATGAATTATTTAGCAATGAAAAACTAGACCTAATTCTCTTAGCTCCGATCTTATCACCTTTTTAAAATAAAACTCAAAAGATAAAAATCCGCAAATTCTCTGGAACTACTACTGACACTCACCGAAAATAAACAGTAGGGCATAACGTGTTTTTTGTATAAGAAGATAACTTACGGTTTTTATGCAAGCTGACGTATTTGCGATATTTTAATGTTATAATAATACAAATAATCGATTCTAAATGGCATTCTTAAAAAACACTTTAGGTCGATTCTTCAAATCCTAATAAAGTGATTCTCATGGGGATTCTCAATGAGATTCTCAGGGTGATTCTCAGGGAGATATTCTGAGATTCTCAGGGAGATTCTCAGGGTCAATCTTATCTCAGACAGATTCTCAGGGAGATTTTCAGGGACATTTTCAGAGAGATTATTAGGGAGATTCTCAAGAAGATGCTCAGGGAGATTGTCAGGAAGATCTCAGGGTGAATCTCAGGGTCAATCATAGGGAGATTTTCAGGGATATTTTCAGAGAGATTCTCAGGGAGATTCTCAGAGAGATTTTCAGAGGGATTCTCAGGGAGATTCTCAAGAAGATGCTTAGGGAGATTGTCTGGGAGATTCTCAGAATGAATCTCAGGATCAATCATAGGGAGATTCTCAGGGAGATTTTCAAAGAGATTCTCGGGGAGATTTTCAAAGAGATTCTCGGGAAGATTCTCAATGAGATTCTCAGGGAGATTCTCAATGAGATTCTCAGCATCTCAGGGAGATTCTCAATGAGATTCTCAGGGAGATTCTCAATGAGAATCTCAGGGAGATTCTCAGGATTTTCAGGGAGATTCTCAGAACCAATCAGTGATAAAATAAACGAATCAAATCACCAAATGCATAAAAACAGGCAATAGAATTAAATGGTTTCCATAAACAAACAAACAGCAGAGCAAACTCACTCCTCTTCTGGCTGGCAGCGTGCATAGCCGCAGTGAGCAGGTCGCAGCTCCGCTGCACCCTCGCCAATCGGTGATCCCTCCGTTTCAATTCTCTAACCAGCCTAGAAGACACCTGTCCAACCCGAAGCTTCAATTCGCGGACAAGTCTGGTTAATTCTTCTATTGGCAGAGCCAGCAAATCTTCTTTTCTAGAAGCGGCCGCGGCAGCAACAGCCGAGTGGAGTTCAGTGTCGCTAGGAGTTGAAAAACACCTGTTAGCATTCCGCCTAGCAGCCTGCTGTTGTTTGTACAGCGACAGGCCGCTTCTAAGAAATCCAAATCTAGACGTGATGGAAGCCGCCGATGCCAGCGCAGCCGCGGCAGCTGCTGCCGTAGCCGCCGACTCATTCGCCGTGTCCGTGTGCGTGTCCGATTCGAAACTCGAGTCGCCAAAAAATCCGCCAAATCCTCCAGCGCCGCCGCGCCTGCCGCCGTAACCATAGCGACCGCCGCCGCCGCTGAACTGCAAGCGATCGTAGATGTCAATCAACAGCGACTCGACTGTGGAACTTCGTCTGGCGCTGCCGGTGCCGCTGTCGATCTCGGCTATTCCAGCTAGAAGATCGGGTTGCTGCCTCTGCTGCTGGTGCTGCTGCGGTGAGGACGCAAAAACGTCATCGCACGAGCCGTCGGTTTGAATCAAATCGCTCGACATGCTTTGCGGCAGTGCCATTTTGCCGTTAGTTTCTTTCGCAATTTTTTTACAATAAAGGAAATATGTTAGCAATGCAGTTAATGAATAAGCAAAAGCAGTTTCACAAATTTGGACACCCAACCTAATACCCGCACAAGCTTCACAAGCTCGAAAAAGGCTTTACAGCTCGAAGATTTACCAACTCGAATCTTTACAAACTCGAATTTTCACAAACTCCAATCTTCACAAACTCGAATCTTCACAAACTTAATTCTATACAAAATCGAATCTGCACAAACTCGAATCTTTACCAACTCGAATCTTACAAACTCGAATCTTTACAAACTCGAATCTCACAAACTCGAATCTTTACAAACTCGAATCTTCACAAATTCGAATCTGCACAAACTTCAAGAAGCTTCACAAACTTGAATCTTCACAAACTAAAATTTTCACAAACTCGAATCTTCACAAACTTGAATCTTTACCAACTCGAATCTCACAAACTCGAATCTTTACCAACTCGAATCTCACAAACTCGAATCTCACAAACTCGAATCTTTACAAACTCGAATCTCACAAATTCGAATCTGCACAAACTTCAAGAAGCTTTACAAACTTGAATCTTCACAAACTAAAATTTTCACAAACTCGAATCTTCACAAACTCGAATCTTCACAAACTTAAGGCTTCAAATTTTTCTAATTTTTATAGCTTCACAAATAGACTATTTAAAGAAAAAAATGCTCATTAAGTTAGGATAAAAAACAAGTAAAATGTATTGAAGATTAGTTGGCAATTCTGCTTCTTTTTATGTCTGAAATACAAATTAAAGTCTAAAATAAAAAACTGGTAGGCAACTGTCGGATAGCCATGCAGATAAAAAATTGAAATAAAGATTTTATTGTAAAAACAATTTTATCAATGGAGATTCTTTAACGCACAAAAAACCTACTATTAGGTTAGTGAAGCACCTTCAAAAGCCCTGAAAATCTGGAATAACCAGCCTATATATCGGCTGGTTTAGAAGTGTACATTGGGGCAATCTGACACTTTCGATATTGATCGTAATAAGTGGAATGAGATGCCCAGCAACTGAGGATCTGGGAGGCTGGCCCAGCAACTGAGGATCTGGGAGGCTGGCCCAGCAACTGAGGATCTGAGAGGCTGGCCCAGCAACTGAGGATCTGGGAGGCTGGCCCAGCAACTGAGGATCTGAGAGGCTGGCCCAGCAACTGAGGATCTGGGAGGCTGGCCCAGCAACTGAGGATCTGGGAGGCTGGCCCAGCAACTAAGGATATGGGATGCTGGTCCAGTAACTTACACTCTGGGAGGCTGGCCCAGCAACTGGGGATCTGAGAGGCTGGCCCAGCAGCTGAGGATCTGGGAGGCTGGCCTAGCAACTAAGGATCTGGGAGGCTGGCCCAGCAACTGAGGATCTGGGAGGCTGGCCCAGCAACTGAGGATCTGGGAGGCTGGCCCAGCAACTGAGGATCTGGGAGGCTGGCCCAGCAACTAAGGATATGGGAGGCTGGCCCAGCAACTGAGGATCTGGGAGGCTGGCCCAGCAACGGAGGATCTGGGAGGCTGGCCCAGCAACTAAGGATATGGGAGGCTGGTCCAGTAACTTACACTCTGGGAGGCTGGCCCAGCAACTGGGGATCTGAGAGGCTGGCCCAGCAGCTGAGGATCTGGGAGGCTGGCCCAGCAACTGAGGATCTGGGAGGCTGGCCCAGCAACTGGGGATCTGGGAGGCTGACCCAGCAACTGGGGATCTGGGAGGCTGGCCCAGCAACTGGGGATCTGGGAGGCTGGCTCAGCAACTGGGGATCTGAGAGGCTGGCCTAGCAACTGAGGATTTGGAAGGTTGTTATACTGGTTAAAAATAATGAAATTCTGCAGAGTAAAAACTGACAGGAAAGTAGCCTGGAATGTACCCTGGCAAAATAGCCACAGGAATGCATAATGAAGTTACAAAAATTAAACTGAAAGAAGCGCAAAAGCAGCAAAAGTGATTTCGAAGAAAGAATTCGTATCTTTTTATAAAAAACACGCAGTATAAATAGTGATATTGTTAAAATATATATATTGGAAAACAATGTTATCACAGGGGACAAAATGAGATTCAAGTTGGACCGATTTTAAAGTTTTTCAATACGTTGAACTATGACTCGCTACTAGGAGCAACCCTAGGAAGTTGAGGCGGCAGCTTCGGCCGAAAGTAGAGCAGCTTAGTCAGCTGACTGACCGATACGGGCATCTGCTTCTTACGGCTGGTAGCGGCTCTGTCTGTCAGGCTCTCGTGACGATTTGAAGCCACTTCGCGTTGTACACTAACCATCAGCTGGCTGAACTCATGCCGGGTGCCCCATTGGTCCAGGACACGGCACAGCTCCTGGAATAATCGGCGATAAAAGAGTGATAGTTTTGAAAGTCAAATTTTTGTTCAAATCAAAATCTATGACCTGAGATGAGACGATTCCTGGAAAATCCCAAATTAAAATTGAGGATCTTGGATGAGGCGATTCCTGGAAAATCCTACAAAAACGTAACTTTAACTACGGTAATGTATTTACCAATAAGTATGAAATCATGAAATCATTAATGTGACATCAAGGTTACGAAAACCGCACCTGAATGAACCAGGAGCCATACAGAGCATTCTTCCAGCTAAAATAACCAGGCGGCGAAGAATAAAAGAAGAAATTATCTGCCTCAATCGGCAGCCGCTGCACCCTCTCCTCCTCCAGATCCTCGTCTTCCGGCAGATCGGCGTCCGTTTTTTCAACTCCGTCGTCGAAGGTAAAACCGCGACAGGCCTGCAGGGTTTTATGTTGAAATTTGCATTTCTGTCTACTCATAAGTAGGATGGCTAGGTACTCATGGAAAATTAAAAATATTAAATTTGCTCATAGGCTGAATAAGGTTGGCAGACTTCGCGCGTCTGAGAAGTCTAGCGATTGAGTACGGATCTGGGAGGCTGACCCAGCAACTGGGGATCTGGGAGGCTGGCCCAGCAACTGGGGATCTGGGAGGCTGGCCCAGCAACTGGGGATCTGGGAGGCTGGCCCAGCAACTGGGGATCTGGGAGGCTGGCCCAGCAACTGGGGATCTGGGAGGCTGACCCAGCAACTGAGGATCTGGGAGGCTGGCCCAGCAACTGAGGATCTGGGAGGCTGACCCAGCAACTGAGGATCTGGGAGGCTGACCCAGCAACTGGGGATCTGGGAGGCTGGCCCAGCAACTGGGGATCTGGGAGGCTGACCCAGCAACTGGGGATCTGGGAGGCTGGCCCAGCAACTGGGGATCTGGGAGGCTGGCCCAGCAACTGGGGATCTGGGAGGCTGACCCAGCAACTGGGGATCTGGGAGGCTGGCCCAGCAACTGGGGATCTGGGAGGCTGGCCCAGCAACTGAGGATCTGGGAGGCTGGTGCTAACCTGGAAGAAGAACAGCTTAGGCTTGCCAATGAGGCTGGCGCAGTTGTCAGCCCGAAACGGCTTAGTAAGCTCGTCAACCTTCAGCGGCCCATCTGTGCAGTAGATGATATCCTGCTCTCCATGCGACATCATGGCCAGTCCAAAGCAGTCATTGTCGCTGTGGTCCTTCTGGCCGTACTCAGCCAGCAGTCTACGCAGGTCGGCCAGCTTTAAATTTCTAAACGGCAGCACGTTGAAGCCGAGGATTTTGAAAGTCTCTTCAAGTTTTGCCGCGTCCAAATCAGAGCCTGTGCGCTCCTTTTGCCCGGTTCGCGGCTCAAATTTCACCTGGTTGATGATTATAAAGAAACCCCGCTTCTTGTGGTCCATGCTGTACTCCAGCGCTGGGTCCAGTGGTGTATTGGGTAGCGGTGCGGTCATTGCTAATTATCACCTGTAAGGATTGGAGTAGGTGTGTTTGAATTGGCTAATTGGTTATCAGGTGTGGAGATTGGGGTTGGTGTATCTTTATTGGCTAATTGGTTATCAGGTGTGAAGATTGGGGTGGGTGTGTCTGAATTGGCTAATTGGTTATCAGGTGTGGAGATTGGGGTGGGTGTGTCTTAATTGGCTAATTAATTATCAGGTGTGAAGATTGGGGTTGGTGTATCTTTATTGGCTAATTGGTTATCAGGTGTGGAGGTTGGGGTGGGTGTGTCTGAACTGGCTAGTTGGTTATCAGGTGTGGAGATTGGGGTGGGTGTGTCTGAACTGGCTAATTGGTTATCAGGTGTGGAGATTGGGGTGGGTGTGTCTGAACTGGCTAGTTGGTTATCAGGTGTGGAGATTGGGGTGGGTGTGTCTGAACTGGCTAATTGGTTATCAGGTGTGGAGATTGGGGTGGGTGTGTCTGAATTGGCTAGTTGGTTATCAGGTGTGGAGATTGGGGTGGGTGTGTCTGAACTGGCTAGTTGGTTATCAGGTGTGGAGATTGGGGTATGTGTGTCTGAACTGGCTAATGGGTTATCAGGTGTGAAGATTGGGGTGGTTGTGTCTAAATTGGCTAATGGGTTATCAGGTGTGGAGGCTGGGGTGGGTGTGTCTGAATTGGATAATTGGTTATCAGGTGTGGAGATTGGGGTGGTTGTGTCTAAATTGGCTAATGGGTTATCAGGTGTGGAGATTGGGGTGGGTGTGTTTGAGTTGGCTAATGGGTTATCAGGTGCAAAGATTGGGGTAGGTGTGTCTGAATGGCTAGTTGGTTATCAGGTGTCCGGTGTTTGAAAATTTTAAGAGGCAGTTTTTTCGAAAAAAGACACTACGGAAATAGGAACTTTTTATTTTCTCAGCACAAAAATTGTTACTGATTTCGATAGGAGGCAGACCAAATGTTCATCTTTTTAAATGTTTTGCCTTTTATAGCTCTATTGATATTCATAAAGCTTTTTTTATAAAATAGGGTTTTATGTTAATTTTATTTATTCTACGTACACTGTGCTAGAAATCATAAAAATGCGTGGCCCAGTTTGACTTATCATGGTTTTATGAATCTATTTTATATCATCTCTGTTTAAACATACTGTTACACAGTCAGCTAATAATCATAAAATAGATTCATAAAAACAATGAGCCGTGCCTTGCAATTTTAATGGTTAATTTTAGGCACAGGATATGTACGTACTTGGATAATTTCTAACAATTAAAATGAAAGTTTATATGAAAAGGCATGAAATGAAAAACGCATTGATTTAATAATATATTTAAAAATAAACAGGATGAGTTATAAACTTTCTATTCCGAACAGCAGCATATGTACGTAGGCAGTGACAGACACGAGTTTCCGTTTAACATATTATTAATTCTCTAGAGAACACGACACCACGGTAAAGTGCAGATACTAGAATAACCAGATGGGCCACTCAGCGCATTTGCGTGTAAGCTACTGTCAGTTCAGTATTAATGTATTTTTAAAGTCAAGGCTCATTTATTGGCTCTTACCCCCAGCTTAACTATCCAACCGGCGTACCCCCCCTCCGCCTCGCCCCAATTTTTATTGCCCCAATTTTATCTCGGAAAATTCCAGCCTAAAGCTTCCATGTACATTTCGGTGGACTGGCTAATGTACATTAGTGCTGAACCAATTAGCAAGCTGTTTACGTCTGCAAGCTTGGGCTTCTAAGCTTATCAAAGTCATTTCAGCCGCATTTATTTCTATAAAATAGCTTATGCATTCTTCTTTGTTACTGAACTGAAAGTATAAAGCTGTTTTAGTAAGTAGTATGTACCGTATGTCTGAGTGTTAAGTAAAAAGTTATAACTGCATACTATATAAACATTGAAAATTCATCAAAACAGAATATTTTACACGTTTGCAATATTTAAGAGAGTTGCTAAACAGAATACATAAGATAGCCAACTTACCACGAAGAGTGCAAAAATTATTGAAATAATATTTTTATATTAAATCTGTGCAACTTTTAAATCACAGAGTATAAAGAAAGTCGTCAATTTCAATTTTAGAAAATAATATTTTAAAACTATGACTTTGAGAATATTTACATAGTAGGTTTAAACAATATTAATGTGTAAAATTGTGACTAATAGCTTTATTATAACGGATAAACACATTCAGTCTTACACCTATCATATCGAAACATTGTTAAACAAAACAATCAGCAGATTATCTATGCTAAGCAGAGAAAATTAGGTTCTGTATTTACAATAAAGTGGGCCAGCCGTGCGTTTGATTTCAATCAGACAGTAAAAGACAAAACAATGAAAACAGTTTGGCATCCAAATAACATTTTTGAGTTTTTTTCGCAGTTAACACTTTGTATAATGCGAACGATGAATTAATAGAAAAAAATCTCTAATGGATAGGTAAGGTCCATGAATAACAGGCATAACCGGTGTCTAACAGGTAGAACCGGTGTCTAACGGGTATAGCCGGTGTCTAACAGGTATAACCAGTGTCTAACAGGTATAACTAGTGTTTAACAGGTAGACCCGGTGTCTAACAGGTAGGGCCAGTGTTAACAGGTAGAACCGGTGTCTAACAGGCATAACCGGTGTCTAACAGGTAGAACCGGTGTCTATCAGGTAGAACCGGTGTCTAACGGGTATAGCCGGTGTCTAACAGGTATAACCAGTGTTTAGCAGCTATAACTAGTGTTAACAGGTAGACCGGTGTCTAACAGGTAGAACCAGTGTTTAGCAGCTATAACTAGTGTTAACAGGTAGACCGGTGTCTAACAGGTAGAACCAGTGTTTAGCAGCTATAACTAGTGTTAACAGGTAGACCGGTGTCTAACAGGTAGAACCAGTGTTTAGCAGCTATAACTAGTGTTAACAGGTAGACCGGTGTCTAACAGGTATAACCAGTGTTTAGCAGCTATAACTAGTGTTAACAGGTAGACCGGTGTCTAACAGGTAGAACCCGTTTCTAACAGATAGGGCTAGTGTCTAAGAGGTATAAACGGTGTCTAACAAGTCAACCCGGTGTCTAACAGGTACAAAAGGTGTCTAACAGGTATAACTAATGTCCTAAAGGGTAGGAACTCATCTCATAACACATAAACACATTCACACTATAAGTAAATTCGCATCATACAAATAAAAAAGATGAATAATATAATATGTAAACTGCGCCCTAAATTTAATTATAGTTACAGATCAAACACCCAGCTGCAAATACACGTTACACAAATATTTTCCTGCTTTTTTAAATTATTATTAAAATTGAACCTAATAGGCGATTTCAACAAATTCCATAGACGCCAGTGGGTAATTGGTATATTTTAACATGCACAGTTAAATATTTTACTTTATCCTCATTGTCAGTGTACGCATATGGTGGAGGCTATCCCAATAACTAAGGATCTGGGAGGCTGGCTCAGCAACTGATGATTTGGGAGGCTGGTCCGGCGACTGACACTCTGGGAGGCTGGCCCAGCAACTGACACTCTGGGAGGCTGGCCCAGCAACTGACACTCTGGGAGGCTGGCCCAGCAACTGGGGATCTGGGAGGCTGGTGGAACAGCAACTGAGGATCTGGAGGGCTGGCCCAACAACTGAGGATCTGGGAGGCTGGCTCAGCAACTGAGGATCTGGGAGGCTGGTGGAACAGCAACTGAGGATCTGGGAGGCTGGCTCAGCAACTGAGGATCTGGGAGGCTGGTGGAACAGCAACTGAGGATCTGGAGGGCTGGCCCAACAACTGAGGATCTGGGAGGCTGGCTCAGCAACTGAGGATCTGGGAGGCTGGTGGAACAGCAACTGAGGATCTGGAGGGCTGGCCCAACAACTGAGGATCTGGGAGGCTGGCCCAACAACTGAGGATCTGGGAGGCTGGCTCAGCAAATGAGGATCTGGGAGGCTGGTGGAACAGCAACTGAGGATCTGGAGGGCTGGCCCAACAACTGAGGATCTGGGAGGCTGAATGGCCCAGCAACTGAGGATCTGGGAGGCTGAATGGCCCAGCAACTGAGGATCTGGGAGGCTACCAACAAAGGATTTGTATCAAAACTATCAATACACCTGGCTTGTACTTTCTCTTCTACTCCCTATGCATATACAATACATGTTCCCATATTAAATCCCGATTAGCCTTTTACAGCTACGATACACAATATGAAAACAAAAATCAGGTCAACCAGAATGATCTGACAGTTTCACCGCAACAGAGTCGCCAGTCTGGATGGCATCACCGCCAACGCCGGACAAACCGCTGCTACATGGCTTCGGCGTTGGCTGAACAGTCTTAGTTTGCACCGACAGTCGGGCCACCCCGAACTTGGCATAGGCAAAGATAGCGGCAATAACCAGGGAAGTTCCCAGCACAAACTGCGGACTCAACTGGAAGTTGAACATGTAGATTGAAAATATGCACGCAATGATGATCGCGGCGGATGTTGCAAATCCTTTAATGATATTGTCGAGATATTTCACTACAACGGCTACTACAAGGCCGCCAACGCTCTGCAGTAAGATGACGAACAGCACCCAGCCGTCGTAGCCATACAGGAATCCTTTGTTCATCAGCATGGAGCCGTCATTAATATAAGCGGTTGCCACGCCGAATAGCACGCCTTCAAATGCAAGCTGAACATTGCGCCACCATAGCGACTTCTCCGTGTTCTTGAGCATGAACTCAAAGTAAACACCAGCGAAGCCTGCGCGAGTTGGAAGGGCTCTGGGAATGTATCTAACACACGAAAGTGTATATCTAAAATATGCAACTGTGTATTTAACATATACAATTATGTATCTAACAAGTAAGAGATGTGTCTAACAGGTAAGAGATGTATCTAACAAGTAAGAGAAGTGTCTAACAGGTAAGATATGTATCTAACAGATAAGAGATGTATCTTAAAGCCGTAAAAGGTAGGAGAAGTGTCTAACAGATATGTCTATCAGCTGTAAAAGATGTTTCTAACAGGTAAGAGTTGTGTCTAACAGATAAGAGATGTGTCTAACAGGTAAGAGTTGTGTCTAACAGGTAAGAGTTGTGTCTAACAAGTCAGAGATGTGTCTAACAGGTCAGAGATGTGCCTAACAGATAAGAGATGTGTCTAACAAGTAAGAGATGTGTCTAACAGATAAGAGATGTGTCTAACAGGTAAGAGATGTGTCTAACAGATAAGAGTTGTGTCTAACAGGTAAGAGTTGTGTCTAACAGGTAAGAGATGTGTCTAACAGGTAAGAGATGTGTCTAACAAGTCAGAGATGTGTCTAACAGGTCAGAGATGTGTCTAACAGATAAGAGATGTGTCTAACAAGTAAGAGATGTGTCTAACAGATAAGAGATGTGTCTAACAGGTAAGAGATGTGTCTAACAGATAAGAGTTGTGTCTAACAGGTAAGAGTTGTGTCTAACAGGTAAGAGATGTGTCTAACAGGTAAGAGATGTGTCTAACAGGTAAGAGATGTGTCTAACAAGTCAGAGATGTGTCTAACAGGTCAGAGATGTGTCTAACAGATAAGAGATGTGTCTAACAAGTAAGAGATGTGTCTAACAGGTAAGAGATGTGTCTAACAGATAAGAGTTGTGTCTAACAGGCAAGAGTTGTGTCTAACAGGTAAGAGATGTGTCTAACAAGTCAGAGATGTGTCTAACAGGTCAGAGATGTGTCTAACAGATAAGAGATGTGTCTAACAAGTAAGAGATGTGTCTAACAGATAAGAGATGTGTCTAACAGGTAAGAGATGTGTCTAACAGATAAGAGTTGTGTCTAACAGGTAAGAGTTGTGTCTAACAGGTAAGAGATGTGTCTAACAGGTAAGAGATGTGTCTAACAGGTAAGAGATGTGTCTAACAAGTCAGAGATGTGTCTAACAGGTCAGAGATGTGTCTAACAGATAAGAGATGTGTCTAACAAGTAAGAGATGTGTCTAACAGGTAAGAGATGTGTCTAACAGATAAGAGTTGTGTCTAACAGGCAAGAGTTGTGTCTAACAGGTAAGAGATGTGTCTAACAGGTAAGAGATGTGTCTAACAAGTCAGAGATGTGTCTAACAAGTCAGAGATGTGTCTAACAGATAAGAGATGTGTCTAACAAGTAAGAGATGTGTCTAACAGGTAAGAGTTTTGTCTAACAGGTAAGAGATGTGTCTAACAGATAAGAGATGTGTCTAACAGGTAAGATATGTGTCTTAACAGGTAAGAGTTTTGTCTAACAGGTAAGAGATGTGTCTAACAGATAAGAGATGTGTCTAACAGGTAAGAGTTGTGTCTAACAGGTAAGAGATGTGTCTAACAAGTCAGAGATGTGTCTAACAGATAAGAGATGTGTCTAACAGGTAAGAGATGTGTCTAACAAGTCAGAGATGTGTCTAACAGGTAATAGATGTGTCTAACAGGTAAGAGATGTGTCTAACAAGTCAGAGATGTGTCGAACAGGTATAACAGAGAAATCAACAGAAACCAAGAAACCAAGGCTATGAAATTGAAAACATTTACTTTAATAATATCATATACGCTAAAACTACTTGTGCGCAATGCGCATAGTTTGACGAAGAAATCAGGTCAAACATACATGCGCAACAGTCGGCCGAGTCGGCCGATCCGGCCGACCGATTTGGTGGCCAACCAAGGAAGTCGCAAAAATGCCAACCCGAAAAAACACGGAGTAGTAGTACTAAGTAGCTGACGAGGCATTTTGGCTTTATAAGACAGTCATAGTTACTCCTGCCGTTTACCCAAAGTTGCGTTAATTTTGCTTTCGGGTTTTTTTACATGTAAGTCGCATTTTTGGCCAAAAACTACGTCGCATTTTTGTTAAAACTAAGTCGCATGGCCGACCGAAATTTGGAGGTTGCGCATGTATGAGGTCAAAACAGTAAGAGGAAGTAGAGAGACGGGGTGCTTGACAAAAACCTAACACAATCGGAGGCAATATAAGACCGCCTATTCAGGCAGCTAGCAGCTGAACAAACATACGGTAGGGAATATTGGATCAGAAATTCTCAATAAGTCGTGGGTGGGTGCGAGTGAACCTTTACCGGCAAAAAATAAGCTGTTGACTTATAGTTTTATAGACAGAATCATAAGAGTCAATAATTGACTTTGCACTGACTGACTGACTGACAATCAAAATGATTCACTGACAAACCCAACACACTGACAGAGTGATTCACTGACAAACCCAACACACTGACAGAGTGACTCACTGACAAACCCAACACACTGACAGAGTGACTCACTGACAAACCCAACACACTGACAGAGTGACTCACTGACAAACCTAACACACTGACAGAGTGACTCACTGACAAACCCAACACACTGACAGAGTGACTCACTGACAAACCCAACACACTGACAGAGTGACTCACTGACAAACCTAACACACTGACAGAGTGACTCACTGACAAACCCAACACACTGACAGAGTGACTCACTGACAAACCCAACACACTGACAGAGTGACTCACTGACAAACCCAACACACTGACAGAGTGACTCACTGACAAACCCAACACACTGACAGAGTGACTCACTGACAAACCCAACACACTGACAGAGTGACTCACTGACAAACCCAACACACTGACAGAGTGACTCACTGACAAACCCAACACACTGACAGAGTGACTCACTGACAAACCCAACACACTGACAGAGTGACTCACTGACAAACCCAACACACTGACAGAGTGACTCACTGACAAACCCAACACACTGACAGAGTGACTCACTGACAAACCCAACACACTGACAGAGTGGCTCAGTTGAAACGCAGACAATCAGATTGATACAGCTTAAACAATGATTTATAACAGATGAATTGAATTTCTTACCTGACATCAGACACGCTACAACCACAGCCAGCAATCCCAGCAAAGGATTCTGTTCCACGCCAACTTTATTATAATGTTTAACAGTCTGCAACTGCACAATGGCGACGCCAGCAAACAGGGCCACCAAGCTGACCCATTGTATTTTGCTCAACGCTTTACGGAGAATTATAACCGAAAAGAATGCCGTAGTGAGCAGTTTCAACTGGTAGGTGACCTGGGGTGTTGGTGAATTTGGTGAATGTGCAAGTAAACACGCTTTCTCCATCAAACAGCCCCTGTCTTTAAGTACCTTTTCCTTCAAACACTATCTGTCTTTAAGCGCCTTTTCCTTTAAACAGCCCCTGTCTTTAAGCGCATTTTCCTTTAAACAGCCCCTGTCTTTAAGCGCCTTTTCTTTCTAACAGCCGCTGTCTTTAAGCGCCTTTTCTTTCTAACAGCCCCTGTCTTTAAGCGTTTTTCCCTTCAAACAGCCCCTGTCTTTAAGTACCTTTTCCATTAAAACACTATCTGTCTTTAAGCGCGTTTTCCTTTAAACAGCCCCTGTCTTTAAGCGCCTTTTCCTTTAAACAGCCCCTGTCTTTAAGCGCCTTTTCTTTCTAACAGCCGCTGTCTTTAAGCGCCTTTTCTTTCTAACAGCCGCTGTCTTTGAGCGCCTTTTCCTTCAAACAGCCCCTGTCTTTAAGCGCCTTTTCCTTCAAACAGCCCCTGTCTTTGAGCGCCTTTTCCTTCAAACAGCCCCTGTCTTTAAGTACCTTCTCCATTTGAACACCATCTGTCTTTAAGCGCTTTCTCCCTTCAAACAGCCCCAGTCTTTAAGCGCTTCCTCCCTTAAAACAGCCCCAGTCTTTAAGCGCTTCCTCCCTTCAAATAGCCCCAGTCTTTAAGCGCTTCCTTCCTTCAAACAGCCCCAGTCTTTAAGCGCTTCCTCCCTTCAAACAGCCCCAGTCTTTAAGCGCTTCCTTCCTTCAAACAGCCCCAGTCTTTAAGCGCTTCCTCCCTTCAAACAGCCCCAGTCTTTAAGCGCTTCCTTCCTTCAAACAGCCCCTGTCTTTAAGCGCTTCCTCCCTTAAAACAGCCCGTATTTAAACGCCAAACTGCCAGACTAAGCTCACCTGATAAGTAACAGCATCAAGGTTACTAATAGCAACATAGAGCAGATTATTTTGCAGCACATATATCACAGCTGGTACAGATATTTTCAAACAGTCAATAGGATCTCCATAGGTATTTTTAATGAGAAAATCGCTGAATGATTTCATAGAGCCGCATTCCCAGGCCACCAAGCCGCAGGACACAAAGAATTTCACCACCTCAGAGCAGACAACAGCAGTAGATGAGAAGAACATATCCCCAGGTCTGGTGCGAATGTAGCGCATCACAAGAATCAATGACACATTTTGCAATGTTAAAATAATCAATGTTGAAACTTTTATTAATTGATTATTTCCAGCCATGGTAACCAATTGATCTGGCATGTGATATGCAACTTTGTTGCTTATCTGTTTGTCATGCATAATAATATGAAATATAGATGAAAATTATGCACAGGCAAATTGAATAATTGAATTGATTGAATATTTTTGTTATAATATTTAATTAGTATCAATTTTAATATTAGACCTTTGAAAATCTAATTAAAATTTATAAAAATTATCTAATTGCCAAAATTATAACTTCTTATATAAAAGTTTATATTAGTTCTTTTTTAAATCTATCCTATCAAAAAACTTACAATGACAATCTTTTTATGGCTTTGACTTTTAATTTGGCCATACCAATACGAAAATGGTTCTAGGGAACATATTGTTACCATGAAATTTATACTTGTATCTATAGTTAACATGTTTTTCAAAGAGTCTATGTGTCTCTCTCAGAGGCCTAGTATAGTATAGTTTTATAATGGACCCTCTGGATTAGCCTTAAATTGATTGGATTCTTAGCTAGTTAGCATTTTTAACTAACTTAGTTGCATCAATAACTAGGTGTAAGTCATCCATTGTTGCTATCTTTGGCAAATTATCTGGTTAGAATACTCAAAAGTAAATAGGTCTAACTTGAAATACAACTCCCTACGTTAATATAGTCTATAGCAATATTCATTTAGGGCTTCTTATAATAAAATTCATTAGATAGAAAGCAATTTATAACTTTAGGCATACATGCGCAACCTCTGAAATTCGGTCGGCCATGCGACTTAGTTTTAACAAAAATGCGACGTAGTTTTTGGCCAAAAATGCGACTTACATGTAAAAAACCCTAAAGCAAAATTAACGCAACTTTGGGTAAACGGCAGGAGTAACTATGACTGTCTTATTAAGCCAAAATGCCTCGTCAGCTACTTAGTACTACTACTTGATTATTTTTTCGGGTGGGCATTTTTGCGACTTCTTTGGTTGGCCGCCAAGTCGGTCGGCCGGATCGGCCAACTCGGCCGACTGTTGCGCATGTATGACTTTAGGGGTTTAGGGCCATCTTTAGGTCATAGAATATATCTACTTAAGGGTTAGAAAGTCAAGGCCTTGAAAATGACTCTTGTAGTATATGGCCTACTATTAGCACCACCTAGGAGAAAGTTGAGGCAGTAACCAATTTGCTTGATAAGGATTGCCAAATTCAAGTTGCCACAATTGCCTAACCTGTGGCCATCTTAGCTAGGTCAGTGAATAAGATCATATGCCAAATCCTAAAATACAATAAGATTAGTGCCTGATAAGTATCCCAAATGCTTTCATAGGACCACAAGCAAAACTGGCTTAGCTCTTGCTGGCTTATGCTAGACTTTTACAACGAGAACCCAGATGGATTTAAGTGACAAATCATAACTGAAAATGAATACTGGATCTACTACTTTGATCCTAAGTTTAGGCAAGATTCCATAGACTGGCAGCATTCTACCTAGGGAAGGGGCCCTACAAGTTCAAGCAAGCAAAAATTAGCTAGCAAGCTCTTAGCCTCTTAGCCTGTTTCTTTTGGGACTATCAAGGAATCCTACTTGCCAAGTACTTGCTTATTGGGCATATTGCCATAGGTATCTGGTATGCTAAATAGCTAGGCTAGCTTTATTATGCAGTTGTCCAGAAGAAACAGGGAAGGTAAATGCTGCCCCCTTTCCTCTATTGCTTCATAACAATACCTCAGTTCACACTGCCCATGGTTGCAATTAATGCTGCCACTACTGTGGGGTTTGAAATCCTTATCTATCTGGCTTATTCATTAGAGGTCAGATGGGATTGAAATCTTTGGGCGGGATTGGGATAGGGATTCAGGAATTGGGATCAGGTCTTTTAATGTATTGTCCATATAAAGTTAAACAAAATTGAGAAAAGATTGTCAAGATCAAAAAGTAAAACACAACAAAATTGATATGAAGTTTTATAACCAACAAAATAAATAATGTAACGAGTACAAGTTAAAGCAAAATACCTTCAAGCAATCACTAACACTAATTGTCTAATTCTATAAATTTTTAATCAAAAGACCTTTTCTCGAATCTTGAGTTTTTTAGGGTCAGGATTCTGGTCCTGCTGGAATTCAATTTTCCTTGGGATCCCAAGATTTTGGGATTGGGATCGGGATCCCATCGGACCTCTACTATTCACTAGACCTGGCACACCCAATTTCTATCTATTTTCCCATCAGCATAAGCGGCTACTCTGTAGGGCCTAGGCAGTAGGCACTATTTTGAGTTTAACAAAGGGGTCATCAACCTTGCCAACTAGTGGCTAGAGGACCAACTAGCCAAGTTCTACACTAGTGATATCCGGGTACTGCTCAACCAATGGCAGAAATGTATTGATTGCCAAGGCCAAGGGGACTACATATATTCAAAAATAATGCAACACTATTTTGATATTTCGGCATTCTTTCGGATGACAATCATTCCGTTTCTTACAAGTTTCGGTTGACAATCACCTATGAAAATGGTATACTGTGCTGTAGAAATCATGGTAAAACGGCAACTATATAATTAGTTTCGGAAGGCGATCATTTCAATATAAGTTTTGAATAGAAAGGATCGCGATCCGAAACTACAGAAAAACAGAGAAACTTTCCAATTTAAAACCAGCAACATCAATAGCATTATTTCTGTCATGGACGTGTATATAATCAGTTTCTGAATGCGATCATTTCAATGATACTTTTGAATACAAATGATCGTGATCCGAAACTACAGCTTTTCTTTCTCATATTTCAGTAGCACTCACTATGGCATGCTCGACAGACGGCGTCGTGTTCCGGTGCAAAAAGGGAGCTGGTTCGCCATTTGGAGCACATGAAAAAAGAGTCTCCATTAGAAGGGGAACTTTTTTTCGAGAATTCTAAACTGAATCCAATGGACATCATTGGGTACTGCATTAGTTATCTTCTGAACACTCCACAAAGGTAAGCCATGTACTTTTGGTTGACGATCATTACAATGTACAAATTACATTAAGAATGATCGCCTTCCGAAACTGAGGGGGGGTGCATCCATATTATAACCCACAGTTCACTGCGCGCCATGTACGGCATTGAAGTGGAGGCAGCCGTGCAATGGGGCCACTTCATTCAATGATTACTGCTCCTAAGACAATAAAAACTCTGTACTTTCGGAACGCAATCATTTCAGGGCTACCTTCATATTAAAATGATCGTCTTTCAAAACTGACTTATGTTCACTAGATGTTAAACTTTGAGACATTAATTTTTTTCTAGAATTGCCAAGCTGTAGTTTCGGAAGACGATCATTCCATCTGAAATTGATTTAATACACGTGGTGGTTACTACGAAATACACGATTCACAACTGATAGCCCCAATGTTGGGTTTTTTTAATTTTTGGACAATTTGTTTGACTCGCTTTCTTACTTTCAATTTCAATTACCTAGAACTTTTACATTGATGATCGTCACTTTTCAGGTGATCATCATCCAAAAGAATGCCAATATTTCTACTCTATCTATAAAATGACAAAACTTTTTAACCCTCTTGTAGATGCTAAAGTTTTTATAGAATAAAAGAAATTTTCTAATTACAAATTAAAAAAAACACAATATTTCAAAACACATTGCATCATAAAATAAAAAAGAAACTTTTAAATTTTTTTTAAATTTTATTACCTTTGTATAGAAGGTATAATATACATTTTATTTAATTAAATGATGATATGATAAATGATAATATTAAATATTTCCCCTAAGGGGGACACCAAAGGGGGACACCTAAGGGGAATTTCTTAAGTGTCAAGGAAAATAGAATTCAAAAAAGATAATTTTTTGTCTCTTGCCTATTTATTGGGCGCTCCAAAGAGGGGGCACTAGATGGCTAGTAATGTCTATAAAACTAGCTAGTAAAACTGAAAGTTAAAAGTAAAGCAGTCTACCCATATGAGTTATTTCACAGGAATATTAAAACGGCTTAAATAAACATACCACAATGTAAACTTCTTTCAAACTTCTTTCATCAGAACATTCTAAGCACAAACATTTGAAAATACGCGTTGCGTCGTATTGTGACGCTTTACACAGTACAACAAAATTTAAAAAATAGAAAAGCTTAACAATTAAGAAACAAGATAATTGACATGTTTCTAAATAAATAAAAATTTGCAAATATGTATTGATTTACTTACTACTTTCTATCGTAGATTAACTGTCCGCGGTAATTCGATTCTGGAATTCAATAAATTGATTTTTCTACGAAAATTCTAATTCATAATTCAAGAGTTCGGAGTTTATTGACTATTTTATGTTTTATGTTAGGTAACCTCAACATGTAAGACTGGTAATAAACATATCATAAACTGTTAAGGATCTGTTTCTCATTTTTATACCATTGTTTATCGCATTGTATTATTAGACTATGTATATTGTTCATTGAATGGGGCGTTTCGATGAGCTTTGGAATAATCGACGATGTAAGTGTTGACAGAAAGATTATAAATTAATAAAATTTTACTAAAATGAACTGTCTGTATGCTTTCGAATTCGTAAATATTTAACTGTACATGTTCTGTTTTCTTTAGTGTCTAATTTAGTAATTTCCCATGATAGCTATTGTCGTATTGAGGTGACGAATTTATTTCTATGAAAGTGTATGACTATTTATATATAAGTATGGCGTTTACTGGTAATTGCAATGCGTATTACAATTACTTCAGTGACGGTAGTCAGTTTGGTGGCAGTTACTTTGGTGACGTCTGTTTCAGTGACAGGTTACTTTGGTGCTAAAAATGTGTATGGAGCATCCAGTGTCCATTGTTTTATATTGCCAAAACTTTGGCATTGCACGAATTGAATGCGCATTGCAAGTAAATCTAGTATATTAAGTGTGGTAAAAAAGATAAATAAGCAGTGTTCACATTAATAAATATATATATATATCATTCTAATATAATAATGTATTTAATATATACAATACATTTATACAATAAATTTTTCCTATAGGAAATTTATAGGCATAGAAAATAATACTAAATATGGTAAAATCAAAAGCATACAATAAAATTCTATGAAAGTGGTCTTAAAAATTACCTGTCAGGTCAAATATTAACTGTCAGGTCTAAGTAGGTCTTTAGTAATGATGTGACATAGTCAGTTTAAGTAGCCCTACCAAGGGCCATTTTGATATACAGTACCAATCTATAATATTATTGGTTTCGTTCTCTCACATCTGCTTAAAGTAGTGCCCAAAGAATTTTAATCAGCTACATATATTTGTAAAGCCTGCATACAGTATGGGATCAATAATTTCTGTTTTTCTATTTTTCCTAGCAGGCCAATAGAAAAGCTGCCCATTAATTATACTAAGTTCTCCCCAGCCCACTCTTTATCAGTCCTATCTGGCCATGCGCTCAGGGTTAACCATGTTTTGCATCCCCACCTATAGATCCTTACTGCCCTGGCACTCTTGTTTGTTTTCCTTCTCTTCCTGCCTCACTCTGCCACGGTTCTAGACCACACCTTTGCCACTCTCAGTCATGCCACTCCTACTGTCTGTTCGAGCTCACTACGAGCACCGCCACCATATGTTCACTGCTATCAGCTTGTTGCCACTGCCTCAACTCATTGACCCACTCTGCCTTCTACTATCTAACTCATTGTTGTGTAGCCGCCAGAGCATTGTTATGAACCTAACTAGTACTTTGACCTGTCTCTGTTGACAATAACAACATTATAATAAACAAAGTCTGTGGCCATTGATTGCATTAGCCACCATTATTGCCAAGTGCTACTGCTACCAAATTGCCTCTGCCATATTTATTTGCCTTTGCCAATTATTCTCGAGGCCCCCACATTATATGTCACAATGACATGGCTAATTAGTGATTATATACTAGGCTAGGGCTTTTTGTAGAAGGTAATAGTATACAAATACTAAATATTAATAAGCATAAATAATAATAACAGTAAACATAACAAAGTAAAGTGTATTTCAGAAATAAAACTGAAGCAATCTTGAAGCGTTGTTTATTTATTATCTTTTAGTCAAGAAAACAAAATAAAACTTATAAATTATAGTTAATATACTTAATGCTCTATTATATATTGGTACCAAAATAGATGTTGTTGAAATAACTATCACCAAGCTGACTGTTATTAAAATAATTAGTTCCTACAATTGCTCCTGATTTTTGAAAATTAGAATTTTAATTCAGACCCTAAACCCTTTTTTGGTAGATTTAAAGACTTTAAATGACAATAATGTTCACTATGCAAAATTTTGATACATTAAGTATATAAAAAATTACTCATTCATCCTTTCCCTGTGTTAAATTTTAGCAATACTGTGCAAATCCTGTGGGCATCCCGGGCCACAGAGCTGGAATTCAAGTTCAGCCCAGGCTGTTACAGCAGCAGCAGCAGCATCATGATTTTGTCCGAGCTGACAGCAATCCATCAAGTCAGGGTTCTCTTATTCGACAGGTTGGCATTTTGAGTTTATTCAATTTCCTAATGCTTTTACACGATTGTGCTCCTTTAAACTATTAAAGAGCAATCAAGTTCTATGAATGACAAAAGGTATCCACCGGCTTAGGAAATAGAAGTAAAAGAGTTTCACAAAGAGACAGGGGCGCCCATCAAGTGACAGGGGCGCCCATCAAGAGACAGGGGCGCCAAAAAAGAGACAGGGGCGCCCACCAACAGACCTGGGGGCGCCCACAAAGAGACAGGGGCACCCACAAAGAGACAGGGGCGCCCACCAAGAGACAGGGGCGCCCACCAAGAGACAGGAGTGCCAACCAAGAGACACTCGTCTACTGATTCCCGTCTACTCCATTGGCACAAGTTCTTATGATATTTAGTGACAGCTTTTTTCTCACTGATGCACTGGGAATGTGGGACACATTCTTAGGGTTAGAATTAGAAAAGTGCATAATCTGCGCCATAGCAGTAAATATATATTATATATTGTATATTGATAGAAAACTGGTTACTTTTTTAACGATCGGCAGGTCACCTGACAGATGCGCACACTGAGAGAGGCGTAGGAACTCCTGACCGCCTTATTTTAGCCTTCACCTCCCGTTTCCTTTGGGCATCTCGTCGCCCTTAATGGCTCATTGCTTGTACGCAGCTGTTTCTTGAAAACCATTAGTAGCTAGCTAAAGCCCCCCCTCACCCAACCAAGGCAAGGACTGATTGACACTCGGATGGGTTGGGAACGATTCTAACAACTTCTGTTTACTGGCTCTTATACTGTTTGACCTTTTTGTATGCGTAGCTTTTTGCTGCTTTCAACAGCAGCGTTGATGCATTGCAGCTCTGTAGCTGGCGCCCCATCTGTGGCTGGCATGGCGCCCCCTCTGTGGCTGGCATGGCGCCCCATCTGTGGCTGGCATGGCGCCCCCTCTGTAGCTGGCATGGCGCCCCTCTGTAGCTGGCGCCCCATCTGTGGCTGGCATGGCGCCCCCTCTGTAGCTGGTGCCCCCTCTATAGCTGGCGCCCCCCTGTAGCTGGCGCCCCCTCTCTGTAGCTGGTGCCCCCTCTCTGTAGCTGGCGCCCCCTCTCTGTAGCTGGCGTCCCCCTCTATAGCTGGCGTCCCCTCTCTGTAGCTGGCGTCCCCCTCTATAGCTGGCGCCCCCGATGTAGCTGGCGCCCCCCTGTAGCTGGCGCCCCCTCTCTGTAGTTGGCGCCCCCTCTTTGTAGCTGGCGCCCCCTCTTTGTAGCTGGCGTCCCCCTCTATAGCTGGCGCCCCCGATGTAGCTGGCGCCCCCCTGTAGCTGGCGCCCCCTCTCTGTAGTTGGCGCCCCCTCTTTGTAGCTGGAACCCCCTCTTTGTAGCTGGCGCCCCCTCTCTGTAGCTGGCGCCGCCTATGTAGCTGGCGCCCCCTCTCTGTAGCTGGCGCCGCCTATGTAGCTGGCGCCCCCTCTTTGTAGCTGGCGCCCCCTCTCTGTAGCTGGCGCCGCCTATGTAGCTGGCACCCCCTCTCTGTAGCTGGCGCCCCCTCTCTGTAGCTGGCGCCCCCTCTCTGTAGCCGGCGCCCCCTATGTAGCTGGCGCCCCCTCTCTGTAGCTGGCGCCGCCTATGTAGCTGGCGCCCTCTCTGTAGCTGGCGTCCCCCTCTGTAGCTGGCGCCCCCTCTCTGTAGCTGGCGCCCCCTCTCTGTAGCTGGCGCCCCTCTCTGTAGCTGGCGCCCCCTCTCTGTAGCTGGCGCCCCTCTCTGTAGCTGGCGCCCCCTCTCTGTAGCTGGCGCCCCCTCTCTGTAGCTGGCGCCCCCTCTCTGTAGCTGGCGCCCCCTCTCTGTAGCTGGCGCCCCCTCTCTGTAGCTGGCGCCCCCTCTCTGTAGCTGGCGCCCCCTCTGTAGCTAGAAGCCACAAAGACATTCATGGCCCTCAGGACCAGCCTATAAAAATTAGCGAACGGGCTATTTCGCCTACTGAAAGTAACAACTAACAAAAATAAAATCATTTCTAAACAATAAAAATCGACGTCAAAAATCCGCATGCAGGGCAGCGTCGAGTCGAACTACTCGGACGATCAGAGCTCAACTGGCGCCAGCGTAGACGAGGAGACGAAACGCGAGCGTCAGAAACAAGCGGCCGAACAGCTGGAGAAAGCGAAAACTAAACCTGTAGCATTTGCCGTCAGAACCAATGTTGCCTATGATGGCGCTAACGATAACGAATGCCCAGTTCCCGGGCAAGCCATCACGTTTGGGGCTAAAGATTTTCTACACATCAAAGAGAAATTCGACAGCTATTGGTGGATTGGCCGCCTGGTGAAGGAGGGCTGCGATTGTCAATTCGTGCCGTCACCAGCTAGGCTGGATAATTTGAGAATTCAGCAGCGTGCTGGCACGTCTAGGAGCGCTGGGTCTGCTGGGGCCGTGGCTACAGGTGGGTGCTGGGGAGCTGGGTAATACCCCGCTGTAATACCCCTAGATATGCCTGCTATAATACCCCAGGACATACCTGATGCAATACCCCTAGACATGCCTGCTGTAATACCCCTAGACACAACTGGTGTAATACCCCTAGACACAACTGGTGTAATACCCCTAGACACAACTGGTGTAATACCCCTAGACATACCTGGTGTAATACCCCTAGACTTACCTGGTGTAATACCCCTCTAGACTTACCTGGTGTAATACCCCTCTAGACTTACCTGGTGTAATACCCCTAGACTTACCTGGTGTAATACCCCTCTAGACTTACCTGGTGTAATACCCCTCTAGACTTACCTGGTGTAATACCCCTAGAATACCTGGTGTAATACCCCTAGACTTACCTGGAGTAATACCCCTAGAATACCTTGTGTAATACCCCTAGACTTACCTGGTGTAATACCCCTCTAGACTTACCTGGTGTAATACCCCTCTAGACTTACCTGGTGTAATACCCCTAGAATACCTGGTGTAATACCCCTAGACTTACCTGGTGTAATACCCCTAGACATACCTGGTGTAATACCCCTAGAATACCTGGTGTAATACCCCTAGACTTACCTGGTGTAATACCCCTCTAGCTAGACTTACCTGGTGTAATACCCCTCTAGACTTACCTGGTGTAATACCCCTAGAATACCTGGTGTAATACCCCTAGACTTACCTGGTGTAATACCCCTAGACATACCTGGTGTAATACCCCTAGACACAACTGGTGTAATACCCCTCTAGACTTACCTGGTTTAATACCCCTAGACACAACTGGTGTAATACCCCTCTAGACTTACCTGGTGTAATACCCCTCTAGGCTTACCTGGTGTAATACCCCTGGACATGCATTGTGTACCGATACGCACTAATACGCGCCGCACGTATCTACTGCCAGGCACCCCGCCAGCCGCGCCCGGTCCGCTCGTAACGGACGGGCCTGACGAGTCGGACAAAGGAGACTCGGACTCGCTCGGCCGCGGAGGCGGCGGCGCTGGAGCGCGGGGCGATGCGGCCAGGAAAAAAGCGTTTTTCAAAAAGGTTTTGACGCTGTTGTATTGGTTGATAGTTCAGAAATTTTAGTATATGGATTTGCGATGCTGTCAGGCGGGTCTCTGCATGTACATGTTACCTGTCAGTTCTTGAACCTGTTTGGTTGGTCAGGTTGGTCAGGTTCAAAAACTGTCAGGTTGGTCAGGTCCTTAAACTGTCAGGTTGGTCAGGTTGTAAAACTGTCAGGTTGGTCAGATCCTAAAACTGTCAGGTTGGTCAGGTTGTAAAACTGTCAGGTTGGTCAGATCCTTAAACTGTCAGGTTGGTCAGGTTGTAAAACTGTCAGGTTGGTCAGGTCCTTGAACTGTCAGGTTGGTCCGATTGTAAAACTGTCAGGTTGGTCAGGTTGTAAAACTGTCAGGTTGGTCAGGTTGTAAAACTGTCAGGTTGGTCAGGTCCTTAAACTGTCAGGTTGGTCGCAGGTCCTTGAACTGTCAGGTTGGTCAGGTCCTTAAACTGTCAGGTTGGTCAGGTCCTTAAACTGTCAGGTTGGTCAGATCCTTAAACTGTCAGGTTGGTCAGATCCTTAAACTGTCAGGTTGGTCAGATCCCTAAACTGTCAGGTTGGTCAGTTCCTTGAACTGTCAGGTTGGTCAGATCCTTAAACTGTCAGGTTGGTCAGATCCTTAAACTGTCAGGTTGGTCAGATCCTTAAACTGTCAGGTTGGTCCGATTGTAAAACTGTCAGATTGGTCAGGTCCTAAAACTGTCAGGTTGGTCAGGTTGTAAAACTGTCAGATTGGTCAGGTTGTAAAACTGTCAGGTTGGTCAGGTTGTAAAACTGTCAGGTTGGTCAGGTTGTAAAACTGTCAGGTTGGTCAGGTTGTAAAACTGACAGGTTGGTCAGGTCCTTGAACTGTCAGGTTGGTCAGATCCTAAAACTGTCAGGTTGGTCAGGTTGTAAAACTGACAGGTTGGTCAGGTCCTTGAACTGTCAGGTTGGTCCGATTGTAAAACTGTCAGGTTGGTCAGGTTGTAAAACTGTCAGGTTGGTCAGGTTGTAAAACTGTCAGGTTGGTCAGATCCTTAAACTGTCAGGTTGGTCAGATCCTTAAACTGTCAGGTTGGTCAGATCCTTAAACTGTCAGGTTGGTCAGTTCCTTGAACTGTCAGGTTGGTCAGATCCTTAAACTGTCAGGTTGGTCAGATCCTTAAACTGTCAGGTTGGTCAGATCCTTAAACTGTCAGGTTGGTCAGGTCCTTGAACTGTCAGGTTGGTCAGGTTCTTGAACTGTCAGGTTGGTCAGCTCCTTGAACTGTCAGGTTGGTCAGATCCTTAAACTGTCAGGTTGGTCAGGTCCTTAAACTGTCAGGTTGGTCAGGTTCTTAAACTGTCAGGTTGGTCGCAGGTCCTTAAATTGTCAGGTTGGTCAGATCCTTAAACTGTCAGGTTGGTCAGATTGTATAACTGTCAGGTTGGTCAGGTTCTGAAACTGTCAGGTTGGTCAGGTTCTTAAACTGTCAGGTTGGTCAGATCCTAAAACTGTCAGGTTGGTCAGGTCCTTTAACTTGTCAGGTGGATTACTAATCCTACAAAAACTTCGCCTCCTAAACCTTCAGACTGACGCAGCCCCACCATATGAGGTGGTGCCCTCCATGCGACCCGTGATCCTACTGGGCCCCAGCCTAAAAGGCTACGAAGTCACCGACATGATGCAACGGGCCGTGTTCGACTTTCTGAAGCGTCGTTTCGAAGGCCGAATCATCATCACCCAGGTGTCGTCGGATATCTCGCTAGCTAAGCGAAGCGTTCTCAATAATCCCAGTCGGAGGGCACTGATTGAGCGGGGGTCCAGGTCCAGCAATATTGGTGAGTTTAACAGTGCCCGGGTCGCTTGGCTTTGACTCCTGACCCCCACTGACTATATCTTGACCCCCCACTGACTATATCCTGACCCCCACTGACTATATCCTGACCCCCACTGACTATATCCTGACCCCCAATGACTATATCTGACCCCAATGACTATATCCTGACCCCCACTGACCATATCTGACCCCCACTGACCATATCTGACCCCCACTGACTATATCCTGATCGGCTGATCCCCACTGACTATATCCTGACCCCCACTGACTATATCCTGACCCCCACTGATTATATCCTGACCCCCACTGACTATATCCTGACCCCCACTGACTATATCCTGACCCCCACTGACTATATCCTGACCCCCACTGATTATATCCTGACCCCCACTGACTATATCCTGACCCCCACTGACTATATCCTGATCCCCACTGACTATATCTTGACCCCCACCGACTATATCCTGAACCCCAATGACTATATCTGACCCCCAATGACTATATCCTGACCCCCACTGACCATATCTGACCCCCACTGACTATATCCTGATCGGCTGATCCCCACTGACTATATCCTGATCCCCACTGACTATATCCTGACCCCCACTGACTATATCCTGACCCCCACTGACTATATCCTGATCCCCACTGACTATATCCTGACCCCCACTGACTATATCTTGACCCCCACTGATTATATCCTGACCCCCCACTGACTATATCCTGATCCCCACTGACTATATACTGACCCCCACTGACTATATCTTGACCCCCACTGACTATCTCCTGACCCCCAACTGACTATATCCTGACCCCCACTGACCATATCTGACCCCCGCTGACTATATCCGGACCCCCCACTGACTATATCCGGACCCCCCACTGACTATATCCTGACCCCCAATTACTATATCTTGACCCCCACTGACTATATCCTGACCCCCACTGACCATATCTGACCCCCGCTGACTATATCCGGACCCCCCACTGACTATATCCGGACCCCCACTGACTATATCCTGACCCCCACTTGACTATATCCTGACCCCCACTGACTATATCCTGACCCCACTGACCATATCTGACCCCCGCTGACTATATCCGGACCCCCCACTGACTATATCCGGACCCCCACTGACTATATCCTGACCCCCACTTGACTATATCCCGATCCCCACTGACTATATCCTGACCCCCACTGACCATATCTTGACCCCCACTGACTATATCCTGAGTCCTGACCCCACTGACTATATCCTGACCCCCACTGACTATATCCTGACCCCCCACTGACTATATCCTGACCCCCACTGACTATATCCTGACCCCCACTGACTATATCCTGACCCGCACTGATTTTGTCTGACCCAGTTGACTTCTTTGACTCCCTTTGACCTCCACTTAATGAATCTCTACAGTATGTACCCCATATCGACACCCAATGACTCCCACTGAACCCTAACTGACCCAAAATGACCCCTTCCCCCTGTAATAAAATTTCAGCCGAAGTTCAGCAAGAGATCGAGCGAATATTCGAACTAGCCAGAACCCTGCAGCTCGTGGTGCTGGACTGCGACACCATCAACCACCCGGGCCAGCTGGCCAAGACCTCTCTAGCTCCCATCATAGTCTACCTGAAGATCAACTCTGTCAAGGTATTACAGCGGCTAATTAAAAGTCGGGGCAAATCGCAGACTAGAAACATGACTCAGCAACTTAGCTTGGCTGAGAAACTGCTGCAATGCAGCCCGGTGAGTCGGTTCTCATATTTCTATTACTCATATACTTCTTTTAAGGGTGACATAGATCGAAGAGTACTTTCCAAAGTGACAGATCGGAGTGCTTGTAAGAATGACATGGCTTGGAGTGCTTGTAAGAATGACATGGCTTGGAGTGCTTGTAAGAATGACATGGCTCGGAGTGCTTTCAAGAGTGACATGGATCGGAGCGCTTGGAAGAATGACATGGCTCGGAGTGCTTGTAAGAGTGACATGGATCGGAGTGCTATCAAGAGTGAAATGGATCGAAGTGCTTTCAAGAGTGACATGGATCGGAGTGCTTGTAAGAGTGACATACATTGATCGGAGTGCTTGTAAATTGTAAGAGTGACATACATTGATCGGAGTGCTTGTAAGAGTGACATACATGGATCGGAGTGCTTTCCAAAGTGACATGGACCGGAGTGCTATCAAGAGTGACATTGATCAGAGTGCTTTTTAAGAGTGACATGAATCGGAGTGCTATCAAGCGTGACATGCATGGATTGTAGTGTTTTCAAAAGTGACATGGATCGGGGAGTGCTGCCAAGAGTGCCTTCAGGAGTGAAATATTGGGAGTGCCTTTAAAAGTGACGGAATTGATTTCTTTCTGGAAACACTTATAGTATACTGCTTTCAGTAGTGAAAAAAACAAAAAATTAAAGTGCTTTCAAAGATTGAATCATGAAAAAACCGCGGCCTGTAAACTGCTTAGAGCAATAAGAAACCAAAATCCATGCGCGATCCAGGACTCATTCGATGTCGCCCTGGACGAGAATCAGCTGGAGGACGCTTGCGAGCACCTGTCCGAGTACCTGGAGGCCTACTGGCGGGCCACTCATCCGCCTTCAATGCTGAGCAAAGCCGAACGGTTGCTGGGACTGGGCGGCGCAGTCCCGCCGCATCCCGCCTCACAGCCGCTGCCGCCGCAGGTGAATGAATTTGAAATGCTGATTTGGATTGTGTTGACTGTTAATTGGTGCCCTCATTTGCCATTGGTCATGTCACCTTCCCTATGTTTATTCCCTTCCCCCATCCGTATACCCTCTCCGAACCGTCGCTGCCATCTCCCTCCGTCTAAGCCCTCTCCCCTCTGTCTCTACCCTCTCCCCGCCGTCTGTACCCTCTTCCCTCTGTCTCTACCCTCTCCCCGCCGTCTGTACCCTCTTCCCTCTGTCTCTACCCTCTCCCCGCCGTCTGTACCCTCTTCCCTCTGTCTCTACCCTCTCCCCGCCGTCTGTACCCTCTTCCCTCTGTCTCTACCCTCTCCCCGCCGTCTGTACCCTCTTCCCTCTGTCTCTACCCTCTCCCCGCCGTCTGTACCCTCTTCCCTCTGTCTCTACCCTCTCCCCGCCGTCTGTACCCTCTTCCCTCTGTCTCTACCCTCTACCCGCCGTCTCTAACCTTTTCCCTCCGTCTGTACCCTCTCCCCTCAGTCTGTACCCTCCCCCCTCTGTTTATATCCTCTTCCCTCTGTCTCTACCCTCTCCAATCTGTCTATACCCCTTCCCCGCCGCCTACACCCTGTCACAATCTTCCCCTCATTCTAAACACACTCGCACTAAATTGTCACTGCTTTTACCTGTCATATTTAAACAGCCGATGCGCAATCACCAGCAGCAGCAGCAGCCGCTGCCTCAACCGCAGCACCAGCACAGCGGCTCAGGCGGCAGCGGCGGCGGCCTGTGGTGCGGCGATCCGGAAGATTTCCGAAGCGATCGCCAGCTTCGAGTTGGCGCCAGCGCCGGCGCCTCCGCCAGTCAGGGTCAGGGGCAGCAGCGGAGGCGCCAACTACCCCAGCCGCCGCCGCCGCCCGCACCGAATTTTGGTCAGCGTGGCATCATTTAAAACAAAAAATACAAATTCATCATATATTGCTACTGATAATTGACCTATTAGTAGTGTAAAACATTTTCCTTTGTCGCTTTTTTGTTGAATAACAATTTACTAGAAAAAATGCGTTTTTGAGAATTTTAAGGAAAAAAAGCAATTTTGTTTATTTATAAATTTCCTTTATTTTTATGTCTAGCCTTTTATCTGGTCTTTAAGAGCAATGAATTCTCGTGCCCATTCTGCAGCAGTGTGACATTGTTTATACATTTTGTAGCTTTTTAATCTCTTTTTTCACTCGCCTAGTCATGGTTTATTATTTGTCTCGATGTTTTAACATTTTAAACCTGTAAATAACTTTATTGATATATTTAGAATGTTGATATTTACTATGATTTATTAAATATGTTTATTATTAACACTGTCTGTTTATCACATAACCAATAAGCTTGCAGTGGTTTGCTCTAACTATACTTCTAGTTATATACAAAGTCTATATTAACATTTACTCGAAATTGCTGTAACGTTTTAATTGTCTGACTATAAATTTAACAGTGTGATTGCCATTTTGATTATTATTTTCCATTTTCTTTATTGTTCAGAAGAAACACGTTTTAATGCTTCTTTTGTTAAAGCGATGTATACTATAGCAAAAATAATAAATCTATACAAAGCATGAAAATTAATTATACTAAAATATTAAATGTATTTCATTTACTAATTATAAATATCAGCTAAGTGGATTTTGTGATTGTTTTAAAAGACCCCCTAGCCTTGTAGGGGGTTGTCGGCTAGTGGGGGGTTGTAGCCTGGTAGGGGGTTGTAGGCTAGTGGGGGGTTGTCGCCTGGTAGGGGGTTGTAGCCTAGTGTTGGGGGTTGTAGCCTGGTAGGGGATTGTAGGCTATTGGGGGTTGTAGCCTGGGGGTTGTAGCCTGGGGGTTGTAGCCTGGGGGTTGTAGCCTGGTTGGGGGTTGTAGGCTAGTGTTGGGGGTTGTAGCCTAGTGTTGGGGGTTGTAGCCTAGTGTTGGGGGTTGTAGCCTAGTGTTGGGGGTTGTAGCCTAGTGTTGGGGGTTGTAGCCTGGTAGGGGATTGTAGGCTATTGGGGGGTTGTAGCCTGGGGGTTGTAGCCTGGTTGGGGGTTGTAGGCTAGTGGGGGTTGTAGCCTGGGGGTTGTAGCCTGGTTGGGGGTTGTAGCCTGGTAGAGGGTTGTAGGCTAGTGGGGGTTGTAGCCAAAGGGTTAGAGCGTCAGACTCACGACTTGAAAGTCGGGGGTTCGATTCCGGATCCCACTTGTAACAAATTGCCATGGTGCTTCGGGCTTTTTCTTGTCAACCTTTTGGGTTCTCCTCGAGCGACCTCTTGAGACGGCCTCCCAATCTGCCAGATGGTCTTTACCACAGATACTAAAATAACTAGATGGGCCACTCAGGCATATATACTTAGTAAAACAGCTTTCTACTTTCAGTTCAGTAGCAAGGAAGTATACATAAGTTATTTTATAAAAATAAAGGCAGCTGAAATGACTTTGATAAGTTTAGAAGCCCAAGCTTGCAGGCGTAAACAGCTTGCTAATTGGTTCGGAAGTAATGTACATTAGCCAGTCCACTGAAATGTACATGGCCGCTTTAGGCTGGAATCCCAAGAAAGGCAATAAAAATTAGGGTGGGGCGGGGCGAGGGGGGTAGTGTGGAAAGGCGCGATTGGAGGTTTAAGTGGGGGAGGGAGGTAAGAGCAATAAATGAGCCTCGGCTTTAAAAATACATTAAAATGCTTCTGTTTAACTTGCTACTGAACTGAAAGTAGCTTACACGCAAATGTGCTGAGTGGCCCATCTGGTTATTCTAGTATCTGTGGTCTTTACTTGCAATTGCTCTCCTCATTCTGTTAGCCTATTCGCATTTCGCATGCTTGATATTGAAGTTAAGAATCTGCATTGAGGACAAAAAAGTCGTAGAACAGCGGCTCCTGCAACAGCTGTGGGCAGCATGGCGACTCGGCGCGGATGATGTGACCTGTCAGCCTGTAACATCGCAACACCAACCATGCAGCGCTTGTTCAGTTGTTGCTGGGAGGTAAACATAGATTAAGTGTGTGTTGTTGGACATCCTGCAGTTAAACCTGCACTACTCACTGCACCGCGACCTCGACCAACCTGGTGCAGGTGGCGGACTTCGAAAATGCCTGGCATTATCCTGCTTAGGGAGCCCTCGACGAAGGTAAGATCCTAGCTGATAAATTCTTCGTGGTTTTTGACTGGTTACAGTGTCCATCAACGAAGGCAAGTCAACGATGTACATAGAGAGAGCAAACGTACATTAAAAGCGATACAATTACTCAGCAAAATATTTGTCCTATAGTTCGATGATACCAGTTCAATAACTGCCAATAAGGCAAGGAATAAAACCATTACATTTCTCTCCCCGCAAAACAAGTAGAAAAAACCGGAGGGGATTTTAAAAAATTGAAACGCAGAACCTTTTAAAAAGCATGCATTCACGTTCTCTGACAGTCCAGCCCGGCTCCCAGTAAGGGTGCCAGCTTCGAGCGCCGCATCTCGATGCTGAGCAGCACCTCGGCGCCTTGCAGGAACTGCGGCAGGTCCGCCACATTCGCGGATCCGGGCCAGCCGCCGCTCCAGCAGTGCTAAGTAGGTGCCGATGTCGAACTGCCGCTCGTTGCTCTGGAACTGCGGCGGGAGCTGCGGGTCGCGGCCCGTCATCACCGTCAGCGGCGCCACTTTGGTTGAGCTGTGGACCCTGGAGTTTTATTACAGGACCACAAGCGGCAGCTGCTCCTTCCAGCTGGACTCGGTCTCGGCGAACAGCCGCGGCAGCTGACGGCAGCTACCAGGCCTTCCGACACGTAGAACGGATGCCGCCGCTCGATGCCGCCGAGCGACACCGCCAGGCTGGCCACCTGCTGCACCGGCACCGCCTGCTGATTGACTGCCCGCAGCTCCAGGTGCACGCTCTCCAGCTGAACTGGCTGCATGCTCTGCAGGAACCGCTTGTCCACGATTGACACCTGGCTGCCAGAGTCGATCAGCGCCGTGACGTCCGCACCTCCGATCTTGCACTGCAGCTTGGATGTTGACGGGTTCGGCTTGATGACGACAGCTGCTGCGCTGCTGCTGGATGCGCCTGCCCCGCCCCCCTCTGCGCCCCGGAACAGTCCGCTCACGCTGTGGCCCGCGCTCAGAACTGGCCAGGGGTGTCGTTTCCCGACGGCTGCTTGCAGTTCCTGGCGATGCGGCCGCGGTGGTTGCAGTTCCAGCAGGTCTCCTCGCACTGCGAACCGCGCAGGAGTCCGAAGCCTCCGAGCCCAGCTTCGCCGCCAGGTCTTGGACCGTCGCCTGCAGCGAGCTGACCGCAGCCCTCAGTTAGCGAGAGGCTGCCGGCTTCCATCCGTGGTAGCAAGACACACCCAAGACACACCCACTAATACCAAGACACACCCACTAATCCCAAGACACATCCACTAATCCCAAGACACATCCACTAATCCCAAGACACACCCACTAATCCCAAGACACATCCACTAATCCCAAGACACACCCACTAATACCAAGACACACCCACTAATCTCAAGACACAGCCACTAATCCCAAGACACATCCACTAATCCCAAGACACACCCACTAATCCCAAGACACACCCACTAATACCAAGACACCCACTAATCCCAAGACACACCCACTAATACCAAGACACACCCACTAATCTCAAGACACACCCACTAACCCCCAAGACACACCCACTAATCCCAAGACACACCCACAAATCCCAAGACACCCAATAATCCCAAGACACCCACTAATACCAAGATGTGTCTTGGTGTCTCAAGACACACCCACTAATCCCAAGACACACCCACTAATCCCAAGACACATCCACTAATCCCAAGACACACCCACTAATCCCAAGACACATCCACTAATCCCAAGACACACCCACTAATACCAAGACACACCCACTAATCTCAAGACACACCCACTAATCCCAAGACACATCCACTAGTCCCAAGGCAAACCCACTAATCCCAAGACACATCCACTAATCCCAAGACACACCCACTAATCCCAAGACACACCCACTAATCCCAAGACACACCCACTAATCCCAAGACACATCCACTAATCCCAAGACACACCCACTAATCCCAAGACACATCCACTAATCCCAAGACACACCCACTAATACCAAGACACACCCACTAATACCAAGACACACCCACTAATCTCAAGACACACCCACTAATACCAAGACACACCCACTAATACCAAGACACACCCACTAATACCAAGACACACCCACTAATCCTAAGACACACCCACTAATCTCAAGACACACCCACTAATACCAAGACACACCCACTAATCTCAAGACACACCCACTAATCCCAAGACACATCCACTAATCCTAAGACACACCCACTAATCCCAAGACACACCCACTAATCCCAAGACACACCCACTAATACCAAGACACACCCACTAATCATAAGATCCCAAGATCCTAGTTCTAAGACGCACCCACTAATCCCAAGACACACCCACTAATCCCAAGACACACCCAATAATCCCAAGACACATCCACTAATCCCAAGACACACCCACTAATACCAAGACACCCACTAATCTCAAGACACACCCACTAATACCAAGACACACCCACTAATCCCAAGACACACCCACTAATACCAAGACACCCACTAATCTCAAGACACACCCACTAATACCAAGACACACCCACTAATCCCAAGACACACCCACTAATACCAAGACACCCACTAATCTCAAGACACACCCACTAATCTCAAGACACACCCACTAATCTAATCTAATTAACCAACCCTCAGTAGGCCCGAGAATCTAAAGGGGATTAATTGTTTCCTTTTGCTCTAGTTTGCCCTGTCATGACAACTACACTAAGAAATTTTCGAATTTTAAAATGACTTTTAACATGCAAGAAGCGTTCTTTAAGAACTCGTTTTAATTCAAATTTGAAAATGAAATGGTGCTCAAAATCTTCGCGAGAAACTCGATTGCTAAATATTAAAAACAAAGGATATGTAGGAGCCAGTAGGCTTGTGTATTTTCGCGACAGGGACAAGCAACCGATTTGTTGACAGTACATTAGAGAAATTTATCATTCTGGGACAGTACATAACACAAATTTATCATGCTGTGACAGTAAATTACAGAAGTTTATCATGCTGTGACAATACATTACAGAAAATTATCATGCTGTTACAATACATTACAGAAAATTATTATGCTGTTACAATAAATTACAGAAATTTATCAAGCTGTGAAAGTAAATTACAGAAGTTTATCATGCTGTGACAATACATTACAGAGATTTATCACGCTGGGACATTACAGAAATTTATCAAGCTGTGACAATACATTACAGAAATTTATCAAGCTGTGACAGTACATTACAGAAATTTATCAAGCTGTGACAATACATTACAGAAATTTATCAAGCTGTGACAGTACATTACAGAAATTTATCAAGCTGTGACAATACATTACAGAAATTTATCAAGCTGTAATAATACATTACAGAAATTTATCACGCTGGGACATTACAGAAATTTATCATGTTAAGCTTGAAGAATTGCTAGAAACAGTCAACAGAGGGTTACCAATTGCTCACAGACTGAGCAGCGAAGAAGCGATGCTTCTGCAATTCTCTATCAATATACGCTGCTGAAATAGAATCAATGATGAGCTTCAACACTGAGCTCAGTGGGCCATTTGCAATGAATTGAAACTGAAGCCAGTGACCGATCCAAACCGCTATGCAGATTCGATTCGAACTCAGGACTCTTCTTCAGTGTCCGAGTCGTCATCGTTTCTCCTGCACTTCTGCACCAGAATATAGATGAACTCAAGCAGCTCAAATGTGCTCACGACGCTGATGCCGAGCCAGAGTCCCAGAGTTCCTCCAATCTGCGGGATATGGAGAAAGCATGCAGTACTCGAATTTTTGAGCAGATGTCAAATCAGCTGCTGCCCTGTTGCTAGGGAAGAAACTGGGCAGAAGCTCAGTGCGGCCAAAGGAACCGAAGCGGGATGTCAGTGCGGCCAAAGGAACCGTAGCGGGATGTCAGTGCGGCCAAAGGAACCGTAGCGGGATGTCAGTGCGGCCAAAGGAACCGTAGCGGGATGTCAGTGCGGCCAAAGGAACCGTAGCGGGATGTCAGTGCGGCCAAAGGAACCGTAGCGGGATGTCAGTGCGGCCAAAGGAACCGTAGCGGGATGTCAGTGCGGCCAAAGGAACCGTAGCGGGATGTCAGTGCGGCCAAAGGAACCGAAGCGGGATGTCAGTGCGGCCAAAGGAACCGTAGCGGGATGTCAGTGCGGCCAAAGGAACCGTAGCGGGATGTCAGTGCGGCCAAAGGAACCGTAGCGGGATGTCAGTGCGGCCAAAGGAACCGTAGCGGGATGTCAGTGCGGCCAAAGGAACCGTAGCGGGATGTCAGTGCGGCCAAAGGAACCGTAGCGGGATGTCAGTGCGGCCAAAGGAACCGTAGCGGGATGTCAGTGCGGCCAAAGGAACCGTAGCGGGATGTCAGTGCGGCCAAAGGAACCGTAGCGGGATGTCAGTGCGGCCAAAGGAACCGTAGCGGGATGTCAGTGCGGCCAAAGGAACCGTAGCGGGATGTCAGTGCGGCCAAAGGAACCGTAGCGGGATGTCAGTGCGGCCAAAGGAACCGTAGCGGGATGTCAGTGCGGCCAAAGGAACCGTAGCGGGATGCCAGTGCGGCCAAAGGAACCGTAGCGGGATGTCAGTGCGGCCAAAGGAACCGTAGCGGGATGTCAGTGCGGGATGTCTGAAATGCGGGAATATTGCAACCGGAAAGCAGCTCTCACCTCCGACAGGGCCTCGGTCCAGTGGTACTTGTACATCTCTTCGTAAGCATCCGCCGCAGGACTCTGCAAGCTGATACGGACTGCTGCCAGCTCTTTGGCCAGTTCGCTGCGAGGAACACAAGACGCTGCAGATTCAACGATTTTTCTTCTATAGTCTTCAACCGAGCTTAGGTCAGTAACATTTAATTTTCTTAAAACATTGAAATGGCAACCGTCGTACCCATGAACTAGCCAATACAGCTGAATTGCCTGCCTGGTTGCGGTGCTGTTCCGAAAAATGTGATGCACTTTGCCATCCTCGGGCAGGAACTCGACTCCATGTCTGACTTGCGGTGCCATCAGGTTCTCCCAGATCTCTTGAATGGCGCTGAACGGGGGCCACCTGCGACTCTGCTGCCAAGGCCGTTGCTGGGTGAAGTGGCACCACATCCGGTGCTGGAACTGCTTCGCCAGCTCTTGGCTTTGCCTCTGTGCGTGCTCAAACCAGTGATCATGGCAGTCAATTCTCATCAGCACAGCATCCGATGGGGTGATCCACTCCTGTGGTGGAGCGAAGTAGCACAGGTCGCTCGTATTCACCGAGAACGGGAGCAGGTGCGAGTAGCAGCCGCAGTTGCTGTGCAGGATGCTCTGCTGTGCCTCGACTACGAAATCGGAGACGGACTTTGAGTAGGCCTTGGTGACCACGTTCAGCGAGGCGTTGGAGAAGTGCCTGACATAGTTGATGGTTTCGATCGGAGGCTCGGAGCATCTGCGGCTGGGCTTCGACATGAGTCGGTTGTGGACCGGCCTGAGTTTGATGGAGGTGCTGCTGGCTGAGGCCACGTCCACGAACTCGGTCTCTGCGGTTTGACATGGGTTGTGAGACTGGTTTGGCATGGGCTGTGAGACTGCTTTGGCATGGGCTGTGAGACTGGTTTGGCATGGGCTGTGAGACGGACTTCTTCAAGTTTATGTTGATAAAATACTTCCGATTTTTCGAATTTTCTGAAACTTGCGGTGGAGACTTATGGGGCACCCAAAATTACAAAAATGCAAAAAAAGTGTAGAAAGTTACCTGTACGGTTGATGCAATGACGATTTACTTGATTCCCTATTCTCTTAATGAGGTTCGGTGAGAAAAAGTTTCTACAAATACATTTTTGAAAGTGTATCCACTTGACTTTTACTTTTATGGCACATGTGCTAGAACTTCATTAGGCCAATTAAAGATGAATATTAATATCTACAAATTAATATGCAAATGTTTTTATGTTTGCAGATTATAGTTTTTCAATTTAGTTATAATGCATAGACAGTGCCACGTCACTGTATGCTTTTTTTAAAAACTGCCACGTCACAACCTGCTCAATCTTTGCACTTGCACTTTCACTGCACCCAGCCAAAGCAATGTTTAAAACTTGCACTTGTATTTTGCACCTCAAAACCAACTACTATACAAGGCTAGATTACTAATTCTATTGTATTAAGGCAGTAACAGCACTTAATTTTGGTAAGCAAATTCATTTAGATAAAGTTATGTTGATTCAAGTTTATGTTGATATAATTAAACAGAGATTCATTGTCAAATAAATTCCAACTTGTTTCACCCCCCCCCCCTATTAGAATTGGAATTTATCAGCACAATCTTGAATAGGTCTCTATGCCTCTATTCAAGTTTATGTTGATAAAATCAATCCCCATGAAGAATCTCCCCACCCTAAAACCCTCCATTCCTCATGCCCCGGTGGTTGGTTTTAAGCTACATATAATTGGGTTAAAGCTACCTAAAAATGGAGCTCAAATTTGAAATCAGCACCATCAAAAACCCTTATAGAGACAAAATTATGATCTTATCCAAATTGAAACTATTTTATCAACATAAACTTGAAGAAGTCCTGTGAGACTGGTTTGGCATGGGTTGTGAGACTGGTTTGGCATGGGTTGTGAGACTGGTTTGGCATGGGTTGTGAGACTGGTTTGGCATGGGCTGTGAGACTGGTTTGGCATGGGCTGTGAGACTTTCGTGGAATGAAGCACTTTCAACTAAAACATAAAAACATATTAAAAGTTTATCTAAATATAAGAAAAAAGATTATTGACACTAAATTAAGCAACTAATTTATTAAGTTTTGGGCTACATTTTGCTGCAAAAAAGTCAAATTCGCGGGTAGCGAAGCAAAATAACGCACGGCTCATCGGGAAGCTTTTCTCCTCGTGAATGAAAATGCGCAATCCAGCGGACTGCGGCTCGTCGCTCTGCAGCAGCCGGTTGATGGCTTTGCTGCGTGAGAACTTGCGAGACATGCAGCCGTCGTGCAGTGCTTCATTTAGCCAAATTCCATGCCAGTCGGGATACTTCTCGTTGCCATCGATGAAGAGCACCATGTCCAGCTCGGCTCCCCTGCCCCCAGGACCGCTGGACGACTGCCGTGGGTCCGGGTGGAACGTGTAGCAGCTCCAGAACCGGCTGGTCTGGACAAGCGAGAAGTTCCTGTGACTACACGGCTCGCTGTTGTAGCGGCAGCTCAGCAGCATGGTCTCGTCGAGCTGGGAGATGTCTCTGGTGTCGCCCGACACCCACATCACGTCCAGGACCTTCTTGCACACCTTCTCAAGTCGGCTATCATAGCTTTCATCCGATTCTTGCGGGCGCCTCTGGGTGTCCTCCTTGAACCAGTTGACGAAGTTGCCCCAAAAGTTATCAAAGTAGTAAAACGCCCCAAACTTTAACTTTTTATGCTTTAAGTGGAATTCAAAGAAATCTCTTAAAGTCAGCAAAGATGCAGAAGCGGGCTTTAAGTTGCAAATTGTGATGTCGGGAAACTGAGCTCGTTCGCTCCTCAGCTTCAGCTGCGACTCAACGGAGTGATCGGTGAACTTCTGCACCAACTTGGCCAGGTGGACGCTGCAGCCGATCAGGGCAGCTACGAACAGAAGCAGCCAGAAGAGACGTCGAGCTGTGCTTCTGGACAGAAGGATGTGCAGCAAGCCGTGGGTTCTCGTGATACCTGCCACCTCCTGGGCGGCACCGGTCACCGTGCGGAGTCGAGCTCGCATTTTCGACTTCAGCTAATTGTAACTTCAGCTTGTAGATTTCTCAAAGCAGTTGCTAACGAGTTATTTGCTAGTGCCCAGAGAATATCGAGCGCACAAGCCAAGAACTCTTTCGCCCGGCAGTCCTGTTGCAACAGTGCGAGCTGCGTCCGATCGCTGCCCTAGACTAAATCCCTCCCGCGACTTTCGTACTTTGCTACATTGGCAAGCTCAGAACGCAGCTGATTGATAGACAATTTATTCATATTGGAAGAGAATTTGGAATTTGCTAAACTATGCATACCATGAAGACCTTTCTCGAATTGGTGTGATATCACTCTGGCATGATCCATTAGTGTGATGTCACTCTGGAAATGTTTATAAATGTTATGCCAGTCTGGAATTATTACGAGTCACTCCAATTTTCTCCCCAGTGCCTAGTGTGAGGTCATTCCAACATTCTCCCCAGTGCCTAGTGTGAGGTCACTCCAACATTCTCCCCAGTGCCCAGTGTGAGGTCATTCCAACATTCTCCCCAGTGCCTAGTGTGAGGTCACTCCAACATTCTCCCCAGTGCCCAGTGTGAGGTCATTCCAATTTTCTCCCCAGTGCCCAGTGTGAGGTCACTCCAATTTTCTCCCCAGTGCCCAGTGTGAGGTCACTCCAATTTTCTCCCCAGTGCCTAGTGCGAAGACTCCAATTTTCTCCCCAGTGCCTAGTGTGAGGTCATTCCGACATTCTCCCCAGTGCCTAGTGTGAGGTCATTCCGACATTCTCCCCAGTGCCTAGTGTGAGGTCATTCCGACATTCTCCCCAGTGCCTAGTGTGAGGTCATTCCGACATTCTCCCCAGTGCCTAGTGTGAGGTCACTCCAATTTTCTCCCCAGTGCCCAGTGTGAGGTCACTCCAATTTTCTCCCCATTTGAGTAATTTGTGAATTAGGCCTGGCAGAGGCCATGCACAATCTTCTTCATAACCAAAAGCAGGTACATTACCGATCTCAGCCTGTACTCGTATGACGTGGAAGCAGCGGGAGGCCTGCTTGATCATATGACCCACTCAAATGAAATCCTGCTGTCCGAATTGGAACTCTCCGCTCCATATTTAAAATCTAGCATTTCACCACGCCACAAAAATAAAGCAAATGGAAACTGCATGGCAACCACACGTGAAATCCTTCTGACAGCACATCGGCACTAATTGATGTACCATTTGGAATTGTCCAGAATAAATTTCTCGTCAAACGCGCCACAGCTACAGCTTTACGTCATAAATTAAAATCAGCAAGTCTGGGGGAATTGAATCACCCTCCACCTAGACAGTCAATAGGCGGCGATTCACATCCTTCAGTGCACCCAACCTTTCGCCGGCCACACCGCGGTGACACCATCCGCTTTCAACCGGTGCAGGACATCATGCTGCTTACATGTACGATGCAGGACCCGTTTTGTGAACAGTACTCTCTGTTCCCTGCATGGTGGTGTGCCTTGTCGATTGTACTTTCATGTAGGCTGGCTCGAATGTCTGCCACTGGTCCCCCGCTGAAGATTTAATGAGTAAAATTGCAGTTTGTAGTCTGCAGTTCTACATGAACATGCAAAATGCATTCTAGCCAATGCTAATTATAGAAGATAGAAACATTCCCCATAGTTTCCCCATTTCTCAGTAATTTTCATAGCACAAAACTGTAAAACTTTATATCTACAGTATGCCTGAAGCCTTAACAACATTCTCAACGCCGTTTTCACCACTCGGGGATCCTAACAATAGGGTGGCATCTACATGTATAAAACGCTCGAAAGCACAGGGAGAGGTGGGGCTAACGCACTCAATTTCTGGCAATTCCCGTGCGGCTGCATCCTATATTGTTCCTCAATTCCATTGCACCTTCCGCGCAGTGCCCGAGCAGCTTTAACTTATGCAACTGCAGGCAATCCGCAGCAATAAAGGCCATTCATGCATTCTCCCTGTTGGACGCGGAGCACAATTCTTCATCATCTGCGAATGCCCCGCCCACTCTATGCTTGTCAGCTACCTTAAAGGAGAAGGACAGGACTGCGCTGCGAACACCCGGTACCACTGGGATGCATTTACATGTAACGTTTACGGTTACGAGCACCACTTAGCTTCCCGAATGACCAAAGCCCTGATCTGAAGCTAAATCAAGTAATTGTCAGTTAAATAAAAAACAGAAAATTTTACGCGCCTGCAATCCTCGGACCTCGGGCCATGTTTTGCGCAGTACAGAATTTTTTAAAAGCACGCAATTTTCAAATACCGTCACTTTTTTAGTGTATAACAAAACCCTTTGTATTGTGAGGCCCATAAATACAATATTTTGATGAAGACAGCCTAAGAACTTACAACATGCTATACCTGTTATCACTCTAAAAATCATGAATTGTCTATTTTTCGCGCCAATTTTTAATTCTAACTACACTCGCCGAATGAGCACGTACTTGGTAACATGACTTTCAAGTAGTAGGCCAATCGCGTGACCGCCCTATCGGAAAACATCTCTTGGCTCTATTTATGCCAGGTTCTGTCCTCTCTGCTCGCGCTCATAATTTAGGTCTAAGCTATCATTAACTAGAGTAGCCACTTCACTTTCCAACACCAGCTCTTCACCATTTGGATATCATATCACTTATCACTTTTGCTTCATATTATTATGTAAGGCCTAATAGATAATAGCATAGCCCAAGCAACCAGATTTACCAAGACTTTTTACACTTGTAGTCTAGCAGATCAGATTAGAGTGTCAACAGCTGGTACTAGTAAATTTACACCTGTTAACATTAACAACTGTTTGCTTCAAATTGTCATTGGTTTCTTGATAAAGTATCAGGCCAATGATGAGCTTGCATAGTAGCCTAGCTTGGCCTACTGAAACATATTAACTATTTTAATTGCAGATGGATTGAAATTGATTGACAGGTATTTCCAATTTAAGAGTTTAAAAAATCTTCAATGGATAGATTTTAAGTTTGCAAAAATAGATACAAGATAAGATCATAAGTGGGACTTTGGCTGGTTATTGTTGACCCTTATTGGTCAAAGAAAAAATCTTACTAAACAAGAAGTGCACAAGTGGGTTCTTAAACAGCATTAAAGTATTTTATTTTTAGCAGATATAAAAGAGTACTGGATGTTTTAAGTTAGTTTACATTGATAGGCTAATGATATTGTAAGGTTATTAGAGATTTATTTATATAGACAGTTCTTTAAAATCTTGACCTCGTTCAAAGATGAAAATTTAATTTCCCTTGAATTTTCTAAAATAAAAATGTCCAGGAGAGTAGCTAGAACAGAAACAAATACACTAAGAACAGTCTAATACTTGCACTAGACTTGCAATATACAAAGTTAAAATATAGGGTAAGGGTAGGCTCTAACCCATTTGTAGTTTGTAAGTTAAAATCAATTTCATGAGTGCAGTAAACAGCGTGAGTAACTATGAGTGCAATTCAAACACAAATTGCCTCGCCACCTAATTGGTATTGTTTTTATAAGTAATATACAAGCATCCTTTTCATAAAAAGGTAATAATAAATAATGTTTAAGCAGATGCAAACTGAATGGTTTGAGGGGCGATACAAATTTTTTAGGTATAAACACATTGATAATTTAATAGACTAAAAATGAGACAAAATATTATTTTTAAAATCTTATACAATCTTGAAAATATTGATGTCTTTGAAAAATCTTTAGTTAATAAGTTGGTTTGGTCAATAGATACTTTTTTTATATTTTTTGAATACAGTGATTGAAATTGATCAGTATAAATAATCTTCTAAAAGATATAAGAATAATTAGGGAGTAAAGTTCACAGATTATCAATCACATGGTTGCGGTAAACAGCCCGAGTAACTATGAGTGCAATTTAACAATAAATTGCCTCGCCACCTAATTGGAACTTTTGTAAATAAATACATGAGCATCAGTTTTACTTTTAGATAAAAGTACTAGTGAATAATATGTAAGCAGAGCTAAACTAACTGGTTTGAGGGGTGATGTAAAGTTTCTAAACACATTAACAATGATAGACCTTAATATTTTTCACAAATCCTTAACCATCCTTTAAATATATTAGGGCTATCTTTGAAAAATCTTTAGTTAATAAGTTAGGTGGTCAATTAATACTTTATTTTAATATTTTTTTCGAGTGAAATTGATCAATATGAATAATGACTCTTTTAACAATATTTTGTGAATTATTTAGCTATTTTTGCAATGCTATGATAATAATGTAACAAGCTATTTTATAGCAATATTGTTTTCAATTATTTACTATTTAATTTTGTTAAAATCAGTTTAAAGTCACTTTGGATAACATAATTACTTCATTCTAAGGGCATTAAAAAGGTTAGTGATAATGATAGAATGATGATCAGGGTAAAATTTGCTTATTATCAAGCATATAGCTGTGGTAAACAGCCCGAGTAACTATGAGTACAAGTGAACAGTAAATTGCCTTGCCACCTAATTGGTACGATTTTTCTAAGTAGTATACAAGTATCATTTTTTATTAAAATATTTTAATGTCAATGAATGATTTTAAGCAGAGACAAACTGAATGGTTTCAGAGTTGAAAAAACATTTCCTTAACACATTGTCTAAGATTTAGGAAAAATAGTCTGTCATTTTCAATCTTTTAAATGGTGTTATGCTTAAACAATATTTCATTTATAAGTCTGTAGGCCAATATGTACTTATTTAAATGTTATTTTGAGTATAAATGATTTTCAACTGATTTCTATAAACTATATGCACTTTTGAATAATATTTTGTGAATATTATTGTTATTTTTATAATCCCATCCCATTAAAACAATATTGTTAAAAGACAAAAGTTATTTAACAATGTTGTTTATAATTAATTATTTACCATTCATTTTTTTATTCAGATTAGTTTTAAGTCATTTTATATAGCCTATCTACTTTATTCCAAGAGCATTGGAAATAATAGTGATGAAAATATAAGATAATTAGAGAGTAAAATTCTTAGATAATCAATCACGTGGTTGTGGTAAACAGCCCAAGTAACTATGAGTACAATTGGACAGTAAATTGCCTTGCCACCTAATTGGTACTCTTTTTCTAGGTAGTATACAAGTATCATTTTTAGATAGAAGTGAATAATGTTGAGATAAGCAGAAATGAACCAGATAGTTCCAAGAGTGAAAGTTCCTAACACATTGAAAATAGCAGACTTGATAATTTTTTCCTAAATCCTCAACAATCTTTTATCTTTTTAAAGTGTGCTATCTTATTATTTAATATTTAATATTTATTATTTATTTAATATTATTTATTATTATTTTGAGTATAAATTATTGTAAATTAATCTGATCTCAAATTGATATGTACTTTTGACTCAATATTTCGGAAATAATAGTTATTTTTGTAATTTTATGATCACAGTACCATGGTAACAATGCCATGATAATGCCATGATAACAGTGCCATGATAACAGTGCCATGATAATGCCATGATAATGCCATGATAACAGTGCCATGATAATGCCATGATAATGCCATGATAACAGTGCCATGATAATGCCATGATAATGCCATGATAATGCCATGATAACAGTGCCATGATAATGCCATGATAATGCCATGATAACAGTGCCATGATAATGCCATGATAATGCCATGATAACAGTGCCATGATAATGCCATGATAATGCCATGATAACAGTGCCATGATAATGCCATGATAATGCCATGATAACAGTGCCATGATAATGCCATGATAATGCCATGATAACAGTGCCATGATAATGCCATGATAATGCCATGATAACAGTGCCATGATAATGCCATGATAACAGTGCCATGATAATGCCATGATAACAGTGCCATGATAATGCCATGATAACCGTGCCATGATAATGCCATGATAACAGTGCCATGATAATGCCATGATAACAGTGCCATGATAATGCCATGATAGCAGTGCCATGATAATGCCATGATAACAGTGCCATGATAATGCCATGATAGCAGTGCCATGATAATGCCATGATAACAGTGCCATGATAATGCCATGATAATGCCATGATAACACTGCCATGATAACAGTGCCATGTTGACAATGCCATGATAACAGTGCCATGTTGACAATGCCATGATAACAGTGCCATGATAATGCCATGATAACAGTGCCATTTTGACAATGCCATGATAACAGTGCATGTTGACAATGCCATGATAACAGTGCCATTTTGACAATGCCATGATAACAGTGCCATTTTGACAATGCCATGATAACAGTGCCATAAAAATGCCATCATAACAGTGCCATGATAGCAGTGCCATGAAAATGCCCATGATAACAGCGCCATGTTGACAATGCCAGGATAACAGTGCCATGATAACAGTGCCATGATAACAGTGCCATGATAACAGTGCCATGATAATGCCATGATAACAGTGCCATGAAAATGCCATGATAACAGTGCCATGCTGACGGTGCAATGATAATGCCATGATAACCGTGCCATGATAATGCCATGATAACCGTGCCATGATAATGCCATGATAACAGTGCCATGATAATGCCATGATAACAGTGCCATGATAATGCCATGATAACAGTGCCATGATAATGCCATGATAACAGTGCCATGATAATGCCATGATAACAGTGCCATGATAATGCCATGATAACAGTGCCATGATAATGCCATGATAACAGTGCCATGATAATGCCATGATAACAGTGCCATGATAACAGTGCCATGTTGACAATGCCATGATAACAGTGCCATTTTGACAATGCCATGATAACAGTGCCATTTTGACAATGCCATGATAACAGTGCCATAAAAATGCCATCATAACAGTGCCATGATAGCAGTGCCATGAAAATGCCCATGATAACAGCGCCATGTTGACAATGCCAGGATAACAGCGCCATGATAACAGTGCCATGATAACAGTGCCATGATAATGCCATGATAACAGTGCCATGAAAATGCCATGATAACAGTGCCATGATAACAGTGCCATGTTGACGGTGCAATGATAATGCCATGATAACCGTGCCATGATAATGCCATGATAACAGTGCCATGATAATGCCATGATAACAGTGCCATGATAACAGTGCCATGATAATGCCATGATAACAGTGCCATGATAATGCCATGATAACAGTGCCATGATAATGCCATGATAACAGTGCCATGATAATGCCATGATAACAGTGCCATGATAATGCCATGATAACAGTGCCATGATAACCTGTTAGATGAATCTCGCATAGCTCAAATTTTACAATAAAGCTATCAATTTTATTAGTTAATTTAAAAATATATTCAACATTTTCAGCTTTATTGAAATGAGAAAAGAATACAAAAGACACTTCAGTCTGTTTAAAATTTATTCTTTATTGATCTCATTTTTTTCAAATTTTTCAAAAATGAATTCGGCCAAGTCTTTTAAATGCATATATTTATTTAATGAAGTAATTAGTCATCATGCATACCAATTGTGACTGATAAGCATTACATGTACTAATGCATCCATTAGGCATTTATTTAGCAGGCTTTGTATTTTCTAGATTAGAAAGCCAGCTGACTCAAATTCCACCCCATGCAAGCATTAGAATGGCTGGCCAAGCCCCCGCTAGTTTGATCTAGTTCTAACTGTTTGGCTAAACTTTTCAAGGGTAAGGGCGGGAAGTTGGTCGATATTTTGTTTCAGCTGTGGAAAGTCTAAACCGAACTCTACTTATCTCTGTCTCTTCTCTCTCCCCTCTCTCATTTATTTTCTATTTTCATAGACTAGAGAACGATTTGAGTACAACGGGGCGGTGTGACTGGTAGCTGAATAGGGCACAGAGGGAAGAGGCAAAACAAGAGAGAGGGCCAGCATGCACAATAGCGCATATTTCTGTGCCCCTCTCCCGCTGTCCCTAACCCAGTTTTAACTGGCGCACCGACCGCATTTTGCAGTTTTAGCACGTACAGTAATGAAATGAACTCTGCCCCAGATCGTTACTGGCTATGGTATGGATTTTGTACGCGCGTCAATGCGCGGAGATCTTAAGTTTAGATTTCGGGGTTCAGCTTATAATAATAATAATCTCATATAGGGCATTAAGTCACACCTAATTCTGACTGTATTTCATTATCTAGATTAGCTAGGTGCAAGTACGTAGCTAATTGTAGCTATCTCAACAACTATAACCGGAATTAACAGGAATTGACAAGTACACTAGCACGCTATGTACTTTCCTAGGCAGAGAGAATAGAGTTTAACTTTGACTAATAAAAGACAGGCGCCTAATGTTGAGGCTCTGAGGAAAACTCAGGAATACTTTTGAAGCTTTGCTTTCTTTAAAGATACTGTAGAGACTTCAATAAATACACTTAACTACTCAACAGGTAAGCAAACCCAGATGATAATCATAGAGCTAATGAGCTTTGAAGCTTGAAATTTGCTTTTGCATATAGTGCAGTCCTGCTAAATAGCATCAAGTAATTAATCTCACAGAGTCCGAGGTTAGTCGTTTCCCAATTGCTCAATCTCATTTGGAGTCCGGGTTTCTCCTGATTGCCTAGTCTCATAGAGAGTCAGGGTTTCTCCTGGCTGCCTAATCTCATAGAGAGTCAGGGTTTCTCCTGATTGCCTAGTCTCATAGAGAGTCAGGGTTTCTCCTGGCTGCCTAATCTCATAGAGAGTCAGGGTTTCTCCTAATTGCCTAGTCTCATAGAGAGTCAGGGTTTCTCCTGGCTGCCTAATCTCATAGAGAGTCAGGGTTTCTCCTGATTGCCTAGTCTCATAGAGAGTCAGGGTTTCTCCTGGCTGCCTAATCTCATAGAGAGTCAGGGTTTCTCCTGATTGCCTAATCTCATAGAGAGTCAGGGTTTCTCCTGGCTGCCTAATCTCATAGAGAGTCAGGGTTTCTCCTGATTGCCTAATCTCATAGAGAGTCAGGGTTTCTCCTGGCTGCCTAATCTCATAGAGAGTCAGGGTTTCTCCTGATTGCCTAGTCTCATAGAGAGTCAGGGTTTCTCCTGATTGCCTAATCTCATAGAGAGTCAGGGTTTCTCCTGGCTGCCTAATCTCATAGAGAGTCAGGGTTTCTCGTGGCTGCCTAATCTCATAGAGGGTCAGGGTTTCTCGTGGCTGCCTAATCTCATAGAGGGTCAGGGTCTCTCCTGGCTGCCTAATCTCATAGAGAGTCAGGGTTTCTCCTGGCTGCCTAATCTCATAGAGAGTCATGGTTTCTCTTGATTGCCTAGTCTCATAGAGTCAGGGTTTCTCGTGGCTGCCTAGTCTCATAGAGAGTCAGGGTTTCTCCTGGCTGCCTAATCTCATAGAGAGTCAGGGTTTCTCCTGGCTGCCTAATCTCATAGAGGGTCAGATGTTTTTCTCCTTTCGATTCTCTAATCTCACAGCTACAGAGCTGTCTTGTAATTCAGTAACGCCGTTAAATCAAATTATTCATTAAATAGACCTGTTAGAACAATTTATTAATAAAGATTTTTCAATTCCACAACTTTATTCCAGATTCCAGTGCGATTCGGCAAAAAAATTAATTAATAAACAAACTGTACTAGACCGAGGCTCGCATTGATCGGTCCAAGTAAGCGCTGTCAGTAACGTCTTTTAAGCATAGTAACTTAAACAGAGGCTCCGAGAATCAGATGACATCGTCCGATTGCTTAGGCCTGTTGGCCGTCATGGAAGCCACCGCTGGAGAAGATCTGTGTGCGCCGGCTCAGCAGCAGCGGCGGCGACGGGAGCAGCCAGCGCAGGAGCAGCAGCCATCCTCCTCGTCCTGTTCGACCATGGCAGAGCCGCCGTTGTCTCGATGCGCCGTCTGCCAAGACGTAGCTAGCGGAGTTCACTACGGTGTGCCAGCCTGCGAAGGCTGCAAAGTGAGTGGGATTTCTCTGTTGAGGTAGCGTGGCTGTGACTCTAATATAATACTTTAGCGTGTCTCTTAGGCAACCCTAGTTAAGGTTCGATCTGGCGGGTGTTTCACGAAGAGATCGATTTTCTTATTTCAGGGGTTTTTTTCTGACTCACCTGTCAGAAGTCCTGACCCATCTGTGCTAGAATTCAGACTCCTGACCCACCTGTGCTAGAATTCAGACTCCTGACCCATCTGTGCTAGAATTCAGACTCCTGACCCATCTGTGCTAGAATTCAGACTCCTGACCCATCTGTGCTAGAATTCAGACTCCTGACCCATCTGTGCTAGAATTGAGACTCCTGACCCACCTGTGCTAGAATTCAGACTCCTGACCCATCTGTGCTAGAATTCAGACTCTTGACCCATCTGTGCTAGAATTCAGACTCCTGACCCATCTGTGCTAGAATTCAGACTCCTGACCCACCTGTGCTAGAATTCAGACTCTTGACCCATCTGTGCTAGAATTCATACTCCTGACCCATCTGTGCTAGAATTCAGACTCCTGACCCATCTGTGCTAGAATTCAGACTCCTGACCCATCTGTGCTAGAATTCAGACTCCTGACCCATCTGTGCTAGAATTCAGACTCCTGACCCATCTGTGCTAGAATTCAGACTCCTGACCCATCTGTGCTAGAATTCAGACTCCTGACCCATCTGTGCTAGAATTCAGACTCCTGACCCATCTGTGCTAGAATTCAGACTCCTGACCGATCTGTGCTAGAATTCAGACTCCTGACCCACCTGTGCTAGAATTCAGACTCCTGACCCATCTGTGCTAGAATTCAGACTCCTGACCCATCTGTGCTAGAATTCAGACTCCTGACCCATCTGTGCTAGAATTCAGACTCCTGACCCATCTGTGCTAGAATTGAGACTCCTGACCCACCTGTGCTAGAATTCAGACTCCTGACCCATCTGTGCTAGAATTCAGACTCTTGACCCATCTGTGCTAGAATTCAGACTCCTGACCCATCTGTGCTAGAATTCAGACTCCTGACCCACCTGTGCTAGAATTCAGACTCTTGACCCATCTGTGCTAGAATTCATACTCCTGACCCATCTGTGCTAGAATTCAGACTCCTGACCCATCTGTGCTAGAATTCAGACTCCTGACCCATCTGTGCTAGAATTCAGACTCCTGACCCATCTGTGCTAGAATTCATACTCCTGACCCACCTGTGCTAGAATTCAGACTCTTGACCCATCTGTGCTAGAATTCAGACTCCTGACCCATCTGTGCTAGAATTCAGACTCCTGACTGACCCACCTGTGCTAGAATTCAGACTCCTGACCCATCTGTGCTAGAATTCAGACTCCTGACCCATCTGTGCTAGAATTCAGACTCCTGACCCATCTGTGCTAGAATTCAGACTCCTGACCCATCTGTGCTAGAATTCAGACTCCTGACCCATCTGTGCTAGAATTCAGACTCCTGACCCATCTGTGCTAGAATTCAGACTCTTGACCCATCTGTGCTAGAATTCAGACTCCTGACCCATCTGTGCTAGAATTCATACTCTTGACCCATCTGTGCTAGAATTCAGACTCCTGACCCATCTGTGCTAGAATTCAGACTCCTGACCCATCTGTGCTAGAATTCAGACTCCTGACCCATCTGTGCTAGAATTGAGACTCCTGACCCATCTGTGCTAGAATTCAGACTCCTGACCCATCTGTGCTAGAATTCAGACTCCTGACCCATCTGTGCTAGAATTCAGACTCTTGACCCATCTGTGCTAGAATTCAGACTCCTGACCCATATGTGCTAGAATTCAGACTCCTGGTCACCCATCTGTGCTAGAATTCAGACTCCTGACCCATCTGTGCTAGAATTCAGACTCCTGACCCATCTGTGCTAGAATTCAGACTCTTGACCCATCTGTGCTAGAATTCAGACTCCTGACCCATATGTGCTAGAATTCAGACTCCTGGTCACCCATCTGTGCTAGAATTCATACTCCTGACCCACTTATAATAAAATTCAGAGTCCTAAACGACATGCAGCTAAAAGTCTTGACCTACTTTGAATGAGCTAGATGAGCCGTGACTCACCACCATCAGAAAATACGGAAGGGCACAAGTTTTTAGCCACGCCTGAGGTACAACACGTACCGCCATGATTTATCACACACTCACAGCGCCACTTGTTTCAGCACGTGTTCTAACATTTCACGAGAAAAGCATAATTCGCATTCAGCCGTCAGAGCCAATTAACTCTAAGCACCTCAGCAAACTGTCCAGCTGAGTTCATGAAGTTGAATTGCAAGCACTATTATGCTATGATCTACTATGCTTATGGCTTTTGGAGAGCAGGCATGCAACCGCTAGTTTCGTCCAAGGACTACTCAAGTAGGACAGAAGACTACGTTTGTTGGAAAACTTTAGGAAGCAGTTTTTACCGTATAAATACGAGTATATTTCGGAGGTTAGCATTTTTTCATTAACATAGAAATTACTAGTGAATGAATAAGATGGTTTATTATGTTTTTTGAATTCATGGCCATGACCTATGTATTTCACCCGAATTAAGAAGTAATTAACTAAGAACTAACTAAGAATGTTTAGTTATACATCCCCAACCCACATCCCTACCTCCCCTCGACTTTGCCCACCTCTATAGTGTGCACAGATCCAAACCCCTGGCTTTAGTAGGGCAAATAGTAAGGCTTAGGCTGTAGTTGGGGGCTCGCCGCCCCCACACCCCTGGCATTAGTTAGGCTACTAGTGGGGAGCTCGCCGCCCCCCACACCCCTGGCATTAGTTAGGCTACTAGTGGGGAGCTCGCCGGCCCCCCCCACACCCCTGGCATTAGTTAGGCTACTAGTGGGGAGCTCGCCGGCCCCCCCACACCCCTGGCATTAGTTAGGCTACTAGTGGGGAGCTCGCCGGCCCCCCCACACCCCTGGCATTAGTTAGGCTACTAGTGGGGAGCTCGCCGGCCCCCCCCCACACCCCTGGCATTAGTTAGGCTACTAGTGGGGAGCTCGCCGGCCCCCCCCCACACCCCTGGCATTAGTTAGGCTACTAGTGGGGAGCTCGCTGCCCCCCACACCCCTGGCATTAGTTAGGCTACTAGTGGGGGGCTCGCCGGGCCCCCCCACACCCCTGGCATTAGTAAGTCTAGTGGGGGAGTAGTATTCAGATACTACTGAAGTAACTGTGCCTTTAAGTTGGCCTTCATTGGCGAGAATTTATGTTCGTGCACAAGCCCCAAATTAATTAATTAACGAGGTGAGAGTTGAGACACATTCAACACTCTGGGACTTGTTGTGCACCGTTCCATAGACTCTGGGTTTCATAGGTGTCAAGCCCTCAATGGAAGCTCCTGGAAGCTACTTCCTGGAAGTACGATGAGCAGATGTGCAACCGACAGCTCAGCCGCAGCTATTGCGCGGCGCATCTGAAGGCTGCGTACGGCTGTTCAGTCCAATGACTGGGTGGGGGGGGGGTCGCCGACACCCAGCTGTAAAATGGGTGTCAGCATTAGCTGGGGTAATTGAGGGTGTGTGTGGCGTGGGTGAACTGAAGCAATGCAGTGTTAAGTGTCTTGCTTAAGGACACAAATTGTTCTAAGTGGGATCGGGAATCGAACTCCCGACTTTCCCGTCATTCTACGATCTACATCTACTTGAGTAGTCCTTGGTTTCGTTCGCGGCCGGGACTCCTTGAAAAACAAGGAGAGGATAGGATCGACCTGCCCATTGCCACAACACGCAAAACAGTGGTCTGTAGCTGGTTGAAGATGACAGGTGGCTTGAGCAGCTGACCAGCCATCCACCTTACTAACCCGATCAGGCACCCTGTGACTTTTTTCTGTTTTTTTGTTTCCAAACATCAAAGATTCGCTGCGTGGACGGCGTTTTTCGACCACAGAAGAAGGCGATAAGGCACTGGATGGGTTGTCCGCCTTTCTGCTTTTGAGTGGCGCAGCTGCTTCAGTGCTTGGTTTGGGAAAATAAGGCGCTGCATAGAGGCCAGTGGAGACTATTTTAAGAAGCTGTGAAATTTCGCCGGCATAACTGCTTCTGCTCTCGCGCGTGGCTAAAAGCTTTTGTAATGCCCCATGTACGAGCGTATAAAGGTCCCACATCGAACCACCTACAAATTTATATATAAGGGTCTTAACCCACCTAAAACGAATATAAAGGGTCTTGACCCACCTAAAACGAATATACAGGGTCTTGACCTACCTAAAACGAATATACAGCGTCTTGACCCACTAAAACGAATATAGGGTCTTGACCCACCTAAAATGAATATACAGGGTCTTGACCCGCCTAAAACGAATACACGGGGTCCTGACCCACCTAAAACGAATATACAGGGTACACATACAGAGAATACAATACATTGGGTCCTGACCCACCTTCAAAGAATATATAGGTTCCTGACCCACCTAAAACGATTATATAGGGTCCTGACCAACCTAAAACGATTATATAGGGTCCTGACCCACCTAAAACGATTATATAGGGTCCTGACCCACCTATAGAGAATATATAGGGTCCTGACCCACTTAAAGAGAATATATAGGGTCCTGACCCACATACAGAGAATACATAGGGTTTTGACATACCTACAGATAGTATAGAGTAATAAATTATCTAAATAATTACTTAATTGATTATTTAACTTTCTTCATAATTGAAACATTTGTTAAAAGTAAAAATGACTTGTGGGACAAACTTGGACATACATTTGTAACAATTTTTTCCAGTAACAATATTAATGCCACAGTGTTATTGAACAAGCAAATACATTTAAATAAAGCTAAGCTTACCAGTGAAGTGTATATGAATTCTGCTTTTGCTGTACATTGCAGGCAAACTCCATTCTGCTCAATTAGATATATTGGCCTAAAAATTACAAGCAAAATGGGTGCAATTAATAATTTTCAATTTTCAATAAAAAATGTTTATTTTGAACTTGAATATGACTTATTGCCCAACCAGCAACTAGAATCCACAAAAAGTACATCAGTAAAGATATTAATTTCTATAAAAGTTTTATACTGATATTAGAGATTTTAGAGATTTTAAACTGATCCTTTTAGCCTAATAATTGTTAATAATAAGGGCTTCAGTCTTGTCACTTAACATACTAATTAAATCTATATATAAGCTAGTGAGATGAATAGATTTTTTTCAAAATAATAGACCCTAGCAATAAGTTTAAGAAAAATGTGTTATCAGATGATAGAATAAAATAGATAGTGAATCTCCCTGAGTGGAACTAATAAAAATAATAAAATTAATTACTATATATTTGACTAATAGTAAATAGTGAGACTTACTTGCACCTGCTTTCTATTGCTTACTACCATCTTGTCATTACTAATAGCTAAAATCTACAATAGATGTTAAAATAACTGGATGGGCCACTCAGGCATATATACTTAGTAAAACAGTTTTCTACTTTCAATTCAGCAGCAATGAGGAATGCATAAGTTTTTTTATAAAAATAAAAGCAGCTAAAATGACTTTGAAAGTTTAGAAGCCCAAGCTTGCAGATGAAAATAGCTTGCTAATTGGTTTAGCCATAATGTACATTAGCCACTTAAATGTACATGGCTGATTTAGATTGGAACAACCAAGGAAGGTCATAAAAATGGGTGGCAGGCGGGTGGGGTAGGGGTTCTGTGTGGAGTTTGAGGGTTTAAAAGGCAATAAGCATCCGTGAAATCTACATTATGTAGGTTTTGCAAGCTTAAGTTTATATGAGAAGTGCTTGAGATGCTAATGCACAAGACTAGGCCTAGTTAGCTCTATGCTTGTAGCACATTTCTACAAATTTCTAATAATAGCTATAGAAGTAAAAATAAATAGAATTTTGGCAAAATAACTAAAAATAGATTTTGAGAACAAAAATTAGGAATTATAACAAACTGAACATATTATTTTAATTATTGGTAGATCTAAAGAGGAAACTAAGAAGATATAGGGAGGGTTGTAAGCATCCTGGGAAATAGAAAAAAATGTTTGCCTTTTTGTAGTTATATTGCCTAAAGTTATCTTCAGAACTTAAGTTCATTGGTAGACCCCCGCCCTAGGAAAAATATTTGGCTTGCCATTGATTTTAATAGCATGCATAGCTAAAGAAAGATAATTATATTAAATAGCAATTAGTAATATATACTCTATAATATATTAAAGTTTTTATACCAAAACCAATACAAGTTCAATGTAGTTCCTACCACATGCCAGCAGTTAATTTCTCAACATCTTATCTCAACTAGCTATGGGAAATGTAATGTGTGTAACAGAGCCACAAAAAGCAGGGAATATAGACTTATGGCTAGAATTGGATTATAGCTATCACTTGTTGGGATAAAAAATGTTCACTTTTACTTTTTTAGTTAGGCGAGTCTTATGGGATCTTTGGTTTTGTAGTCATCATTTTGTAGCAATGGCAGATTTAGAGGGAGTGAGGGGCAGCTGCCCCCTATTTTATGGCTAGCAATGATGGAGCTCTTTCCTTTTGCCCTAAAAAGGTCTTTACTATCATTAGTTTGCTCTTTATAGATATAATGCCCCTTTAATATATTAATTTCATTATTAAGCGTCCTACTAGTGTTTATGGTGCCCCTCTAGTGTATATTCTGGCACCCCCTTCTAGTGTATATTCTGGCACTCTTCTAGTGTATATTCTGGCACTCTTCTAGTGTATATTCTGGCACTCTTCTAGTGTCTATTCTGGCACTCTTCTAGTGTATATTATAGCATCCCTCTAGTGTATATTATGGCGTCCCCTCTAGTGTATATTATGGCATCCCTCTAGTGTATATTATGGCATCCCTCTAGTGTATATTATGGCATCCCTCTAGTGTATATTATGGCGTCCCCTCTAGTGTATATTATGGCGCCCCTCTAGTGTATATTATGGCGCCCCTCTAGTATATATTATGGCGCCCCCTCTAGTGTATATTATGGCATCCCTCTAGTGTATATTATGGCATCCCTCTAGTGTATATTATGGCGTCCCCTCTAGTGTATATTATGGCGTCCCCTCTAGTATATATTATGGTATCCCTTCAGTGTATATTATGGCGTCCCCTCTAGTGTATATTATGGCATCCCTCTAGTGTATATTATGGCGCCCCTCTAGTGTATATTATGGCGCCCCCTCTAGTGTATATTATGGCATCCCTCTAGTGTATATTATGGCATCCCTCTAGTGTATATTATGGCATCCCTCTAGTGTATATTATGGCATCCCTCTAGTGTATATTATGGCATCCCTCTAGTGTATATTATGGCATCCCTCTAGTGTATATTATGGCGCCCCTCTAGTGTATATTATGGCGCCCCCTCTAGTGTATATTATGGCATCCCTCTAGTGTATATTATGGCATCCCTCTAGTGTATATTATGGCATCCCTCTAGTGTATATTATGGCATCCCTCTAGTGTATATTATGGCATCCCTCTAGTGTATATTATGGCGTCCCCTCTAGTGTATATTATGGCGCCCCTCTAGTGTATATTATGGCGCCCCTCTAGTATATATTATGGCGCCCCCTCTAGTGTATATTATGGCATCCCTCTAGTGTATATTATGGCGCCCCCTCTAGTGTATATTATGGCATCCCTCTAGTGTATATTATGGCGCCCCCTCTAGTGTATATTATGGCGTCCCCTCTAGTGTATATTATGGTGCCCCTCTAGTGTATATTATGGCATCCCTCTAGTGTATATTATGGCGCCCCCTCTAGTGTATTTTATGGCGTCTCCTCATGGTTAAGATCCGAAAGTTATATCAATGCTTATTAAAAAAAGGTTTTAATATTTATGGTCTTTGATTTGGCCAAAACTTTGTCTTGATTATAGCTGTCACAGTAGTTGTTAACAATTGAGTCAATGCTAACAAATAAAAAGTTGATTTTATTATATTTTTTGTTCTTATTGGGTTTTTTATTGATTATTTTAAAAATAACAAAGCTAAAAGGCTTAGCCATTGGATAGATAAATAAAAACAGACCATATGATACATAATTATTTGTAGTATAGTTATATAATTGTAGCTATATTAGAATATAATTATATAATCAGACGCCTAAAGGCTAATCTAAACTGGCTAAAGCTTAGAACTAATGAATTAGCTAAGCTTAAAGTCCCTACTCTAGAGAACTTCATAGCTATGCCTAGGACAAGCTAAAATGTTGATGAAATTACAAAATATTTTCATAATTAATTAATGAAGCCTAATGATGCAGTCTAGAGTCACTTTCAATTGGCATTGCATTGAATAGAATTGGCTAACTATAACTAATCTAAGAGTTGTTTAGTGCTTTCCCTATCAATTCCCTTGGCCTAGGGCCTAGGCTATCCCAATGTTTTCCAGCGAGTCTCCTCCTATGTTTCTCCTCGCTCCTTGTCGACTAGCCTATAGCTCCAGCAGGCCATTATAGGCATTATAATACACCCCAGCTCAGCCAGTATGTGGATAAGACAACCAGCCAATAGCAGATGGTTGCTTCGTCAGCTAGATGCTAGTTTGCTTAACACGGGCTAAAGAAAACAGCGTCAAAAAACACAAGCCTTTCTTAACTCAATAGCTAGGCCTACTCTCATTAATGAACAAATCAATTATTGAAATAAGTTTAAAGAAGTAGTTATGCTTACCAGTTGCGTTTGTACGCCTTTAGAAGCAGAATTTAATTCATTACCAATTCCGCTTTAGTCGATATTACATAGCCTTTGTAAATTAATAAGATATTAATTAACAATCTAATGAATAAACGGATTTCGGCCCGTCACTGCTGTCTGTCTGCTTGCGACTGTTTAAGTTCCAAGTTGATTAGGTAGGCGATCGAAAGTTGTCTACGCCTTGGTCTAGTCTGCAACTCGAGTTCTATATATATATATAAAGAGAGAACGTTAACTTAGAGTGTTGACAAATCTTGTTTGGCGGGGACCCCCTTCCTTATCCAAAAGTACTTTACTCAAATATGATGGTCACGGGGAAAATTCGTGCTGTTATTGACGGTTAATAAAACTAATTTGATGCTAAAAATAGAAACAGCTAAAAGTTCTTATTAGTTCTCGAAGCTAAGGAAGAGTATGATTATAGTGGCTAGATCTTTTTGGGTAAAGTTAATTGCAGACGATAACATTTAGGTTTTATTTAAATGCGTTTTTTAAATCTCTATTGTTTAAAACCGTGTCTGTCTTTGTAAGATGTTTTAATTATAGTAATTAATTAATTAATTAATAACTGGCTAATTTTATCACTGCCGCCACCACTAAACAGGGCTTCTTCCGTCGAATTGTGTCATCGCGCAATCTCGGCGGCTCGTGCGGCCACATCATTCCTATAGAGATGACTCCGCAGACTAGGAACACCTGTCAGTGGTGCCGATTGAAAAAGTGTTGCGCAGTTAATATGGGTAGGGAACGATCCAAGCTCGGCAGGCGGGCTAAAGGTACGCGCGATCAGCCTGTGGCAGCCGCATCTTCCTCTGTAGGGTCTAGCACTGACTGCTCAACCGGTATTGTTGAAGTGCCGGACAATGGGCCGATTTTGAATGAGATACCCCTGCCCGGACACAGTCCGGTAACTATTAGCGCAGCTGCAGTCTCTTCGTCACCCGGCAGTTCCCACCAGCACATATCGAGCGCCTCTATAACTGACAGTCAGCTGATGCTCTATATCGAGCAGAAGCGTCAAGAATTCGAACAGCAACTCAGTCGTAGACTTGGCGCCAATGGTATCATTGGACCAGCTTTCAGTCATCTGAAACGATCGCCGCCGAGTGATTTGCACAGCTTCGCCAGCTACTCGCCAATGCAGCCGCCGCCTCCGCTGAAGCGTCAACGAGGCGGATCTGCCAGTGCCGCGATTGACTTTCTCGAACTTGACCAGCCGCCTGGATACAATAATTTAAATAATTATCAATCTGAACAGGTTCAATTTGAGCAACAGCCTAATGCTCATCATCGGCAGCAGCAGCAACAGCAGCAAGAATTAGGCCGAGCCCCGAAGAAGGTCTGGCTACAGAAATCTCTGTTACCAGAAGTTTTGCCTTTAGCAGCATTACAAACTGGCGAGTCAGTGGCTTCACACTGTCAACGTTTAGTTGGTCCTCTCCTGACTCAAGCTCTCACCACCTTTGTACAGCGGGCCACGTTTGACGAAAAAGTGACTAACTTACTGTTGACTGGGATTGAGCAATTCTACGCTCACTGGCCGCCTACCGCTGCCACAATGCCCGGCTCCATGGTACCGCTAATCACTGATAACATCAACTTGATTCTGGCCGGTCACAGGCGCTCTTTTCAGTTCTCGCCTGAGCGGATGGCCCAGTTCAGGGCTGAGCGGCTGCACTTGGTGAGCATCTGTCATCTGTCTGCCTTTCCTGTCTGCCTCTCCTGTCTGCCTCTCCTGTCTGCCTCTCCTGTCTGCCTCTCCTGTCTGCCTCTCCTGTCTGCCTCTCCTGTCTGCCTCTCCTGACTGCCTCTCCTGTCTGCCTCTCCTGTCTACCTCTCCTGTCTGCCTCTCCTGTCATCCTCTCCTGTCTGCCTCTCCTGTCCGCCTCTCCTGTCTGCCTCTCCTGTCTGCCTCTCCTGTCTGCCTCTCCTGTCTGCCTCTCCTGTCTGCCTCTCCTGTCTACCTCTCCTGTCTGCCTCTCCTGTCTGCCTCTCCTGTCTGCCTCTCCTGTCTACCTCTCCTGTCTACCTCTCCTGTCTGCCTCTCCTGTCTGCCTCTCCTGTCTGCCTCTCCTGTCTGCCTCTCCTGTCTGCCTCTCCTGTCTACCTCTCCTGTCTGCCTCTCCTGTCATCCTCTCCTGTCTGCCTCTCCTGTCTGCCTCTCCTGTCTGCCTCTCCTGTCTGCCTCTCCTGTCTACCTCTCCTGTCTGCCTCTCCTGTCATCCTCTCCTGTCTGCCTCTCCTGTCTGCCTCTCCTGTCTGCCTCTCCTGTCTACCTCTCCTGCCTGCCTCTCCTGTCTGCCTCTCCTGTCTGCCTCTCCTGTCTGTCTCTCATATCTGCCTCTCCTGTCTGCCTCTCCTGTCTGCCTCATGTCTGTCTCTCATGTCTGCCTCTCCTGTCTGCCTCTCCTGTCTGCCTCTCCTGTCTACCTCTCCTGTCTGCCTCTCCTGTCATCCTCTCCTGTCTGCCTCTCCTGTCTGCCTCTCCTGTCTGCCTCTCCTGTCTGTCTCTCCTGTCTGCCTCTCCTGTCTGCCTCTCCTGTCTGCCTCATGTCTGTCTCTCATATCTGCCTCTCCTGTCTGCCTCTCCTGTCTGCCTCATGTCTGTCTCTCATGTCTGCCTCTCCTGTCTGCCTCTCCTGTCTGCCTCTCCTGTCTGCCTCTCCTGTCTGCCTCTCCTATCTGCCTCTCCTGTCTGCCTCTCCTGTCTACCTCTCCTGTCTGCCTCTCCTGTCTGTCTCTCCTGTCATCCTCTCCTATCATCCTCTCCTGTCTGCCTCATGTCTGTCTCTCATATCTGCCTCTCCTGTCTGTCTCTCCTGTCTGCCTCTCCTGTCTACCTCTCCTGTTTAGCTCCAATCAACCTGTCTACTATCTACCTGCCTGTCTACCTCCTATATACCTGTCTCCTATCTACCTCTCCTGCCTACCTCTCCAGGTCTAACACTCTCTTGTCTAGCTACCTCTCTTATCTTACCTCTCTCCTATCTACCTGTCCTGTCTACCTGTCCTCTGTCAACCTCTCCTGTCTATACCTCTCATGTTTGCCTCTCCTCTGTCTACCTCTCCAGGTCTAACTCTCTCCTGTCTCTCTCTCCTATCTGACCTCTCCTGTCTATCCTTCTACCATACCTACTCCTCTCCCACGTTACCTCTGCTCTCTTTCTCTGACTTATTCCTTCCGATTAATCCCAATGATTTGCAACTGATAAAATACTATTAAAAATCCAAACTCCTGACGATCATCTCACTCCAGACTCGCGAGCCTCTGGCAGACGAAGAGCCTGTAGTGATATCCCGCCTTCACGCCTGTCTGCCCAGCATTCTCAACCGAGTGATCGGCTTTGCTCAAAGTATTTTTAACGACTCAAAATTCACAGTTTCTGTTTCGAGTACACCGTCGGCTGTGCAAGTTTCCAACGTCGATACAAAAATTTGTGCGGAAGATAAAAGGCATCTGTTATTGAGCCACTGCTCACAGCTGGTTGCTATGCGGTTCTGCTTCTCGTTGGTCAAGCGGCAGGAGGGCTATATTATTGATCCGACCATGAACTTCAGGCTGACCAGGTTTGCAATAGTCATGTGTGTGTTACAGTGTGTATCTGTTTATGCGGTGGCTCATGATTAGCACTCCAGTGTGACTCTAGATAGCACTCTAGTGTGACTCTAGATAGCACTCCAGTGTTGACTCTCACATGTCACTCCAGTGTGACTCTAGATAGCACTCCAGTGTGACTCTAAATAGCACTCCAGTGTTGACTCTCACATGTCACTCCAGTGTGACTCTAGATAGCACTCCAGTGTGACTCTAAATAGCACTCCAGTGTTGACTCTCACATGTCACTCCAGTGTGACTCTAGATAGCACTCCAGTGTGACTCTAGATAGCACTCCAGTGTGACTCTAAATAGCACTCCAGTGTTGACTCTCACATGTCACTACAGTGTGACTCTAGATAGCACTCCAGTGTGACTCTAGATAGCACTCCAGTGTGACTCTAAATAGCACTCCAGTGTGACTCTAAATAGCACTCCAGTGTTGACTCTCACATGTCACTCCAGTGTGACTCTAGATAGCACTCCAGTGTGACTCTAGATAGCACTCCAGTGTGACTCTAAATAGCACTCCAGTGTTGACTCTCACATGTCACTACAGTGTGACTCTAGATAGCACTCCAGTGTGACTCTAAATAGCACTCCAGTGTGACTCTAAATAGCACTCCAGTGTTGACTCTCACATGTCACTCCAGTGTGACTCTAGATAGCACTCCAGTGTGACTCTAGATAGCACTCCAGTGTGACTCTAAATAGCACTCCAGTGTTGACTCTCACATGTCACTACAGTGTGACTCTAGATAGCACTCCAGTGTGACTCTAGATAGCACTCCAGTGTGACTCTAAATAGCACTCCAGTGTGACTCTAAATAGCACTCCAGTGTTGACTCTCACATGTCACTCCAGTGTGACTCTAGATAGCACTCCAGTGTGACTCTAGATAGCACTCCAGTGTGACTCTAAATAGCACTCCAGTGTTGACTCTCACATGTCACTACAGTGTGACTCTAGATAGCACTCCAGTGTGACTCTAAATAGCACTCCAGTGTGACTCTAAATAGCACTCCAGTGTTGACTCTCACATGTCACTCCAGTGTGACTCTAGATAGCACTCCAGTGTGACTCTAAATAGCACTCCAGTGTTGACTCTCACATGTCACTCCAGTGTGACTCTAGATAGCACTCCAGTGTGACTCTAGATAGCACTCCAGTGTGACTCTAAATAGCACTCCAGTGTTGACTCTCACATGTCACTCCAGTGTGACTCTAGATAGCACTCCAGTGTGACTCTAGATAGCACTCCAGTGTGACTCTAAATAGCACTCCAGTGTTGACTCTCACATGTCACTCCAGTGTGACTCTAGATAGCACTCCAGTGTGACTCTAGATAGCACTCCAGTGTGACTCTAAATAGCACTCCAGTGTTGACTCTCACATGTCACTCCAGTGTGACTCTAGATAGCACTCCAGTGTGACTCTAGATAGCACTCCAGTGTGACTCTAGATAGCACTCCAGTGTGACTCTAGATAGCACTCCAGTGTGACTCTAGATAGCACTCCAGTGTGACTCTAGATAGCACTCCAGTGTGACTCTAGATAGCACTCCAGTGTGACTCTAGATAGCACTCCAGTGTGACTCTAGATAGCACTCCAGTGTGACTCTCACATGTCACTCCAGTGTGGCTCTAGATAGCACTCCAGTGTGACTCTAGATAGCACTCCAGTGTGACTCTAGATAGCACTCCAGTGTGACTCTAGATAGCACTCCAGTGTGACTCTAGATAGCACTCCAGTGTGACTCTAGATAGCACTCCAGTGTGACTCTAGATAGCACTCCAGTGTGACTCTAGATAGCACTCCAGTGTGACTCTAGATAGCACTCCAGTGTGACTCTAGATAGCACTCCAGTGTGACTCTCACATGTCACTCCAGTGTGACTCTAGATAGCACTCCAGTGTGACTCTAAATAGCACTCCAGTGTTGACTCTCACATGTCACTCCAGTGTGACTCTAGATAGCACTCCAGTGTGACTCTAGATAGCACTCCAGTGTGACTCTAGATAGCACTCCAGTGTGACTCTAGATAGCACTCCAGTGTGACTCTCACATGTCACTCCAGTGTGACTCTAGATAGCACTCCAGTGTGACTCTCACATGTCACTCCAGTGTGACTCTAGATAGCACTCCAGTGTGACTCTAGATAGCACTCCAGTGTGACTCTCACATGTCACTCCAGTGTGACTAGATAGCACTCCAGTGTGACTCTAAATGGACAGCTGGCTAACATCAAACATTTATTTCAACCAGTCCAGGACAAAAAAGCATGATTACCTTTGCGTGCTGTTCCATTTAAATAAATCTCTAATAAATCACGCTCAGAAGATCTTGGGACTCGCTTAGGAAAAATCCTCTGTAATTGCTCCTTCCTGCTCTCTAATTAAAGCGATTTCTGCTGCCTTTCAATATTGAATCTCTTTGTAGTTAAGCTCTGTTCCTTGCAGATTTTCAAGCTTTTCCGTTTCTTCATTTTTCTCTTCGTTTACCTGGTCGCCCGGGCCTGCACCTGTTGCCTCGCTCTAATTCCCAATTTCGCAGCCCCTCTATTGACGCCTCTATTCGCTTCCTTTTTTGCCTTCTTGATATTGCTCTTCTGTGGCTTACAGTTCCGTATTTCACATCTTGTGCCCTCCAGCTCTTTCATTATTATGTTCTGCTTTCTGTTCTGTTTGCTTTCTGTGCCTCTATCCTGTCCCTTCACCTCTATCCTGTCCCTTCATCTCTATCCTGTCCCTTCACCTCTATCCTGTCCCTTCATCTCTATCCTGTCCCTTCACTTCTATCCTGTCCCTTCATCTCTATCCTGTCCCTTCATCTCTATCCTGTCCCTTCACTTCTATCCTGTCCCTTCATCTCTATCCTGTCCCTTCACTTCTATCCTGTCCCTTCACTTCTATCCTGTCCCTTCATCTCTATCCTGTCCCTTCACTTCTATCCTGTCCCTTCATCTCTATCCTGTCCCTTCACTTCTATCCTGTCCCTTCATCTCTATCCTGTCCCTTCATCTCTATCCTGTCCCTTCACTTCTATCCTGTCCCTTCATCTCTATCCTGTCCCTTCATCTCTATCCTGTCCCTTCATCTCTATCCTGTCCCTCCATCTCTATCCTGTCCCTTCATCTCTAGCATGTCCCTTCATCTCTATCCTGTCCTTTCAGCTCTATCCTGTTCCTCCATCTCTATCCTGTCCTTTCATCTCTATCCTGTCCCTTCATCTCTATCCTGTCCCTTCATCTCTAGCATGTCCCTTCATCTCTATCCTGTCCTTTCAGCTCTATCCTGTTCCTCCATCTCTATCCTGTCCTTTCATCTCTATCCTGTCCCTTCATCTCTATCCTGTCCCTTCATCTCTAGCATGTCCCTTCTCAGTACTTCTTCCGCTTTCTTGTGTCTCTATCTGCCTCTGTAGTTTGGGAAAATTCCCTTTCACAAGGAAATTTTCGAATTACCATCTGTTGGTAATTTTTGGCTGACTCATGCAACTGTAAGATGTGTGAGCTGCGTAATTGACTGAGCGCGATTTTATCTCCTGGATTTGGAGTAGGAAGGGAACTAGAAAATGGCAATCACGAGCCAAACGCGTGATTATGCCTATCAAATTTCTTCACTCTGGGAAGTCTGTCTGCCTATCTAGTGTGATCAGATGATACAGGAGATTTTCTATAATAGTCAGGTCAACGCCCAATCCATGTCGATTCTGTAACTGGATGCCAACTCTTAAACGAAAGGGCTCAACAAAAGGTTGAACAAAAGTCATCATGCATTAAGCAATCAGTCTTAGCAGTCACGAATTTTTGCGAGCACTGGGGAATTTCAATCACCTTTTTGCCTTGAAGGTTTTGTGCCTTTGAGTCTAAACGAGAGTGATTTAATAATATTTTACTTGTTAAACTCTTGTATTGCGTTAACTTTAGCATCTAATTGAGTGATCCAGTGTGACTCTTGATAGCACTCCAGTGTGACTCTTGACTGGCACTCCAGTGTGACTCTAAAATGGCACTCCAGTGTGACTCTGGATAGCACTCCAGTGTGACTCTAAAATGGCACTCCAGTGTGACTCTGGATAGCACTCTAGTGTGACTCTGGATAGCACTCCAGTGTGACTCTGGATAGCACTCCAGTGTGACTCTAAAATGGCACTCCAGTGTGACTCTGGATAGCACTCTAGTGTGACTCTGGATAGCACTCCAGTGTGACTCTAAAATGGCACTCCAGTGTGACTCTGGATAGCACTCCAGTGTGACTCTTGACTGGCACTCCAGTGTGACTCTAAAATGGCACTCCAGTGTGACTCTTGACTGGCACTCCAGTGTGACTCTAAAATGGCACTCCAGTGTGACTCTAAAATGGCACTCCAGTGTGACTCTAAAATGGCACTCCAGTGTGACTCTTGACTGGCACTCCAGTGTGACTCTAAAATGGCACTCCAGTGTGACTCTAAAATGGCACTCCAGTGTGACTCTAAAATGGCACTCCAGTGTGACTCTAAAATGGCACTCCAGTGTGACTCTAAAATGGCACTCCAGTGTGACTCTAAAATGGCACTCCAGTAATCGAAAGCTTCTTCAAAGCTGTATTCAAAATTAGCATTGCTTCAGCCGCAAACACCTGGTGAAAATTGTTACAGGCGATTTCTGCAATCGGCCCGGCATCCCACTCTGTCGCTTTTGTTCACTCGATTCTTCGACGTCTCGGCCAGATGGGACTCGCTGGCAATGACTGACAGTGAATTGGCTTTTTTGTCGGCCATCTGCCTCACCTCGCCGTGTAAGTTAATTATCCTATTTTTTTTCTTTGTCTGTTTCTTGCGGTAAACAGGGACGCAGTTTAGCCTGTTCAGGTTTGACTAGCAGCCAAGTCAAAATATTCATAGATGTAAGTTTGGAGCCAAAATTACCTCATACACGTTTGGCGCCAAAATTACCTCATACACGTTTGGCGCTAAAATTACCTCATCATACACGTTTGGCGCTAAAATTACCCCATACACGTTTGGCGCTAAAATTATCTCATAATACACGTTTGGCGCTAAAATTACCCCATACACGTTTGGCGCCAAAATTACCTCATAATACACGTTTGGCGCCAAAGTTACCCCATACACGTTTGGCGCCAAAATTACCTCATCATACACGTTTGGCGCCAAAGTTACCCCATACACGTTTGGCGCCAAAATTACCTCTTATACGTTTAGCGCTAAAATTACCTCATCATACACTTTTGGCGCCAAAATTACCTCATCATACACGTTTGGCGCCAAAATTACCTCATCATACACGTTTGGCGCCAAAATTACCTCATCATACACGTTTGGCACCAAAAGTACCTCATACAAATTTGGCGCCAAAATTATCTCACACACGTTTGGCGCCGAGATTACCTCATGGCGCCAAAAATATGTCTAATGGCGCCGCCAAAAAACAATACCAGAAACACGCGCTCCTTGCTACTATCCATTATTAAATGATAATCTTTGATTTCATAGCAAGTTTCCGTATCCAACATGACAGACATGGGCACCCGCCCAGAATCAGCGTTTGCAAATCTGAACTCTGTTGTCAGCGTGCACCTGTCAATCGTTGGCTTGTTCTGGACTCATCTGTGCAATGAGGAAGCCCGACGGCACGACTGGTCGCCTGAACTGCTGCAGCAGAGTCACGAGCTCCGGCTGTCGGTGCGGCTGGCTGGTGAGCACTTTGACTGCTTGGGGCTTTGGTTGCTGGGCTTCAGATCCTCACTTGCTGGGCCTCAGATCCTCACTTGCTGGGCCTCAGATCCTCACTTGCTGGGCCTCAGATCCTCACTTGCTGGGCCTCAGATCCTCACTTGCTGGGCCTCAGATCCTCACTTGCTGGGCCTCAGATCCTCACTTGCTGGGCCTCAGATCCTCACTTGCTGGGCCTCAGATCCTCACTTGCTGGGCCTCAGATCCTCACTTGCTGGGCCTCAGATCCTCACTTGCTGGGCCTCAGATCCTCAGTTGCTGGGCCTCAGATTCTCACTTGCTGGGCCTCAGATTCTCACTTGCTGGGCCTCAGATCCTCAGTTGCTGGGCCAGCCTCCCAGATCCTCACTTGCTGGGCCTCAGATCCTCAGTTGCTGGGCCAGCCTCCCAGATTCTCACTTGCTGGGCCTCAGATCCTCAGTTGCTGGGCCAGCCTCCCAGATCCTCACTTGCTGGGCCTCAGATCCTCAGTTGCTGGGCCAGACTCCCAGATCCTCACTTGCTGGGCCTCAGATCCTCAGTTGCTGGGCCAGCCTCCCAGATTCTCACTTGCTGGGCCAGCCTCCCAGATCCCCATTCCAAGAAACGAATGCAGTACATTTCGCCGCCACCCAATCCATGCCGCAGCCATCAAGCGCCTGTTCCGCCTGGCAGCCGTATTCAGCCTGCTATTGGACATCAACAGCTTGAGCAGTGACACTTTCGTCTTAATGGAATCCCAAATTAATAGGATTGCATTTTGCGACGAGGATAGTAGTTCGTTGGGTGAGAGTTCCGACTCGTCGGAAATACTACTGCCCAATGGGGTGAGTAATGGGCAATTTCGCCAGCTCCCTCAGCACCAACAGCAGCTGCATCTTCAGAATTGGTGGTAGTCCAACATCCCAGGCATGTGAGCGAGTTTTAATTCAAGTAAACAAATTTTAATGTAGTGCCCGCGTAATGCTACTGATCTTGTTAGTAGGTGAATTGCGCATTGTGAGCTCAATATCTGTGTTAGTGTAAGATTTCTTTGTTTTATTTCTCTGTACGATGTACAAAGGAATGAAAGTTAAAGTATGCTTTAGTATTTGTATACTACTTGTGCTTGCTATATCATTTTAGGTATTGTTAGTATTCGTTATTACATGTAGTGCGCTGTAAAACAAATGTAATTGTGCTTTTTTGTCCACCTGTTTTATTTTCTTTTGCTCTCTGCTTTTTGGTTAATTTTTTCACCGTTTGAGCCTCAACTATTTGTTTTTGTAAACCTTGTCTTCAGTTGGTAACTGGTTGTCCCTAACTTTATAAAATTTAATATTATCTTAGAAATGAATTCTTAGAATACCGACATTGCTGGTTACCAGCCCAACTAGTCTATTAACAAGGATGATCATTTTCATTGGCTTACGAATATTATAGAGTTTTTGTATTGCGTTTAAAATATTAAAGTTTATTGTTATATAAATTGTTATGTATTCTAGACATTGTCTGTGTCAATTGTTTGTCCACTCAGATCCAAATTGCTTTCTGATTTCATGTTTTTTTTCTTGCCTACTATTATGTTTTATCTAAACTTTTCTACTACTTTTCAAACATTTGTGCTGTGCGTTTTAAACTCTTTGTTTTGGATTTTACGCGTCCAATATTCCCTATAGAGAACCTGTCCAAACCATGTGATTTTGTTTTATTTCATTTTTATTTACTTTTTCTGTTGCAATTTAAACCCCCATCCTGTGTCGCTTTCTGTAATTTATGTGCCATAATTTATCAATTTCCTTAATTGTTCATTTGTTTGTTTGTGAGTCCGAGAAAATAACAAAGCAGAAGTTCTCAGAAAAAAATAAATCATAACTTTTAATGAAATTTTCCACTTTAAAAGTCGTAAAGTTGCAGTTTTAAAAAAAATTTAACCAGAGACTGAAGCCTCTGACATTGATCTTGCCTGCTTTTCTCATACCACTTGTGCGACTATTTACAGTGTGTATGAAGTCCATTTTACAGCTGGGTGAACTGAAGCAATGCACAGTTTATTATCTTGCTCAAGGACACTAATTGTTCCGAGTGGGTCGAGCTTCGAACCCCCAACCTTCAAGTCGTGAGTCTGACGCTTTTACCAACTAGGCTGCAATTAACCTCTTTGATTAAACTGTTCTCGGTACGACTGTGCATGGTGCTTCCAAATCCACCAGTTATAGCCATAGAGTATAGCCACGCGACCACCTCTGTGTGGGCATTCTATAGAAATCAAGGGCACAAAAGCGCGCGGATACGTACGCAGTCATAAGCACAGGCACACACTCACACAGGAGTGTACAGCGGCCCTGACTTCATTGATGGTTAGGCATGTACATTTTTCTGTGCCTTGGGGTTGTTGGTCTTTAGTTGCGTTAGTTGCACGAGCAGAGCCAAGCCGAGAGTCCAATTTAGACCCAAATAAATTTGACTGCACTTGGGAATCGAGCCTGGGCCGCTGGCACATCAGAGGGGCTCTAAGCTACGGCCCCTTCGACTAGAACATTATTTTTTAATACATAAATTGAACATAAGCATGTTTCAATTTCTTTATTACCCTGTGTTTGCTTGCTTTATATTCTCCCTATACTGATCGATCTGTATATACTTCTCATGAAATCACTGCATCTACGATGCATATCGCGCGCCTATGACAGACAGAAATCAAACTTCAAGTATTTATCTTTTCTAGCCTACAGCAACAAGGACAGTTTTATACATGTAGCATCGTTTCTTAGGTAGCATCTTCTAAAGGAACTGGAAAAATAACTCACTTTGACGGTTTCTGGGTGTTTTAGCTGATTCCCAATTTTTCTCTTTAGCCTCCCTCCCTCTGTACATGTAGCTGGCGCCTCCTAATTGTAGCTGGCGCCTCCGGATCTGTACCTGGTGCCTCGTTAATTGTAGATGGCACCTCCGATTCCTACCTGTAGCTGGCGCCCCCCTCAATCTGTAGCTGGCGCCCCCCTCAATCTGTAGCTGGCGCCCCCCTCAATCTGTAGCTGGCGCCCCCCTCAATCTGTAGCTGGCGCCCCCCTCAATCTGTAGCTGGCGCCCCCCAATCTGTAGCTGGGCCATCTGTAGCTGGCGCCCCCCAATCTGTGGCTGGCGCCCCCAATCTGTAGCTGGCGCCTCCTAATTGTAGCTGGCGCCCCCCAATCTGTAGCTGGGCCATCTGTAGCTGGCGCCCCCCAATCTGTGGCTGGCGCCCCCAATCTGTAGCTGGCGCCTCCTAATTGTAGCTGGCGCCCCCGGATCTGTACCTGGCGCCTCGTTAATTGTAGATGGCACCTCCGATTCCTACCTGTAGATGGCACCTCCGATTCCTACCTGTAGATGGCACCTCCGATTCCTACCTGTAGATGGCACCTCCGATTCCTACCTGTAGATGGCGCCCCCCCCCTCAATCGTTATAACAAACTTTTATTTGAAAGTATCTACTCTAGTACTGCTGATATTAAAATTATAATTAAAAAATGTTTTGTATAGTTGAATCAAAGTTGAGCACAGCTCGGGTTAATTGAGGGCTATCCTTCATCCTCGAACAGCACGCTCATTGACTGGGTCTTCGTGGTCATTGCGGTTGGCACTGGAGTTGCAAACGGGGATGAATATAATTAATTAAATAGGCCTTCAAAAAGTGATTGTGTGTGAGCATTAAAAATTGTGATTCTTCCCACCCATTCTGACTCTTCCCATCCCATCCTGATTCTTCCCACCCATCCCGATTCTTCCCACCCATCCTGATACCTCCCACCCCATCCTGATTCTTCCCACTCCATCCCATCCTGATTCTTCCCACCCCATCCTGATTCTTCCCACCCCATCCCGATTCTTCCCATCCCATCCTGATTCTTCCCACCCCATCCTGATTCTTCCCACCCCATCCTGATTCTTCCCACCCCATCCTGATTCTTCCCATCCCATCCTGATTCTTCCCATCCCATCCTGATTCTTCCCATCCCATCCTGATTCTTCTCACCCCATCCTGATTCTTCCCACTCCATCCTGATTCTTCCCACCCCATCCTGATTCTTCCCACTCCATCCTGATTCTTCCCACCCCATCCTGATTCTTCCCACCCCATCCTGATTCTTCCCATCCCATCCTGATTCTTCCTACTCCATCCTGATTCTTCCCACCCCATCCTGATTCTTCCCACTCCATCCCATCCTGATTCTTCCCACCCCATCCTGATTCTTCCCACCCCATCCCGATTCTTCCCATCCCATCCTGATTCTTCCCACCCCATCCTGATTCTTCCCACCCCATCCTGATTGTTCCCACTCCATCCTGATTCTTCCCATCCCATATTAATTCTTCCCATCCCATCCCATCCTGATTCTTCCCATCCCATCCTGATTCTTCCCATCCCATATTAATTCTTCCCATCCCATATTAATTCTTCCCATCCCATCCCATCTTGATTCTTCCCATCCCATCCGATTCTTCCCATCTCATCCCGATTATTTCCAAACAACCACAGGACCCACCCGACAAGCCGCTGTGCCCGCTGTGAGCTCGCGACCTCCCAGCCGGATTAGCGGTGGTAACCAGCGCCAGTTCGTGCAGCAGATTCTCGAAACGAAACGCCACTCGAACGTTAGGCAGATTAGTATAACGAATATCGTTGCCAAGGACGCCTTCGTGTTGATAGGCCGGGCCGAGCCAACGCTTCTTCACTTCGTGAGGAAATCCGGACATGATTACAGAGTTCCTGGCCAGCTCGCACATGTCTGTGTTGGTGAGCTTCCACACCTGGGCCGCGATAGAGTACTCTTCCATCAGCGGCTCCTTGGTGAAGTGGAACATCAGCGGATCATCCGTGCTCAGCGTCACGCACAGGCCTTTGGCGTGAAAGTCTGGCAAGGGACTGCGGCTGTAGGGCAGGAACAGGCTGTTGTTGGAGAGCGGCGACATGGCCATGGGCACCTGGGCCAGGTAGTACAGGTACTGCAGCACCGGTGCCTGCGGGTGAGAGGAGGGCGAAGATTGTAACGTGGGTCTGGGAGTAACTGAGGATCTGGGAGGCTGGTCCAGCAACTGAGGATCTGGGAGGTGGCTTACCAACTGAGGATCTGGGAGGCTGGCCCAGCAACTGAGGATCTGGGAGGCTGGCCCACCAACTGAGGATCTGGGAGGCTGGCGGCCCAGCAACTGAGGATCTGGGAGGCTGGCCCACCAACTGAGGATCTGGGAGGCTGGTCCAGCAACTAAGGATCTGGGAGGCTGGCCCAGCAACTAAGGATCTGGGAGGCTGGACCAGCAACTAAGGATCTGGGAGGCTGGTGGCCCACCAACTGAGGATCTGGGAGGCTGGTCCAGCAATTGAGGATCTGGGAGGTGGCTTACCAACTGAGGATCTGGGAGACTGGCCCAGCAACTGAGGATCTGGGAGGCTGGCCCACCAACTGAGGATCTGGGAGGCTGGTCCAGCAACTGAGGATCTGGGAGGCTGGCCCACCAACTGAGGATCTGGGAGGCTGGCCCAGTAACTGAGGATCTGGGAGGCTGGCCCAGCAACTGAGGATCTGGGAGGCTGGTCCAGCAACTGAGGATCTGGGAGGCTGGTCCAGCAACTAAGGATCTGGGAGGCTGGCCCAGCAAGTGAGGATCTGGGAGGCTGGACCAGCAACTAAGGATCTGGGAGGCTGGTGGCCCACCAACTGAGGATCTGGGAGGCTGGTCCAGCAATTGAGGATCTGGGAGGTGGCTTACCAACTGAGGATCTGGGAGACTGGTAGCCCAGCAACTGAGGATCTGGGAGGCTGGTGGCCCACCAACTGAGGATCTGGGAGGCTGGTCCAGCAATTGAGGATCTGGGAGGTGGCTTACCAACTGAGGATCTGGGAGACTGGTAGCCCAGCAACTGAGGATCTGGGAGGCTGGCCCAGCAACTGAGGATCTGGGAGGCTGGTCCAGCAACTGAGGATCTGGGAGGCTGGCCCACCAACTGAGGATCTGGGAGGCTGGCCCAGCAACTAAGGATCTGGGAAGCTGGCCCAGCAACTGAGGATCTGAGAGGCTGGTAGCCCAGCAACTGAGGATCTGGGAGGCTGGCCCAGCAACTGAGGATCTGGGAGGCTGGTGGCCTACCAACTGAGGATCTGGTAGGCTGGTCCAGCAACTGAGGATCTGGGAGGCTGGCCCAGCAACTAAGGATCTGGGAGGCTGGCACAGCAACTGAGGATCTGGGAGGCTGGCCCAGCAACTAAGGATCTGGGAGGCTGGCACAGCAACTGAGGATCTGGGAGGCTGGTGGCCCAGCAACTGAGGATCTGGGAGGCTGGTGGCCCAGGAACTGAGGATCTGGGAGGCTGGCCCAGCAACTGGGGATCTGGGAGGCTGGCCCAGCAACTGAGGATCTGGGAGGCTGGCCCAGGAACTGAGGATCTGGGAGGCTGGCCAAGCAACTGGGGATCTGGGAGGCTGGCCCAGCAACTGAGGATCTGGGAGGCTGGCCCAGGAACTGAGGATCTGGGAGGCTGGCCAAGCAACTGGGGATCTGGGAGGCTGGCCCAGCAACTGGGGATCTGGGAGGCTGGCCCAGCAACTGAGGATCTGGGAGGCTGGCCCAGTAACTGAGGATCTGGGAGGCTGGTGGCCCAGCAACTGAGGATCTGGGAGGCTGGTGGCCCAGCAACTGAGGATCTGGGAGGCTGGTCCAGCAACTGAGGATCTGGGAGGCTGGCCCACCAACTGAGGATCTGGGAGGCTGGCCCAGCAACTAAGGATCTGGGAAGCTGGCCCAGCAACTGAGGATCTGAGAGGCTGGTAGCCCAGCAACTGAGGATCTGGGAGGCTGGCCCAGCAACTGAGGATCTGGGAGGCTGGTGGCCTACCAACTGAGGATCTGGTAGGCTGGTCCAGCAACTGAGGATCTGGGAGGCTGGCCCAGCAACTAAGGATCTAGGAGGCTGGCACAGCAACTGAGGATCTGGGAGGCTGGCCCAGCAACTAAGGATCTGGGAGGCTGGCACAGCAACTGAGGATCTGGGAGGCTGGTGGCCCAGCAACTGAGGATCTGGGAGGCTGGTGGCCCAGGAACTGAGGATCTGGGAGGCTGGCCCAGCAACTGAGGATCTGGGAGGCTGGCCCAGCAACTGAGGATCTGGGAGGCTGGTGGCCCAGGAACTGAGGATCTGGGAGGCTGGCCAAGCAACTGAGGATCTGGGAGGCTGGCCCAGCAACTGAGGATCTGGGAGGCTGGCCCAGGAACTGAGGATCTGGGAGGCTGGCCAAGCAACTGGGGATCTGGGAGGCTGGCCCAGCAACTGGGGATCTGGGAGGCTGGCCCAGCAACTGAGGATCTGGGAGGCTGGCCCAGTAACTGAGAAGCAACACAGCCAACCTTTCTGAGCAGCAGGCCGTGGCTAATATTGTCAGCCAGCAAGAAGGCGGTTGCCAGATGATGCACAGGTCCAGCCTCGCCACAGTGCGGCCTGAGAACGATCGGTTGCAGGCCTCGCTCCCGTCTCAGAGCGTTCAGCGGCACCAGGTTAGCGTACAGGTAGTACAGGTAGTAAGCGTACGGCGGGTTGCGCTGACTCTCCGTCCATTCGGCCGGTTCCGGGGAGTCGTGATCGAACACCACGGACTCTGACTTGGAAAAAGTTGTGGCTCAATCACTCAAAATTGATGCAAATTTTCAGTTCAGAGCAGGCAAAGTGGCCAAAGAAGGTTAAGAAAACAGTTTTCTGATTTTTTAACAGACTTAACTTTTAAATTTTCAACATTAAAATAGCAAATTCTGCATTGATATATATAAGTCTGGCATTTGAGTTGCCAGCCGTCTAGGACGAGATACGCGTTAAACCCGGTCTACCGATCGATCGATCGGTCCGCTCAACTTTAGATATAGCTAAGAGAAAGAGAGAGAGATGTTCAATATCGATTTAGTAAGTAGTATTGCCAGGCCGAAAATGGATTAATTTATTGATTTTTTTGTCAAGCACGCTGTTCACGCTGCTGGGCCTGGTGCCTGGGGGGTTGGGCGTGCGCTTTTACTCTGTGTATCGTTTGTGATTTTAACCCTGTGCGTGCGCCCTTTGTCTGGTCTCACGCTCTTTGCACGTCTCTGCTCTATCGTGACTTGAATGTACACTGTTGGTGTTTTAGCCCTTGGGTTGGGGGGGGGGGCTGCTATTGAACCTCGCTTATAATAAATCGTATCGTTTGTCAGTGCCCTTGGCACTTTCGTTTCGCCTCGCAAACTCTTTGCTCTCCACTTGCACTGACCAACATTTTGGCGTCGCAAGCAGGAATCATCAGATGTCCATAAAGCTACGAGACCCACTGCCTCTCAACAACATTGAAGAGTTGCGGGCATGGATCGAGGTCTTCGACGCCCAGGCACGGTCAAAAGGAGTGAAGGACAACGATCGCACTGATCACACAGCCGGCAATCTGGCGTTGACCGATGCCTTCCTTGGCTGCCTTGGCGTGGCACAGCTCATCAAAGTGAAGCAGCTGGTCGCGCCCAAACCGCTCTCGCAGATGAAGTGGGCGGAAATCAAGGAGTGTCTCGTACAGTTTCTGGAACCCAAGAAGAGGCTGCTGATTGCCGAGCGAGCGGTTTTCATGTCCATGCGCCAAGGAGAGGGCGAGACGGTTGCCGGCTTCGCTGCCCGACTTCGAGAGCAGGCGGTGGTGTGCGAATTCGAGAAGCTGAAGGGCGAGAATGTCGATCCAGCTGAGAAACTGATCAAAATGCGTCTCATCGCCGGTCTCAGCAACCAGGAGGTTCGGAGCAAGGTCCTCGAGCGCGAAGTCTCGGCAGAGCTCTCTGTGAGCCAGATCACCGAGTACGTGCAGCAACTTCAGATGGTCAGCAAATTATCGTCTGGGCAACTGACCGCCTCCGACCAAGCTGAAGTGGACTCGGCGGTGCATCAGGCGCTGCCCGCTAGCCAGGAGGTGCCAGAAGAAAGTTCTGCAGGTGCCAACAGCGTGAATGCGGCGGAGATGGTGAGGCCCAGGGCCAGTGGAGGCCAGAGCTGCCAGCGATGCGGCCAGGCGCCACATCGCCGACCCGACAGACTGCCGGGCTCTGAAGGTTACGTGCCACAAGTGCGGCAAGACTGGCCACTTCGCGAAGGTCTGCCGGAGTGCCAGGACCCACTTTGTCGCACCCAAAGAATCCAAGCACTCTGACTCAGCCGTGACCAGAAACGAGCCGGTTTTCTACTGCGGTGCGGGCACCCCTGCTGCATTCTGCGATGTGAAAATCAACAGAAGGCAGGTCAAAATGGAAAAGGACAGCGGCGCCTCGTGCTCACTGATCTCGAGAAAGATCTGGGAAGAACTCGGCAGGTCGCCACTTAAGTCGCCCAAGTCTCGGATGCTGGCCTACGATGGGCACGTGATGAAGCAGCTCGGCATCCTGGAGTGCCTGGTGGAGACTGGCGGCCCTGATGGCCGCTTCGCTGCGGCGGAGCTGCCCATCATCGAATGCGAGCAGAAGTTCGGGTTGCTCGGCCGGGATCTGCTCAGCTCGCTGCCAGCTCACCACTCAGATAAGGCCAAGCCGCCCAGCAACAACAGGTACGAGAGCTTGTTGGGCATTAAGGGAGCAGTCGGCGAGATCCGGTTGAAGGCGGGAGCCAGGCCGATTTTCCAACCAGCCAGAGAGCTGCCGCTGGCGCTGCGTCCACTGGTGAAGAAGGAGCTGGACCTGATGGAGAAGGCGGGCATAGTTGAGAAGGTGACGTCCGCGGAGTGGGGCAGCCCCATAGTGGTGACGGTGAAGTCCGACAAGTTGTCTGTGAGGATCTGCGGAGACTACACTGCTGTCAATCAGTGGGTGCAGGACCAGACGTACTTGACTCCGTCCATCGAGACAGCCTTCTCAAAGATGGCAAACAAGAAGTTGTTCTGCCGACTGGATTTATCTGACGCTTACTACCAGGTTGCGCTGGAAAATGGGTCAAAGGACATCACCACGATCAACACCCCTTTCGGCTGCTACCGCTTTAACAGGCTGCCTGCCGTACGGCATCAAGGTGTCTCCGTTCGTGTTCCAGCGTGAGATGGAGAAGCTGCTGGGTGAGTACCCTAGTGTCATCGTGTACCAGGACGATGTACTCATGGGAGCGGTGTCGAAAGCGGAGCTGCAGAATATCAGAGAGAAGGTGCTGGATAAGCTGATGACGGCTAATGTGAAAATCAACGAAGCGAAGTGCATTATGGAGGCCATTAGCTTGAAGTTCCTGGGCCACATCATCGATGAGGAGGCGATCAATTAAGCCGGATCCGGGAATGGTGCAGAAGATTCAGGATGTGGAGGCTCCGAAAAGCAAGAATGATCTCGAGCGGTTTCTGGGACTTGCACAGTTCTATGGTCGATTGGTTCCCAACTTTGCTGAGAAGTGTCGGCCTCTGCAGGAACTTCGTCGAGCGGACCGCGTATTTGACTGGAGTGCGGCTGCCGAGGCAGCGTTCACCAATGTGAAGCAGAGCCTGAGCTCGAATCCGTGTGTGAAACCGTTTGACGTCAACTCGCCGGTGTGTCTGCGGGTGGATGCTAGCAAGCAGTCTCTGGGCGCTGTGCTGGTGCAGTCAGGACACCCAGTCATGTACCTCTCTCGGGCGCTGACCAAGTCTGAGGCCAATTACTCCAAAATTGAGAGGGAGGCACTGGCCATTGTTTGGGCGGTGGAGCGAGCCCACAAGATGCTTCTGGGGAAGAGGTTCACGCTGCAGACTGACCACGAACCACTGAAGTACATCTTCAATCCCAGCAAGAATCTTCCTAAAACAGTGTCGGCAAGACTAACTCGCTGGGCACTGCGACTATCTGCTTTTGACTACGAGGTTGAGTATGTGCCAGGAAGACTTATGGTGGATGCGGATGCCTTGTCTCCTTTGAGTTTTGCTGCCCAAGACCCTCCGAGTGACGCTGTGCACCAGCTGGAGCATGAAGAGGTCGTGTCAGAAGGAGCTCTGATGACTCTGCAGGATCTTCGTGACGGAACCAGGATGTGCGCGTTGATGAAGCGGCTGCAGCAGAGGATCCGAACGGGCCAGTGGGGCCAGGTGTCGCAGGTGGAGAGGCCGTACAAAGCGTGCCGGGAGGCGCTGTCTGTGGAAGATGGTCTGGTGATCCACGGAACCAGAATTGTGCCGCCACCTGATCTCCGCAGGCGCATCCTGGAGGTGGCGCACGACGAGGTGCATCCGAGCGTCGACAACACCAAGGCGCACATCTCCAAGGAGTTCTGGTGGCCGGGTCTCGATCGCGATGTTCGCAGCTTTGTGGAGCGCTGCCAGCAGTGCTCAGAAACTCGGCCAGTCCTGCAGCGGAGAATCGACACCTGGCCAGCAGAGAGTGAGCCGTGGTCCCCGGTTCACATGGACCATTGTGAGATATCTGGAGTCGGCCTGCTACTGCTGCTGTCGGACTCCTACTCGGGGTGGCCTGAGGCCATCCAGGTGCCAGACCGAACTGCGGACAGTGTCCTGTGGGTTCTGAGAGTGGTGTTCGCGAGGAACGGAGTGCCTCGGACGCTGATGTCGGACAATGCGCCGGAGTTCAAGTCAGAGAGAGTGTCCCAGTGGCTGCACAGCATCGGGTTCCAGGAGCTGCACACTCCATCCGGTCTCGAACGGTCAGACAAAAAGGCTGGTGAGGATCATCAAGGATGGACTCAAGGCGTGGACAATAATGGTGCCGTTCGACCACTTTCTGCAGAAACTGCTGCTGACGATCAGGACCAGCCGGCCCAGTGGAAATCGAGCGGCATCTCCGGACATTCTGATGTGGGGTCGTCGCCTAAACATGACTGAGCAGGTGGGCGATCCAATCTTGCTGAGGATGCGTCCGGGATGCTCGCCGGTTCCGGCCAAGTACGTGGTGCAGCAGGGCCGAACACGGCGCTGGTAGCCCCTGCGGACCAATCGGACGGCGGCCTGCGGCTGCATGGCGCACTCGAATCAGTGAACCGGCCGGATGAGTGCGCCTGGGTCGCTTTAGGGGGCCGAACCTGAGTCGGAGTTGCGGGAGCAGCTTCCTGACGCCAAGGTTGAGCAACTCTCTGATCCGGAACCAACGGCAGCGCCCCTGACCAGCGGCCGGAGGGAACCGTACGAGCTTCGGCCGCGCCAGCCGGTCTGCTATAAAGACTCTTTGTGACTGTACTTGACTCTGATTTTTTTCTACTGGTTTCAGTCTTCGTTTGCTTTTGCGGGGGGCAGTGTTGGGCCTGGTGCCTGGGGGTTGGGCGTGTGCTTTTACTCTGTGTATCGTTTGTGATTTTAACCCTGTGCGTGCGCCCTTTGTCTGGTCTCACGCTCTTTGCACGTCTCTGCTCTATCGTGACTTGAATGTACACTGTTGGTGTTTTAGCCCTTGGGTCTGGGGTTCGATTCCAGACTCGAATTGTGTTCTTAAGCAAGACACTTAACTCTTCATTGCTTCAGTTCACCCATCTGTTAAATGGGTACCAGCATTAGCTGGGATAATTTAAGATGGGTGTGGCGTCCCCCCAGTCCACGGACTGAACAGCTGTACGCAACCAATCCATAATTTTTTCCTAAAGCCTGCCTGTCTTGCGCCTTCGAATATTGCACTTTTATGCTAGACACAACTTTTTACAGTCGCGTATGCTTTTTAGGTTAAGGTTAGCTTAATTTTTGCCCTGAGTCCATGGACTGGAGTTTTCCTACTGCTGTACTTCTAGATGAGTCAAGACGTATTTATAGACATTTTCATGTTAGGTTTGAAGTTTTTTCTTGATATTACTTTTGGTTTGGGAATAATAAAATAGCGCGAGCTGTCAGTTTGAATTCACGCTTTGCTCTGTGTCGCGATCCCAGCATCAATTAAATGTGATTCGACGCCTAAAAACAGAATGCTTATTGAACTGACAGGACTCAATTGATATGTTTCCGAGTTTTGCATTGACAGCAATTTTTGCATAGCACAACAGCCTGGCCTGGCAATGCAACTTTAAGGGGGTTTAACTGTCATTCCAATGAGACACGGTAATTTAAATAAAAACTTAGGAAATGCTCTATGGTCAAAACGTTTTGCTTTTCGTGACTGGCTGGGCTTAGAAGAAGTTAACTAAAGACAAGCTGGCTTTCAAAACAAAATTGAAAAACATGTTCGCTGAAGTGTCTGGAGACCACAGATGATCTAATGATTTGAATATTAATTTACTCGTCGCCTCCTTGCATTCATCAACTCATTCAGTCTGAGACTACAAGCAGCGGCCTGAGATTGTGTCTTAGCTGATATGAGAATAATAGCAGAGTAATTGAAAAGCTGCCATGAGCTGCTATATTTCTGATGTCGTTGCAAATGCTGAAAAACTGCTTTGAGATTATTCTGGCACACACCAAAAATGGAATATTTATAAGTAACTATTAATAGATAAATATAACGATTACGAGTTTCGGCTCAGTGACAACTGACAAGAAACCCGGGAGCTGGCGCGACCTCCTGGATATTACCTCCTGGGCAGTGAGCCTCCAGGCAGCACGCTCAGCCTGACCGCCCGTACGCCTCTGACCCCCACAGCGCCACCCACACCGCAAAGCCAGCAGAGGCACGCGTCCGAACAAGACCAACAGCCAAGCCGCCGCTGCTTTTTCTCGCCCAGCTCCGCACGGGCCGGGTCTAAAGGCTATCGTCACCGTACTGGGCTAGAACCCAACGCCACTTGCTCGCAAGGCACCAGCACCAGCACCACCAGCACTATAACCACCAGCTGCGCCACCAACACCACCAGCACTAACCACCAGCACTAACCACCAGCACCACCAGCACTAACCACCAGCACCACCAGCACTAACCACCACCAGCACCACCAGCACTAACCACGAGCATCACCAGCACTAACCACCAGCACCACCAGCACTAACCACCAGCACCACCAGCACTAACCACCAGCATCACCAGCACTAACCACCAGCACCACCAGCACTACCACCAGCATCACCAGCACTAACCACCAGCACCACCAGCACTAACCACCATCACCACCAGCACTAACCACCATCACCACCAGCACTAACCACCAGCACCACCAGCACTACCACCAGCACCACCAGCACTAACCACCAGCACCACCAGCACTAACCACCAACACCACCAGCACTACTACCAGCACCACCAGCACTACCACCAGCACCACCAGCACTACCTCCAGCACCACCAGCACCATTACTAGCACCACCAGCACAACCCCTAATACCAGCACCAGCACCATCACTACCACCAGCACTACCACCAGCATCACCAGCACTAACCACCAGCACCACCAGCACTAACCACCAGCACCACCAGCACTACCACCAGCATCACCAGCACTAACCACCAGCACCACCAGCACTAACCACCATCACCACCAGCACTAACCACCAGCACCACCAGCACTAACCACCAGCACCACCAGCACTAACCACCAGCACCACCAGCACTACCACCAGCACCACCAGCACTAACCACCAGCACCACCAGCACTAACCACCAGCACCACCAGCACTACCACCAGCACCACCAGCACTAACCACCAGCACCACCAGCACTAACCACCAACACCACCAGCACTACTACCAGCACCACCAGCACTAACCACCAGCACCACCAGCACTAACCACCAACACCACCAGCACTACTACCAGCACCACCAGCACTAACCACCAGCACCACCAGCACTAACCACCAACACCACCAGCACTACTACCAGCACCACCAGCACTAACCACCAGCACCACCAGCACTAACCACCAGCACCACCAGCACTAACCACCAACACCACCATCACTACCACCAGCACTACCAGCACTACCACCAGCACCACCAGCACCATTACTAGCACCACCAGCACAACCCCTAATACCAGCACCAGCACCATCACTACCACCAGCACTACCAGCACCACCACGCCAGTGCCGCCAGTGCAGAATGCACAACAGTAAACTGTATGCGAAGGCAAAAAAAACATTTCAACAATTTACGTTTTGATAACAAATGGTCGAAAAATGTTAACTTTTTTCAAACGCAAATTAATATATTAATATTTATTGGGGTTAAAAAATCAATAGAAAAATTTCTGCAAGAGTAATATACGATATTATAATAATATCACATTTCGTACGTTATGAATCGCAGCTAAAATAAAAAGTCAGTACTACTGCGGCAAAAAAGGTTTGCTAAATAGAATTTCATGATAATGGTATTATATCGCATTTTAAGGTAATAAACAAACTGATTTCTTAGTACGAGCGTACTTAGTAAGTACTCAGTGGTTAGTTTACTCAAATCAAATGACAAAGAGCAGCAGAAAACAGCCCAAGCAATATCCACTGCTTTCGTTTCACTTCACCTGGCAAATCAAATACTCAAGCGAGTAAGTAAAGCACAGTCGGGAAATATATGATCATGTACCATGTCAAGTTAAGAGAACAGTTAGCAATTAACGAAATTACACTACGCGGCTAGCTACGTGTTATAATAATAAAGCATGATAACCAAATGATTCTTATTCTCAAGTGTTCTTATGTTTCAAAGAGAAGTGAATTTCTAAAGCGATATGCACTTCAGGTGTGTCATAAGTGAAACTCTGCTACCTCTTCTTCGCAGAGTGAGTTTCAGCTAAGTCCCGACGCTGGGGATGAGTGGCAGAACGGTCTAATGCGTTTTGCCTCTCGCACCACCGTCCCTGAGCTCGATTCCGCGGAGAGGCCACACTAATTTGAGGCGCAGCCGTGGAGAGAAGATTTGGGGGCTTTTCGTGCAATTTACGCTCATGAGGGCCAACCTCCAAGGCACAGAGAGAATGTACACTGCCTGACGTCACAAAATGATGTGTCAAAGGCCCACAGCCCTCCTGCAAATATTACTATTATTAAGCCCCGAAGCTGAATTGCCATCGGCTCATTGATACTAATGGATTCATTGACTTAATTGTCAGTTTTCTCTCTAGTTACTTAACGAGGACGGTGACATTGTTAATGACTAATACCCGAAGTACACACACATTTTGAATAACTGCAGAGTGCAAAAATTAAAAGAGCAAATTTATAGAACTTAATTGAAAAATCTGATTAAATAAAGTCGTGAAAAATGAATGATAAATATGTGTTAGCCTTCAGCATCGTCAGACAGTGCTTGAAACCGATTCTGAGCTTTTTTTGACTCCTGAGGTCTTTCTTGACTCCTTTTGACTCCTTTTTTGTCTCCACAGTCTGTGGCCCTTTTTTTAATCCGTGTGGATTGGCTGGCAGAACTTCCGCTATTGGAGCTCTGCGCATTGGGTTGGCTCGGAGCTGCTACCTGGCGTGTATAACTCGAACCAGCTGTGCAATTCTCCTGGAGCCTGGAGTCGCTGTTTCTGCTAGTTGTTTCTTCCAGTTTTTTAATAAGAGCTTGCAGAGCGCTGGGAATATCTGGAAATATCGAATAAAATTTAGTAAATTTTACTTGCATATTTACTCAAGAACACGCGGAGTCTGTTCGTCTTTTCAGAATTTACTGAAGCCTGAACCAAGTAGGTTGGTGAAACAGTCAGGCAACAAAGACTACGCCCACCCTTCGATTCAAGTATCTTGCAGGCATTAGCAACGTCCCCAGTCAAGACAAATCCGAAACCCAACCATCGGATAATTACTGCAAACCGTGGGACATCTGAAGGGATATGCTGTCGAGCCAGTACTCGAACCAATCTTTTGCTAAGTACTTTAGTTTTTAGTTACAAATTTGAAGGATCAAATGAAGACCAGGAATTTACCTCCGCGACTTTTCATGATGTTCCACAACTGCTCCTCCTCGGCACAATGAGCAAAATTGCAATTATTTCTGTAGCGGCAATCCTCTTTTTCAAAAATACTTTTACAAAGCTGGGCCTTGTTGCATTTTGGTGGCGGTAGTCTAGCGGGCCGTTGCTCTGGGCCCGCGTACACAATGCGACTCGCAGAGCCTGCTGGCAGCTCGCGGAGAATCAGCGGCAGTTCTGACGCAGCTGTGCGATTGTCTTTTAGAAACTGGTCGAATGAGAACTTTTGGGTCCTCTCCAGTTGCCACATCTTCAGCTCCAAATCTCCGTGGGCAAAGTCGCAGTCTGAGTACCTGCATTCTCCACGCCGTCCATAATTATGGCACTTACTCAGATTCCGCATTTTGAGTCGGACTCGCTGCCACTCATTGCTGACTGCGCTGCTCTTCTCTCTGACCAAAAGGAAGCACTGCTCACAGTTCTTACATTCGGTTGTAGCCGCATTCATTGAGAACTTGCTCTGCAGTGCATCACTCGAATTGGCGCACTTGTAGCAGACCAGCTTCCAGTCACAATGAAACTGCAGGATCCAACCAGTCAATCCAGGCTTAATCTTGTCGATAAGCTCTCTCAGTCCAGCTGGCCAGTCTTCTGAAATATTTATTAGTGATGGGGTAACTATGATCATGAGCACCTTCCAGCTCAGCCAAGCCTAGCTGATGGGACCACCAGTTGATTCCCAAGGTTGCTCTCAATCCTGAAACTGCCCTTACCTCTTGGTTTTTTCATAATGTTCCACAGTTGTTCCTCCTCGGCGCAGTGGGCGTAGTAGCATTTTCCATCTCGCCAAAAAGGACAGGGTATGCCTCGAGAGAATTTTTCACACAGCCTTGCAAACCGGTTATTCTTAGTCTCAGTGGAGGCAGTCTAGCAAGAGTTTGAGTTTCTGGAGGGCCAGGAGGGCCAGTGTAAAATATCTGTCTCACACCGCTCTCGCCAGCCCTTTCGCAGATGACCAGAGGCAGCTCCGTTTGAGCATTGCGATGCTGCTTCATGAATCTGTTGAAAGAGAACTTGCCGATCCTCTCCAGTTCCCACAGCCGGTATTCAGCCTCGCCATGCGCGGAGTCGCAGTGGGCGCGCATGCATTCGTTGCAGTCAGGAATGTCGCTGTACTTGAAGCACATTTCAAGCTTGATCAGCTTTCGGCGTCTGGGCCTGATGTGCTGCCACTTGCTGCACTGACAGCGTTTTTGTCACGAACCAGCAGAATGACCTGCTGACAGTCCGTGCATTGTTCTGAAGGCTCTTCGAATCTGCTGCGAAGTGCATCGAACCCAGTAGCGCATTTGTAGCAGGCCCATTTCCAATCATAGTCGGACTTCAAGGCTTCGAACTTCATTGGAAAGCCGCTGACTTCTTTGTACTGAAACAAATGGATAAATTAGTGCATTGGGAGTTCGAAAACTCTCCTCAGGATGAGTGTGAGATGTTTTTACTAGCGCGAATTAAGTGCGAAACACAGGCCGGGATGCTAAGGAATAAAAGGACAGAACAGATGTTTGGAGGACTTTGCACAAACTAGCAAACCTGCACAATCAGTTAGATTCTCAAGAGCTGGTTTGTAGACAAGATTTCTAGATGGATATTTCATAGTAGATGTAAGTGATCCTTAGTCCACTAGTCTACTAGCCTAGGATAAAATAGTAGGCTTCGTGGGAATATATTCAGGAAATCAATTGCTCATCGGTCTAACTTACCTTATAAGACAAAAGTACGAATCTGACCTCCTCTACGAACTCTGCTGCAAAGTGCGCCAGCTGCTGCAAGTTGGCTGGGCCTTTACGAGTATTTGACTCTTGAAATTTTTTCTCGATATCCGAGTTCAATTTTCTCAGTTCAACAGCAGTTTTATGTTTGTCTTGGTTGATTTTACTGCTCCAAAGCTCTAGCCAGTTTCCGTTTTCCCCAATCGCTGTCTCCTTCTGAGCCATCCATTTAAAAATGTAATGAGTGCTTCTTGGTGCAAGAGGAAACTGCACATCAGGATTGTCGTCAAACTTTCTATTCTCTTTTTTATTATAACTCAATTTCCATTTACCCTCAAGAGCCTTCTCAGCACTTGTATTTGCATTTCTCTGGTCATGGGTTAGCGGATAATAAACAGGACATTTCCAACAACTAACATCTACCTTTTTATTTATGGGGTTATTTCGAGCCGCTGCAATGAAGTCGTGCCAAATTCTATCCAGTTCTTTTCTAAGCTCATCCAGTGTGAGCCACATACTGCGCCAGTAGACGTCTTTTTCTTGTGATTCTTTTAGAATCAATCTAGTCATTTTTAACCTTAGCTTCCTTGGTAGGATTGCTGACATAGAATTTCCTTCACCTTCTTCAGCAGGTCGGACATTTTCTCTGTTATGCCTTCTTCATCTTCAGGAGCTGTGCGACGTCGTTTGATGTGAAAGCCGGCGTTCTTCAGCTCAGTCAGTCGGGCGCAAAACTCATAGACGCATGTGCTGTGCAGGAACAAGGGGTCCGCATTCACTTGCAACACGTTGTTTCTGTCGCTCTGTTTCCGAATGTCTTCTTCCAGCAGCAGCAGTGCCTCGTGTACGGAGTCCTTGCAGCCGAGTGAGGCGCACTCGTTTAGCAGGTGCAGCCGCATTTTATTGGGTAGCTTGTCCTTCCACACCTCGTTGACGTCATCTCCGCTCGACAAGCTCTCCGCTTGCATCTTGGCTAGCTTGTCCTTGCACACCTCGTTGACGTCATCTCCGCTCGACAAGCTCTCCGCTTGCATCTTGGCTAGCTTGTCCTTGCACACCTCTTTGACGTCATCTCCGCTCGACAAGCTCTCCGCTTGGCAGAGGAGAGAGTCAGCGATCATTGCAGTTCTGTGCTGCACGGACTCAGGCAGTGAGCGGAACAGCTGCTCGGCCTCTTCGAACTGCGACTTACGCATCAGCAGCCGGCCGAGGTGCTCGTTGACAAAGTGCTTCTGCTCATCGGACAATGGCTGGTAGTTCTGGTACTTTTTTTATTGACTTTCCTACGTGATATGTTTCCGAATCAGTTTCAAACTGACTTTCAATCCAAATCAGATAATGTTCTTCTTCTGCTACTGCAGCTTGGATTTTCTTAGATATTGCATTATAAACCCATTGTTTCTATAGGCAGGATGCAAATAGTCGTTATTGCCCAGATGAGATTTTCCATACCTCTCTGACATCACCGTGCTTCAAAAGAAAAATGCCCTTGTCCATTCGATAATCGCTTCTTTGTTCGGAAAGTTGGTGCAGAGCGTCTCGAATAGACGGAGACTTGATTGAATGTCGACATCTTCTTTCGCTTCCTGAGTAGCACTTGAATTCGTTTCAATTCTAACCAGTATTCATTTCCGAAAATACTCTCGTTTAGTAGGTCTTCTGCTTCATTTACTCGTGAATCAAATAGAAATTGTCCTACCTTTGCAGCAATGAAGGAAGGGTGATTTCTACATTTTTCGATTTCGTTGCCCTGTTCAAGTATGCTTCTGATCTTTTCGCTAAAAGTCTCAACTTCATTTTTGTCCTTTCCCATTCTGTTCAGACGTCTGATCAGAGTCGAATAAACTTCTGGCAACGCGATGTACATTCGATACGGTTTTGACCTGTTTTCATTGCCATCTGTTCTGTTTGTCCTTGTAGTTTCTGTCCAATCCTCTGTAGCTTTTAACAGATTTTTACATAATTTCGAATGCGTCGGTGTTGAAGCGACTGCCCTCGCAAAATCGGCTAGAAACATCACATCTTGCCACTTCTGTTCATCCAATATACTCTTGGCCTCTTCCCAATGCTGGAGCTCTTCACGACAAATGAAAAGTTTTTCATTTCGCTGTTCATTGAGAACCAATGCGAGGTTGTACAGGCATAAAAACTTAACGGCCTGGGACTCTGGATTTTCAGGAATCTTTTTCGTAGTGTCCAGAATCTGTTTGGCATCTTGAAGAGCATATTCACAGTCCTTTATTATGGCTTTCCTATGGGGCCCGACGGCGAACCATCGCATTGTCCAGCATTTGACAACCAAGCAAGTTGCTTTTGTTAGCTCATGAGCCGAGAAGTCCTCTAAATATTGCTTTGCCTCGTCATACGTTTGTCCTGATGGACTTCCGGTCTCGATTCCATCTCCATAAGCTAATTTTGTTGCTTTGACCGCAGAAACTGTACGTTAATCAATGCTGGAACTTCCCTTTCTGTTTCACTTAACAACTTCACGCTTTGCCTAAATCACAGAACATCGGCATTGTCCGGAGATTAGCTTTCAAGAGCAGGTAGAGATCTGACAGCCATGGTGAGTCAGACTTTCGATTCAAGGTCGTCTAAAACTTTTTGACACGTTCTTCAATGATGTCAAACTTGGCAAACCATTTTGTGTGACATTCAACTTCATTTAAGTCTTTAATGTTCATTGTCGCTTCAGTGCGCAACAAAGGAAATGCGGAGAGTTGGAGACGAACAACACGTTAGCGGAGGAAGTTGGAATCTAGAATAGTCCTGTCAGCCTCGATAGATGTTCTCTGAAAATTTGTGAGGTGAAGGTTCAGGCGGCTGAATGTTACAAGTATATTAAAAATATGAAAAACTCTACAAATCCAGTAATTGAAAGTTAAGACAGTGTATTGTTGGGAGCAGTATTCTACCATAAAAAAAAGTTTTGACCACACCCCATCTCGATTTGAGAATAAATTTTTCTTCTTTGTCAATTCATTGAAAATCACCTCAGCGATCACCCAGTTTTCGATTCATTACACTTCGCTCAAAATGGGAGTGCATTCCAAGCATTCCAAGCATTTTTCAACAGTTGGACACAACAAAGAAGACAATATTCACCCAAAATGAGTGTGGATTTTCGCTCACCTCGTTCGCTCGGTCAAACTGGCTATTTTGTATGGTAGCAAAAAAGCAAGAAGAACCACCCCAAAAAAACCCCTCACTCATTAAATGCTCATTTTTTATTATCGGCGCCTTTTAACACGCAACTCTGTGCAGCTCTAACGCTAACCCTAACCACCGAAGCTTCTAATGTACCTTGAATATTTTATGCTTGACAAGTAGAAAGCATCTTTTAATAGATTTCAATTTAACGGAGTCTTAATTGACTGTAATTTAATGGAGATATTATTGATTATATTGATAGATTGTAGTTAATCAAAAGGGAATTTGATGTATTTCAGTCTTGTAGATTTGTTTTAGGGGTAAGAAAAGGCTTGGCCACTGCGAGGCCTTGAGCGCCAATATATATATTTAGAAATCGATATTTGCGTGGGGTGGAGTTGCGCCTGATAAACAAGAAGCGTGCAAGCTGATTGGCTGCAGAGCGACGGGGGCAGGCATTGTACACTCGAGGGTCAGAGAGTTAAACGGTGTACGGCCAACATCCTTCCCCAAGCGGATAAGAGTTAGGAGATAAGAGCAAATGGGAAGCTAAGTAAACATTTCGAAGTGGGAATCAGAGGGGAATGGATGTGAGTGAATAGTATGAAAATATACGGATGTGAGAGCGAATATTCATTAGGGCATAAACACAAATATGAGCATGGATAAGAGTTTAAGCATTAGTTACGATCAAATGAGCATTACTTATGAAAATAGACACGAGCATTAGTTTGCGAATATAAATACGAGCATTAGTTTGCGAAAATAAATACGAGCATTAGTTTGCGAATATAAATACGAGCATTAGTTTGCGAATATAAATACGAGCATTAGTTTGCGAAAATAAATACGAGCATTAGTTTGCGAATATAAATACGAGCATTAGTTTGCGAATATAAATACGAGCATTAGTTTGCGAATATAAATACGAGCATTAGTTTGCGAATATAAATACGAGCATTAGTTTGCGAATATAAATACGAGCATTAGTTTCGAATATTTGGCCTTAGAAGCAAAAGCTAAAAGCTATGCAGCTGAAGCTTAAAAAATAAAACGAGGCCGGCAGGGACACCCCTTTACCAAAAATGAGGAGCGCTCAGTTTGTTTGTAAAATTTAAAAGATCAGTCAGTTTTTTTGCAAAGTCAGTCAATTAGCTCAGTGGTTTAAACTCATTGGTCGGCTTTTACACGCACGTGGGTGAGCCCGCAGCGCAATGGACTCGGGTGACTTCGGCCTGCCTTCGGTCGGTGGCGGCGTGGGCGGCGGTGGCGGGAAGTCGGCCGTCGGCAGGCGCTTGAGGTCCGTGATGTGGCGCATGCAGGACTCGTGCGCTCTGCGCAGGATGAGGGAGTCGCCTTTGACCTCCTCGACGACCCACGGCTCTGGCTCGAAGGGTGTCTGCATTTTGGAGGCAGGGCGCCGCCTGCGCAGCACCGAGTCGCCTGCCATGATGTTGTGGCTGGCGGCTCTTCGGCGCTCATCTGCATGGCGCGCCATCCGTTGTTTGGCGGCGCTGTCGCGAGCCCTGACCGCGGCCAAAGTGCTGGGCACTCGGCTGCGCTGTCGCATGCTGGGGATGCAGTCTTGCACCTGTCGCTGGAACATCAGCTCCGCAGGGGTGGCTCCAGTGCTGCTGTGTGGCGTGTTGCGGTAGGCCTCCAGCCAGTCTTCGAGTGCGGCCCGCCAGTCGGATTTCTCGATGCTTGCGATGCGGATGATCTTGTTAATCGAGCGGTTGATGCGTTCGGTGACTCCATTTGCTGCCGGGTGGTACGGAGTGATGGAGCGGTGCTGCACGCCGTTGCTGCGGAGGAAGTCGTGGAAGGCTTGCGAGCTGAACGGGGGCCCGTTGTCTGAGACGAGCTGCGCTGGTCTGCCGAACGTGGAGAATAGCTTCCGGAGCTGCTTGGTGACCGCCTCGGCTGTCATGGCCGACATGCTGATGACTATCGGATAGCGGGAGAAATGGTCAACTATGACGAGTAGATGCTTGTTTTGCACTGGCCCGGTGAAGTCGATGCCCAGGGTGTGCCAGGCATGCGGTGGCAGTGGTGTGGCTTGCAGCGGCGCTGCTGGAACTTCGGCCTGATGACTCGCAGCTTGACACGGGAGGCAGACGTTGCACATCCGCTGCGCCTGTCCTGCCATACCGGGCCACCAGACCTTCGCCGATAACCTCGCCTGCGTCTTCTTTGCTCCCTGGTGTCCTTGGTGAGCGAGCCGCAGCACCGTCAGCTGCAGCGCTTCGGGGACGACGATGCGCTGGCCTCTCAGTAGGATTCCGTCTGCTGCGGAGAGCTCCTGCTTGACTGCGTGCAGCGACCGCAAGGTAGCCTCTCGGAGATCCCACTTGCCGCCTCGGAGTGCTGAGATGGCTGCTTGGAGGGCTCCGTCTCTCGTTGTTGCATCCTTAAGCTGTTGCAGCGCCAGTCCCTTTGGGGTCGAGTCCTCGGCAATGCTGTTGATGTAGTGGTTGTCCCTGGTTGCTCCTGCGCTGGAGACCGCTGATGCTGGGAAGATTTGCCGGCTTAGGACGTCACTGGGATTGGTCGAGCCTGGCCTGTACATTGTCTCGAACACCAGGTCCTGGATGCTCAGTGCCATCCTCTCGATTCTTGGTGGCGGATGCGATCCTGGCTTAAATAGGTGCACCAGCGGCTTGTGGTCAGTGACGACCCGGAAACCGGACGAACCACTGAGGTAATGGCGGAAGCGAAGGCAACCGAATTTGACGGCGAGGGCTTCTCTTTCCGTCTGAGAATAGCGCGTCTCCACCGCTGACAGTGCGCGGCTTGCGTAGGCGATCGGTCGCAAGCTGCCGTCTGGCTGCTGTTGGCTGAGGATCGCTCCGAGTCCCGTCGGGCTGGCATCCACGATCACTTCTGTGGGTCTGCGCTTGTCAAAGAATGCCAGTGTGCTTCTCGCGGAGATCGAGTTCTTGATGGCGCTGAAAGCAGTCTCCTCAGCTGCTCCCCAGGACCACGGCGCATCCTTTCTGGTCAGATCTCGCAGGGGCTTGGCCATGTCTGACAGGGCTGGGATAAAGCGACTGACAAAAGCCACAAGGCCGAGAAAGGACCTCACTTCGGACGCGTTTTTCGGTGCTCTGAATGCTTTCACAGCGCTCACCTTCTCGTCTGTCGGTTGGATGCCCTTCTCGGACAGGCGCATAGCGAGAAACTTGGCCTCCTTGACGGCGAACTTGCACTTTGCCGGATTTAAGGTGATGTTGTGCTCTTCTAGCCTTTGCAAGGTTGCCGCTAGCCGCTGGTTGTGCTCAATGATGGAGCTTGCATAGATGATAATGTCAGCGGACTCCTGGAAGCCCGCCGAGCACGCTGGTCATGACTCGTTGTAGAATCTCAGACGCTGACGTAAAGCCCATGCACAGGCGCGTCAGTCTCATGAGACCCTTCGGCGTCGAAAATGTCAGCAGGTGGCGCGAGTCTTCTCGGACGCGGATCTGGTGAAACGCCTTGTTGATGTCCAACTCGGTGAAGTAGCGCGCACCGGCCATTTCATCAGTGACCTCTTCAAAAGTTGGTATGGGCTGTTTCTCGGGCACTACGAACTTGTTCACATCTCGCAGATCTTGGGTAATGCGCACTTGGCCAGGCTGCGACTTCGGGACAACAACTATTCGTGCCACCCATTCGGACGGTCCGGTCACTTTCTCGATTATTCCAGCCTGCAGTTGATCGTCGAGCTCGCGCTGCGCAGCCTCTCGCAGATGCACGGGGATGCGACTTGGCGGATGGCAGACCGGCACGGCTCCGTCTTGCAGGTGGATGCCAACTTCAACGTCCTTGACGCACCCAATTCCCACAAATAGCTGCCTGAAAGTCTTGATAATGTTGCTGAGGCGCTCGTGCTGTGGCATTGCCTGATCGTCTGCCTCCGTCGCTGCGGCCGCCAATGCAGCGCTGAGTGGCTCATGGAGCTCACCAGAGTCTTTCAGATGACAGACGCTGGGATTGCTTGGTCCGATGCGTAGGATTCCCAGCTTCTCGCTGGTTTCGCGGCCCACGATCGTCGTGCCCGTCTCCTTGACAATGATGTAGCTAATGCTGGCGCTGACGTCATAAACGGCGGTCCGGAGGGTCGCTTTGCCAAGAGTGGTGAGGGATTCACTGGAGCCGAACGGGAAGATCCGCTGCTTTGACTCGCGAAGGTCGTCTGCCGTGCCTCCGATGGCCTTGAATGTTTTTGAGTCCATTAGATTGCAGCTTGCGCCGCTATCGATTAGCAGGTCTGTGGCGTGGCCGTTGATGTCTGCTTTAACGAGCGGCAGTCGCTTACGCTGTGGCGTCAGGCAGAACACCTCGCAGCTGCTGTCGCTGTCTCGCTGTTGCTGATCACTCGGCTGCTCCTCGGCAATGGCGTGCACCTTTCTGGAGCTTGCGGGTTTGGACAAGCACGCTTTTGCCAGGTGGCCGACCTTGTTGCAGTTCCGACACGTCTTTCCTCTGGCCGCCTCGCACGTTCGGTGGCCCGACTCTCCACAGCGGATGCACTTTGTTCTGGTTCGCTCCGGTCGGTCTGGCTTTTCGATACGCCGCATTGCGTTCACAGACTCGCTCTTCCGCGCTTCGATAACTGCAGATTGAAGGTCGGCCGCCTCGAATGCCCTGGCTTGCTGCAGCGCTTCTTTGAGCTGGATATTGGGTGTCTGCAGCAACCTGCGCCGGAGCTGGTCTGACTGGCAGCCGGCGACAATTTGGTCTCGGATGATGAGATCCCGCTGAGTCTCGAATTCACATCCTTCTGCAGCCTTGAACAGCCGTTGCACCCAGGCGTTGATGGCTTCGCCGGGCTGCTGCGTGCAGTGCCGGAATTCATATCGCACGAATACCGGGTTGTCTGCTCTTGAAGTACTCTTTGAGGGCGTCCAGGAGCTCTTCGAGGGTCTTGCCTGGCCTCGTGAGTTCTGCGTACGCTTCAGCCACCTGTTTGCCGCCGACGTAAAGTAGAATCTCTCGTTGTTGACTTGCATCTGTTATGCCGCTTGCAGTCACAAAGCACTTGAATCGGTTGGCCCATTCTGCCCACCGTGCTGAGAGGTTGTGTGGCTCTTTCTGAGTATCGAAAGGCTCAGGCGGGGGCAGTTGTAGAGGCACAGACATTCCTGCTAGCGATGCCAATGTAGATTTGTTTTAGGGGTAAGAAAAGGCTTGGCCACTGCGAGGCCTTGAGCGCCAATATATATATTTAGAAATCGATATTTGCGTGGGGTGGAGTTGCGCCTGATAAACAAGAAGCGTGCAAGCTGATTGGCTGCAGAGCGACGGGGGCAGGCATTGTACACTCGAGGGTCAGAGAGTTAAACGGTGTACGGCCAACAAGTCTTATGAAGAGAATTTGATGGAGTTCTGTTTCACGAAGAGGATTTTGATTGATTTGGCACATTAAATCAGTCAGAGAAGAGAGTAAAGAGAAGAGAGGAGAGATGATAGAAAAGAAAGCAGATATGAGAGAGGACGGATTAGAGATGACAGATAGGTGAGAAAGGGGGATGAGAGAAAAGGGGAGGGGAGGGGAGGAGGCGGGAATGAAGAGGGAGAGAGGAGGAGAGAGGAGATGAGAGGGGAGATATGAGATAGCAGAGAGGAGACAGGAGAGATGAGAGGAAAGAAAAGAGAGGATGGATAAGAGCGTACAGAGGAAATAGAAGCGAGGAGAGAGTATAGGAGAGAAAAAAGATGAGAGATGAGAGATGCAAGATGCGAGAGTAAAGAGTAATAAAGAGTAGAGAGTAACGACGTAAGACAAGGGAGAATATATAAATAAGGTAGTAGAGATGAGAGGGGAGAGAGGTGAGAGAAGCGAGAGGGGAAGGGAGAAAGGACAGAGAAGAGAGATTAAAAGATCAGAGATGAGAGAGTTAAGAGATTTAGAGAAGAAAGCACTGAGGAGAAAGAAGAGGATAAAGATGAGAGTGCAGAGAGGAGAGACTAGATATGCAATGAGAAAATAAATGAGTGAGAAAAGAGAGAGAAAAGATTAGAGATTATAGAAAAGACGGAAAATGAGAGGAGAAAGGAGAAGAGAGAAGAGAAAATGAAAAGGAGAGAAAAGAGAGAACAGAGGAGACAGGAGATGGTAGAAAGGAGGGAAGAAAGATGGGATGGGATAGGAGATAAGAAAGGAGAGGGTCAGAGTGTATCGGAGGCAGAAAAGAGAAGACTGAGAGGGTAGAGGAGAGACCATAGATAAGTGAGAAGAGATGAGATATGAAAGGGGAGAGATGAGAGAGAAGAAAGGAGAAAGGAGACATGAGAGTCTGAGTCTGGACAATAGTAGTCAGTTTTTGCAAACAGGGAAAACAATATATGGACAATATATTTGAAAGGTTTTGTAAAGAATTTGGAGACAATTAGGAAGATGGGGTTCAAGACATGGAATTTCAGCTGATGAATTTCAGGGAATAGAATTCCGGTGATGGAAGTTCTTCCCCTTTTTCCTCCAAAGGAGGAGTTCGACTCGTTCTGTTATAAATGTATCTATACTGTATATATACATGTTATATGTTCCAAGTAAATAATTTTGAGCTGTACATGGCATCGTAGATTTTAGCTACTCAAGTAAGTGTAAGAATTCAAAAAGAAGTGAGGAACATGTAACACAGGTTACAACAGAGAATCGGAGAAATTAATTATTTTTTAACTCTGATACCTAAACTATTTTTTGTGTCAACAAAAAGTATTTTTTGAGACTTGTCACCTGTTGCCATGATAAACTATCTTTTCAATCATTTTTTAAAATAAACTTTAAAGAAGAAGCTACGTGACTTTTACTCCAACTTTATACGTTACTATGACACCAAACAAACGTAACTCTTAAATACAAAAAATTGTCTGATTTAAAAAGTATTAAAATGACATTTGTTTGGCACTATAGTAAAAGTAACTTTAAACAAGATAAAACATATCTGATCTGTATCCCCCATGTCACGGAAAGAGTCATCGGGAACGCTCAAAAAAGGAGCGAAAGACTGATTATTTTTGACTGCCTCATTCATCTTGTTCGAATTGTAGATAAAATATGGAGCTAGTTAATTGGCTAAATTGAATAAACACAAAAAATTTTTTGACCCCTAAGTTTCTCTTACATCAATCATAAAATAGACCTCTTTGGCTAGCACAATTAAAACAAAAGTAGGTAGCTCGAGATGACATTTTTGAAAAATTATCAAGTTCAAAAACTTACCGCTCACTGTTCAGTAGGCGCAAGTGAACTCACAATCTGTTGTACTGTAGTTTTTAAGTATGTTGAACAAGTCTAGCCTTGTCTTGATCAGATCCTGCGTTAGTTCTAGCATTTTCCTTCAATATATACATATAGTTTAAAATTGAGTTTAAAATAATCAATATAGGGAGGGGTAAGTGTCCTACAACGCCCAAAAAATGTACGCCCTCAGTGCCCATTTTTACACACAAGGGTGAGCTGAAGCACTATAGGATTATGTGCTTGCGGAATTAGGAGCTTTAGGCAAAGACAATGGTTACAAAGCTCAATATCCACAGATCAGATCGAAGATCTCTGTTCGATTAGCATGCGTGTCGCCACATTGAATTAAACAATTCTATTTTGCTGACTAACTAAAAAACTGGAGCCGAAAATATAAACTAAAGAATTTATCGCTCTGGACTCTGCCCTGAGCACTGAGTCAGTTTTGCCCATTCCTCTGGACTCTGAGCATATACATGCAATAAACTCAGCAAAAATTTCAAATTTCCTGCACCCCGAAACGTGCGGTAAACTTTTCTCAGACCTTCATCAGCCCTCAGGTGACGCAATTAAAACCGCGTCACAGAAGACCCCAGCTTGAGCTGGTGAGGATCAGAGAGTGGCTGATCGTACATGTACAATAAGCGGGCGAATATTTACTGATTACACCAGGGATTCACGATCTTACATGACACAGTGGTGTACTCTGTAGCTGGCGCCCCTCTGTAGCTGGCGTACCCTTATCTGTAGCTGGCGCCCCTCTGTAGCTGGCGTACCCTTATCTGTAGCTGGCGCCCCCTCTGTAGGTGGCGTACCCTTATCTGTAGCTGGCGCCCCCTCATGTAGCTGGCGTACCCTTATCTGTAGCTGGCGCCCCTCTGTAGCTGGCGTACCCTTATCTGTAGCTGGCGCCCCTCTGTAGCTGGCGTACCCTTATCTGTAGCTGGCGCCCCCTCTGTGGCTGGCGTACCCTTATCTGTAGCTGGCGCCCCTCTGTAGCTGGCGTACCCTTATCTGTAGCTGGCGCCCCCTCTGTAGCTGGCGTACCCTTATCTGTAGCTGGCGCCCCTCTGTAGCTGGCGTACCCTTATCTGTAGCTGGCGTACCCTTATCTGTAGCTGGCGTACCCTTATCTGTAGCTGGCGCCCCCTCTGTAGCTGGCGTACCCTTATCTGTAGCTGGCGCCCCCTCTGTAGCTGGCGTACCCTTATCTGTAGCTGGCGCCCCCTCATGTAGCTGGCGTACCCTTATCTGTAGCTGGCGCCCCCTCTGTAGCTGGCGTACCCTTATCTGTAGCTGGCGCCCCCTCATGTAGCTGGCGTACCCTTATCTGTAGCTGGCGCCCCCTCTGTAGCTGGCGCCCCCTCTGTAGCTGGTGTACCCTTATCTGTAGCTGGCGCCCCCTCTCTGTAGCTGGCGCCCCCTCTGTAAATGACGCCCTCTCATGTAGCTGGCGCCCCTCATGTAGCTGGCGCCCCCTCATGTAGCTGGCGCCCACCTCTGTAGCTGGCGCCCACCTCTGTAGCTGGAGCCCTTAAGAGATTTCAAGCATTGCACATAAAAATTTCAGATATGAAAAAAAGAAATAAAAAAACAGAACAGGCTACTTTTAGTAGTTTCTGGATATTCCAATTAAAACATCCACGATTCCACACTATAATATATTTGACGGTATACAAATTATAACTAAACACCTACTGAAGATTCTTGTGCACGTAGCGTGTACTCGTATGTAGAATAAAAAAGAACTTCGCCGAAAAATCGGGGCTATAGTGACAACTAACTATAATAATTATGCATGATTACTACAAAATAAAATATAACCAATATATTGATGTAAATAGTGAATAAAAATGTTTAAAAAACACAGCAAGCTTTTAGAGAGTACTATATATTAATAAAAAATTGTAATGCGAAATAGCAAGTGTAAGTATAAGGTGGTGACTGTATCAATAATAAAAAACTTTTATAATCAGGCATGTGAAGAAGTCCAAAAATCGAATGGAATCATTAAAACAAACACTAGAGCTGATTTGAAATCATCTAATCTATTAATGCTGACATTAAAGCTATAATAAAGCATGCTTTGTTTACGAAGTACTTCAATCAGATTTAAGCACATCTCAGGTTAATTAAGGACTTATCCCTCATCCTCGAACAGCACACTCATTGACTTTGTCCTTGTGGACATTGCGGCTGGCACTGCGGATTGGCAAATGGGGATGAATGTAATTAAGTCATAGGCCTTCAAAATAGTGATTCCTATCTATCCTATCCTATCCTATCTTGATTCTTCCCCTCCCATCCCATCCCGATTCTCTCTATCCCATCCTGATTCTTCCCACCCCATCCTGATTCTTCCCATCCCATCCTGATTCTTCCCATCCCATCCTGATTCTTCCCACCCCATCCTGATTCTTCCCACCCCATCCTGATTCTTCCCATCCCATTCTATCCCATCTTGATTCTTCCCCTCCCATCCCATCCCGATTCTCTCTATCCCATCCTGATTCTTCCCACCCCATCCTGATTCTTCCCATCCCATCCTGATTCTTCCCATCCCATCCTGATTCTTCCCATCCCATCCTGATTCTTCCCACCCCATCCTGATTCTTCCCACCCCATCCTGATTCTTCCCACCCCATCCTGATTCTTCCCATCCCATCCTGATTATTCCCATCCCATCCTGATTCTTCCCACCCCATCCTGATTCTTCCCACCCCATCCTGATTCTTCCCACCCCATCCTGATTCTTCCCATCCCATCCTGATTCTTCCCATCCCATCCTGATTCTTCCCACCCCATCCTGATTCTTCCCACCCCATCCTGATTCTTCCCACCCCATCCTGATTCTTCCCATCCCATCCTGATTCTTCCCATCCCATCCCATCCCGATTCTTCCCATCCCATCCCGATTCTTCCCATCCCATCCCGATTCTTACCATCCCATCCCATCCCGATTCTTCCCATCCCATCCCATCCCGATTCTTCCTATCCCATCCCATCCTGATTCTTACCATCCCATCCCATCCCATCCAGATTCTTCCCATCCCATCCCGATTCTTCCCATCCCATCCCATCCCGATTCTTCCCATCCCACCCCGATTCTTCCCAAACAGCCACAGGACCCACCCGACAAGCCGCTGTGCCCGCTGTGAGCTCTCGACCTCGGATTAGCGGTGGTAACCAGGGCCAATTCGTGCAGCAGATTCTCGAAACGAAACGCCACTCGAACGTTAGGCAGATTAGTGTACCGAATATCGTTGCCAAGGACGCCTTCGTGTTGATAGGCCGGGCCGAGCCAACGCTTCTTCACTTCGTGAGGAAATCCGGACATGATTACAGAGTTCCTGGCCAGCTCGCACATGTCTGTGTTGGTGAGCTTCCACACCTGGGCCGCGATAGAGTACTCTTCCATCAGCGGCTCCTTGGTGAAGTGGAACATCAGCGGATCATCCGTGCTCAGCGTCACGCACAGGCCTTTGGCGTGAAAGTCTGGCAAGGGACTGCGGCTGTAGGGCAGGAACAGGCTGTTGTTGGAGAGCGGCGACATGGCCATGGGCACCTGGGCCAGGTAGTACAGGTACTGCAGCACCGGTGCCTGCGGGCGAGAGGGGGGGGGTGAAGATTGTAACAAGGGAATTTCATGGCGCTGTGCAGTGAGGGACAAGTTGTGATGGAGCAGCAACTGAGGATCTGGGAGGCTGGCCCAGCAACTAAGGATCTGGGAGGCTGGCCCAGCAACTGAGGATCTGGGAGGCTGGCCCAGCAACTAAGGATCTGGGAGGCTGGCACAGCAACTGAGGATCTGGGAAGCTGGCACAGCAACTGAGGATCTGGGAGGCTGGTGGCCTAGCAACTGAGGATCTGGGAGGTTGGTGGCCCAGCAACTGAGGATCTGGGAGGTTGGTGGCCCAGCAACTGAGGATCTGGGAGGTTGGCCAAGCAACTGGGGATCTGGGAGGCTGGCCCAGCAACTAAGGATCTGGGAGGCTGGCACAGCAACTGAGGATCTGGGAAGCTGGCACAGCAACTGGGGATCTGGGAGGTTGGCCCAGCAACTAAGGATCTGGGAGGCTGGCACAGCAACTGAGGATCTGGGAAGCTGGCACAGCAACTGAGGATCTGGGAGGCTGGTGGCCCAGCAACTGAGGATCTGGGAAGCTGGCACAGCAACTGAGGATCTGGGAGGCTGGTGGCCCAGCAACTGAGGATCTGGGAGGTTGGTGGCCCAGCAACTGAGGATCTGGGAGGTTGGTGGCCCAGCAACTGAGGATCTGGGAGGTTGGCCAAGCAACTGGGGATCTGGGAGGCTGGCCCAGCAACTGGGGATCTGGGAGGCTGGCACAGCAACTGAGGATCTGGGAGGCTGGCACAGCAACTGAGGATCTGGGAGGCTGGCACAGCAACTGAGGATCTGGGAGGCTGGTGGCCCAGCAACTGAGGATCTGGGAGGCTGGCCCAGCAACTGAGGATCTGGGGGGCTGGCCCAGCAACTGGAAGATCTGGGAGGCTGGCCAAGCAACTGGGGATCTGGGAGGCTGGCCCAGCAACTGGGGATCTGGGAGGCTGGCCCAGCAACTGGGGATCTGGGAGGCTGGCCAAGCAACTGAGGATCTGGGAGGCTGGCCCAGCAACTGAGAAGCAACACAGCCAACCTTTCTGAGCAGCAGGCCGTGGCTAATATTGTCAGCCAGCAGGAAGGCGGTTGCCAGATGATGCACAGGTCCAGCCTCGCCACAGTGCGGCCTGAGAACGATCGGTTGCAGGCCTCGCTCCCGTCTCAGAGCGTTCAGCGGCACCAGGTTAGCGTACAGGTAGTACAGGTAGTAAGCGTACGGCGGGTTGCGCTGACTCTCCGTCCATTCGGCCGGTTCCGGGGAGTCGTGATCGAACACCACGGACTCTGACTTGGACTCGTCATCTACTGAGTCGAATGCGACAACCTGCCAAAACAATGCAGTGTATTGCAGCAGCCAGGAATCTGCGATTACTACGTTGCTTTCACGTTATTCAACGTGTTAACCCGGATGGTATAGCATGAGAGATGGATTGTCACTTTAATTTATGGTTTCGCATTTTTCAACTCAGTGATTCGGATTTCCCACTTAGAATATGGACTTTCTCACCCACAGTAAGTAATTGGGATTTACCTACATCAATTGGCAGTTCCCCACAGCAATAGGGATTTCCTCACGGCAATAGGGATTTTCCGACAATAATAGGGATTTCTCCACAGAAAAGGAATTTCCCATGGTAATAGAGACTTCCCCACGAAAATAGGGATTTCCCACAGTAATAGGGATTTCCTCACAGCAACAGGGATTCCCTACAGTAGTATGGATTTCCCACAGTAATAGGGATTTCCTCACAGCAACAGGGATTTCCCTACAGTAGTATGGATTTCCCAAAAGTAATAGGGATTTCCTCACAGTGATTGGGATTTTCCCATAGCAATTGGGATTTTCCTAAAGCAACTGGGATTTCCCCATAGCAATTGGGATTTCTAAACAGAAATTGGGATTTCCCCACTGGGATTGAGAATTCACTTCAGAGATTAGAAAATACACATCACGGAAAAAACACGGGAGCAGTGAACTGACCGACTGCATAAACACGAACAGATGCGGATGCGAACTCGGATCGATAGTGGCCTCAAACAGCGGCCGGAATAAATTGTCCAGAAATGTCTGGAAATTGTCCAACTGGCCGTGACGACGGTACACATCGAACAGGCGGGGAATCTGGATCATCCAGCGGACATTGTCGTTGAACTCGGTCAGGCCGTGGTGCAGTGCCCACTGAGCCAACTTGTCCCATTCGTCGGCAGACCTACCGTAGATTGACAGCCTCAGCTCGGCATTCTGATAGCGCGACTCCTTCAGGTCGTTCATCACCTCGCGCAGGATCTCGGCAAAGAACCTGCCGCCAATATGATTGTCAGTCTTTAGGAACACCTCCCTCAGGTGGTTCCTACCCAGCGGGTTGTATTTGGAATTGAATTTGTCGAATCGTTGGAAAGTGTGCCTATCGGCGTGAACATCCAGCATGTCGATGTTCAGATCGTAGTCCGTGATCTTCATGGCTTCGAAAATCTGCTTGAGCGATAGGAGCTCGCCGCTGCGGTCTACGTACACCTGGGATTAACAAATTTTGCGATTTTTAATGATTAACTGCTTTTCACATTCTTTAGAGACATTTAGTGAGCTATCCTCAGGTGCCTCGGTGAGCTATCCTCAGGTGCCTCAGGGAGCTATCCTCAGGTGCCTCAGGGAGCTATCCTCAGGTGCCTCAGTGAGCTATCCTCAGGTGCCTCAGGTGCCTCAGTGAGCTATCCTCAGGTGCCTCAGGTGCCTCGGTGAGCTATCCTCAGGTGCCTCAGGGAGCTATCCTCAGGTGCCTCAGTGAGCTATCCTCAGGTGCCTCAGGTGCCTCAGTGAGCTATCCTCAGGTGCCTCAGGTGCCTCGGTGAGCTATCCTCAGGTGCCTCAGGGAGCTATCCTCAGGTGCCTCAGTGAGCTATCCTCAGGTGCCTCAGGGAGCTATCCTCAGGTGCCTCAGTGAGCTATCCTCAGGTGCCTCAGTGAGCTATCCTCAGGTGCCTCAGGGAGCTATCCTCAGGTGCCTCAGGGAGCTATCCTCAGGTGCCTCAGTGAGCTATCCTCAGGTGCCTCAGGGAGCTATCCTCAGGTGCCTCAGGGAGCTATCCTCAGGTGCCTCAGTGAGCTATCCTCAGGTGCCTCAGGGAGCTATCCTCAGGTGCCTCAGTGAGCTATCCTCAGGTGCCTCAGTGAGCTATCCTCAGGTGCCTCAGTGAGCTATCCTCAGGTGCCTCAGTGAGCTATCCTCAGGTGCCTCAGTGAGCTATCCTCAGGTGCCTCAGTGAGCTATCCTCAGGTGCCTCAGTGAGCTATCCTCAGGTGCCTCAGTGAGCTATCCTCAGGTGCCTCAGTGAGCTATCCTCAGGTGCCTCAGTGAGCTATCCTCAGGAGCCTCAGTGAGCTATCCTCAGGTGCCTCAGTGAGCTATCCTCAGGTGCCTCAGTGAGCTATCCTCAGGTGCCTCAGTGAGCTATCCTCAGGTGCCTCAGTGAGCTATCCTCAGGTGCCTCAGTGAGCTATCCTCAGGTGCCTCAGTGAGCTATCCTCAGGTGCCTCAGGGAGCTATCCTCAGGTGCCTCAGTGAGCTATCCTCAGGTGCCTCAGTGAGCTATCCTCAGGTGCCTCAGTGAGCTATCCTCAGGTGCCTCAGTGAGCTATCCTCAGGTGCCTCAGTGAGCTATCCTCAGGTGCCTCAGTGAGCTATCCTCAGGTGCCTCAGTGAGCTATCCTCAGGTACTTCAGTAATCCACCTCAGAAATCTTCACAAATCCACTCTCAGAAATCTTCACAAATCCACCTCAGAAATCTTCACAAATCCACTCTCAGAAATCTTCACAAATCCACTCTTAGAAATCTTCAGTAATCCACCTCAGAAATCTTCACAAATCCACTCTTAGAAATCTTCAGTAATCCACTCTAGAAATCTTCAGTAATCCACCTCAGAAATCGTCAGTAATCCATCTCAGAAATCGTCAGTAATCTACTCTAGAAATCTTCAGTAATCCATCTCAGAAATCGTCAGTAATCCATCTCAGAAATCGTCAGTAATCCACTCTAGAAATCTTCAGTAATCCACCTCAGAAATCGTCAGTAATCCATCTCAGAAATCGTCAGTAATCTACTCTAGAAATCTTCAGTAATCCATCTCAGAAATCTTAAGTCAAAATCATAAATCAAAATTTCCAACCTTCTCATCCGGATGTTTCTTAAGCGATCGCTTGATGAACTTGAGCAGGTGTTTCTGGTTCATAGCCGAAGAAGCGTGAATGTGATTGTCCACCTTGCGAATATTATAGAAATCCCTATGAGGCACTAGTTTCTGTTCGGCACTCTCAGTCAATTCGTTCAACAAGCTGTGCAGCTGATACTTGGACTGCAGACAAGTCAGCCGACGAAAGCAATAACTTTTCAATGGACCATTCGATGTCAGAGCAATCAAAATCTTGTGCTCTGTAACAAAAGCGTCCTTATCTACGTAGGGAATTTTCAAACAATTAAATTGCGACTCCGTTGCTGGGCAGTTGGTTAGACGAAACACGCCAGACTCGATTGACAAATTGATTGGCAGAGAATCTTTAGGCAGACTGTCCAGAGTGTACTCTGGCTGGTGATGGTGGTGGTGATGGTGATGAGGCTGAGGCGGAGGCTGCAACAGGTGATCTGAAGGTGGCGCATCTGCTCCCGAAGTAGAAGACTGCGGAACTTGTAAGGTAGTGCTAGCACTACTAGTAGTAGTAGCCACCGCCGTGTTGACACCGCTGGTGCTTCGACAAAGGTACCTGAGTGTGATTGCGTTTGTAGTAGACTGATCATGTCATTTGTAATGCATGAATTTTAATTCATTTTAAGGTGACTCTGGGACTCTGATGGCGACTCACCGTGCACTACTTCTAAATACCGCTAAACTACTAAATATCAGTACCTACTACTTCTATCACTAATACTAGTACAACTACAACTATTGCTACTACTACTACTACTACTACTATTACTGTTACTACTATTACTACTACTACTACTACTACTACTACTACTACTGCTACTACTGCTACTAATGTTACTACTATTACTACTACTATTACTACTATTACTACTATTACTACTACTAATACTAATGTTACTACTATTACTACTACTGCTACTACTATTACTACTACTAATACTAATGTTACTACTATTACTACTACTACTACTATTACTACTACTAATACTAATGTTACTACTATTACTACTACTATTACTACTATTACTACTACTACTACTACTAATACTAATGTTACTACTATTACTACTACTATTACTACTATTACTACTACTACTACTACTATTACTACTACTACTACTAATGTTACTACTATTACTACTACTGCCCCTACTACTCACCTAGCGGTGGTGGCGCAAAAGGCCTGCCCAGCCAGCCGCATATACCTCTGCCGAACGTGCATAGCCCAAACCAGATGTGAGCAGGACTCAGTCACATCCTCGTCAACTCCAGCGCTGCTAGCCAGATCTGAGTCGCCAGAGATGATCACCCGTTGAAACTGCACCGACCTGGTGTGACTGTCAATGTCATCAACAAGCACCGGTTGAGCTTGAGCAGGCGTGTCTAAAGTGAGCTGGCGCTCCAACTTGTGCTGCTGACTTTCAATACGTTGAATAGGAAATTTCGGCACATTGAAGTGATCAGAGCCGTCCGCCAGTTCGTCGCTGTCGTTCTGACTAGCAGGTGCAGAGCCGCTGTCTCCGGCTGCTGCTGCTGCACCTCCGACGCCGGAATCGGACACGTTCGCCACACGACGCAGAATTGCGGCGCCAAGGGACTCCAGCGAAGCTGGCGGCGGAGGCACCGGCAGAGTGGTGGTGTACAGCTGCTGGTCCGTACTCGATTCCGAAGACTTTTTCGAATCACTGGTTGCCTGCTGTTGTTTCCGATCATCAGCATCGCGATTGTCGCCGCCATCAGTCAGCCTGCGGCGTTTCGGTGACGGCAAATTGAACTCAGTTGCACTCATGCTCTTGTGATGGGCTCTGAAAAATTTATTTTTTTATGTGAATTCTCTTTGACATTTTTTGGCACACTTTGCTATAGTAACATGTCCGAGCCGTTTGTCAGGAGGGGAATTTAGGAAAGATTCTTAAGGGAATTTAGGAAAGATTCTTGGAGGAATTTAGAAAGATTATTGGGGGAATTTAGGAAAGTTTCTTAAGGGAATTTAAGAAAGATTCTTGGGGGAATTTATGAAAGTTTCTTAGAGTAACTTAGGAAAGTTTCTTAAGGGAATTTAGGAAAGATTATTGGAACATTTAGGAAAGATTATTGGGGGAGTTTAGGAAAGTTTCTTAAGGGAATTTAGGAAAGATTCTCGGGGGTATTTAGGAAATATTCTTGGGGAAATTTAGGAAAGATTCTTGGGGGAATTTAGGAAAGATTCTTGGGGGAGTTTAGGAAAGATTCTTGGGGAAATTTAGGAAAGATTCTTGGGGGAATTTAGGAAAGATTCTTGGGGGAGTTTAGGAAAGATTCTTGGGGGAATTTGGGAAAGATTCTTGGGGGAATTTTGGAAAAATTCTTGGGGGAATTTAGGAAAGATTCTTGACGGAATTTAGAAAAAATTCTTGGGGTATTTAGGAAAGATACTAGGGGAGGTTAAGAAAATATTCTTAGGGAATTTAGGCAAGTTTCTTAAGGAAATTTAGATTCATGAGGGAAAATTTAAGGAAGATTCATAATGTAAAATTTAGAAACTATTTATTAGAAAATATTCCTGCAGGGAAATCAGGTAAAAAAATCCTAAAGCCATTTCCAAGCAAAACTTGGGTTTATAGGGGTTAAGTAAGTCCTAATTAACAAACAAAATATTAATTAAAGAAGTCTAGACACGTCTTCCAAAGCAAAAACAGACAAAATCACAACGCCGTTGCAGAATTTATTGTCACAACTGCCAAAATAAATGAATTATCATTCATTAACCAGCTCCTTAGCACTTTGCCAAGCGTTTGAAATCATCGGTGATATTCTATTATAAAGAAAATGTTCAATATCGATTTAGTAAGTAGAATTGCAAGAGCGGAGCTTTATTAATTTATTGATTTTTTCGTCAAGCATTTCTTAACCTGTTCACGCAAAAAGCACAACATTTGGCAATAAGTTCGAATAGTGATGGCTAGTCGAGAAAAAGAGAATTCAAAGAAGTTAATCAAGATTTACCATAGGCATTAATATTGAAGCAACAAGACAGACAGACAGACAGAGGCATTTATTTGGTCACAGAAGACAATAGTGGAAAAAGCAATGAAAAACACCAAGAGGGCAACAATGACTACTAAACAAAGACGCACACACAACCACCTAAACCATGCGCTAATTGTAATGTGACTGTATTGACTCAAGAATATTTTGTATGGACACCAAAAAATTAGACAGATAAACAACAAAGAAAAACAATATGAAATAAACCAAATTATGGGAAGAGTGAAAAAAAAAACTAAAAAACACAATTTTAGCTATCAAATAAATTTCATGACAAAGTCGAGGCTTTGTAACTTTAATTAAATTAAAGTTAATTTAATTTAACAAACAGAAAAAACAAACAAATTTTTCAAAGATATAAATTAAAGTTCTTCTCAATCTTGTTGATTTGTGCTTTTTATCAAATTTTTGTTGGCACAACTAACAAGCTGTTAATCAGTGTGCACTGATTGACAAGATTTATTAAATAATATATTAGCAATGATGCATAGATAATAGTTCCACCGTATGCTACTTGGAAGTAGTATTTGTGTAGCAACAGTAGTACCAAATAAAAAAGTACCGATTATCAAAACGTCAAAAATTCGAAAGAAGAAAAAAAACACATTTTTTGGATAGATTTTGTTTTAATACGCCAAAATGAGTTTTAATTTTTTATAAAGCACCTTCTTTCTATGTCTATGGCAGGGGGCAGGCAGACTTTTTACCTCGCGGGTTAGATGAGACTGGAGAGGAGAAGGAATAGAAGATGAGAGACGAGAGAAGAGACGAGGTGAGGAATAGGATGAGTGAATAGATAAGATAAGAGAGACGAGAGAAGAGCGAGAGGAGAGGGGAGAGAGGAGAGGGGGGAGAGGAGAGGGGAGAGAGGAGAGGGGAGAGAGGAGAGGGGAGAGAGGAGAGAGGAGAGAGGAGAGGGGAGAGAGGAGAGGGGAGAGAGGAGAAGGGAGAGAGGAGAGGGGAGAGAGGAGAGGGGATAGAGGAGAAGGGAGAGAGAAGAGAGAAAAGACAGAAACCTTGACTCAGCCGGATTGCTATTGTGAAGTTTCAAAGGACCTGAGTGCCGGATAGAGAGGCTTCTTCGCGGGCCGAAGTTTGCCTACCGGCCCTGGTCTAAGGCAATTCTCAACCGATTTTCTCGGGTGTTGTTTCATTTTAAAATATGATATTTGCGTTTATTTTGAACCAACCAGGGTTTCGGGTGTCCACTGTCCAATCTTTCTTAGAAAGAAAGTCCGTAAAGTTGAATTACTTTTAATAAATGAATAAATTTTGATTAACGAATCTCCAAGATAAGCTAACACCAATAACAATCACACTAATGGGAACCTGTCAATCAGTCTTACTGGCATTCAATCGTCATCATCTCGGAAGTCGCCATATCGCCAGATGTTCAATCTAGCTTTGAAAGCAACCGCCTGTTTGGCCGCATACTTTGAGTACAGCTCGCCGCCTTTGCCGGATTTGGAGCCCATCGGTGGTCGGCGATCAATGAATAGCAGGCCTTTCTCCAGCAGCAGCTCAGCTACATCAACTCCGCTAGCCTTCTCAACCAGCTGCACGTAGGCTACCCCGTCTGACTCATAAACTCGCCGAACAGTGGCAGGTTTATTAGCCACAGTGTCCAGCATGAGCTCAACAGACAGTTGGATGTCTTCTTCATCTGGCGGAGGCTGACTGAAAGCCAGTCGGCAGACTCGAGCTAGCGGAGCTTGAGCACGCAATGAGTCCGGCAGCTGAGCAATATCGGCTACATTGTTAATGATCTTCTCCAAGCCCAGATCGATCAGGTTCACAGTTTTGCCTGTGGAATCGGATTTCAGCACCCTGGCACGCTGCCATGCACTGTTGAAGCGAACAGCGCACAGGTCGCCTTTGCGAGGCGCGTAGGCACCCGGCACGGGCGGGCGCCGCTCTTCGAGTTCTTCGCGAAGAGCGGCAGCGAGGCGGGTGCGCCGTTCAGCATCGTCGGCTAGCTGGACGCAGAAGGACAGGTCTGGCCGGATCTGGGCGACAGGGGCAGTGGTGGGTGCGCATGCGATATTATTTAATTTGTATGGGAGAAACTCAAATAGACTGACAGCGGTTGAGGATTAGGAGAGACAACGATTGGGGTAGGACTGAGGACAAGACTAAGGAGGAGACGAAGGAGACGGGAAGTAGACAGGGAGGGAAACAGAGGGAAACAGAGGGAAACAGAGGGAGACACAGGGAAACAGAGAGGGAGACAGAGGGAGACACAGAAGGGAGACAGAGGGAGACAGAAGGAGACACAGAGGGAGACAGAGGGAGACACAGAAGGGAGACAGAGGGAGACAGAGGGAGACAGAGGGAGACAGAAGGAGACACAGAGGGAGACAGGGAGGGAGACAGAGCGAGACAGAGGGAGACAGAGGGGGGGGAAGAGAGGGAGAACAGCAGAATCCTAGACTACAGCAGCAACATGGTACGGTAAAACGGCAGTTAATTGAATGCTGATGAAGGAGGCTGCTCAGGCCGCAGGCTCACCTCAGTGACGGTGCACTCCAGCGGTCCGCTATCTTCGCCACCACCAGCGGCGTCCTTCCTTTGACCGGATGCGGGCCCGGAAGCGGCAGACTCGGCTCGGCCATTGTCTGTAGTCGAGGCCACACTCCAGACATTAAGCTTGTCAGCTTTGGCCTTTTCCTCAGCTTTGCTCAATGCAGGATAATAGTCGGACTTCTCAGCCGTGAAGTGCACTTTACCGTAGCCTTTCTCAACCAGGCTAACAGCCAGATTCTCGCCGTCGACAAACAGATGACCAATAAAGTTGCCGCCGCGGTCGCAGGCTTCAACTAGGACTTCGACTTCGCGCTGAAGGCAGAGCTCCTTGACGAATCGGCTGGCCTCCTCGCCGAATGGTTCGCCGGGCTCCTCCGAGCCATTGGGCAGTCGTCTGGGAGTCCTGGGGCACTCCACTCCGGTCAGCAGCAGGGTCACCAGGCAGGTGCTGCGAGGCACGTAGACTCGGAACCGATTAGCCGAGGCAACGAATTCTACGAGAGCTTCCTGTCTGCCGCTACGCTGCAGCGACGGCAGGAACTGCTTGGCTCGCTTGGGGTCGCCAGCCAGATCGGAGATCTTGTGCGCCGGCGGCTCCTTCTTGCTGTGCACACCGGCCGCCTGCGATGTGGGATTAACGGAAGTGGCGTCGGGATTAACAGCTATGGGGTCGGGATTAACATCCATGGGGTCGGGATTAACAGCTATGGGGTCGGGATTAACAGCTATGGGGTCGGGATTAACATCTATGGGGTCGGGATTAACATCTATGGGGTCGGGATTAACATCTATGGGTTCGGGATTAACAGCTATGGGGTCGGGATTAACATCTATGGGGTCGGGATTAACATCTATGGGGTCGGGATTAACATCTATGGGGTCGGGATTAACATCTATGGGGTCGGGATTAACATCTATGGGGTCGGGATTAACATCTATGGGGTCGGGATTAACATCTATGGGGTCGGGATTAACATCTATGGGGTCGGGATTAACATCTATGGGGTCGGGATTAACAGTCATGGGGTCGGGATTAACATCCATGGGGGTGGGGGTCGGGATTAACAGCCATGGGGGTCAGGATTAACATCTATGGGGTCGGGATTAACATCTATGGGGTCGGGATTAACATCTATGGGTTCGGGATTAACAGCTATGGGGTCGGGATTAACATCTATGGGGTCGGGATTAACATCTATGGGGTCGGGATTAACATCTATGGGGTCGGGATTAACATCTATGGGGTCGGGATTAACATCTATGGGGTCGGGATTAACATCTATGGGGTCGGGATTAACATCTATGGGGTCGGGATTAACATCTATGGGGTCGGGATTAACATCCATGGGGTCGGGATTAACATCCATGGGCTGGGATTAACGGCCGTGGGGCGGGATTAACAGCTATGGGGTCAGGATTAACAGCCGTGGGGTCGGGATTAACGGCCATGGAGTCAGGAGATTACCAGTCATGGGTTGGGATTAACATCCATGGGGTCGGGATTAACAGTTATGGGTTGGGATTATCTAAAGATTAAATTAAGTCAAGGGGTCAGGATGTTACGCAAATCTGTACGACCTTGAACTACAAATTCACGGGATCTACTTAGACAATATACGAGTATAAGTAACCCCCACAACTCCACAATATTAACAGCCTGGCTAACCTTTTTCTGAGCGACAGCTTCGGCAGCCAGCAGAGCGTCATAAGCAGAGGACCGATTGTCATCATCAGCGCGATAGCGGATCACATAGCCGAGGCCCTTCTGCACCAGAGCCTCCGCCACGTTCACCTCGCCAACGAGAACTGTGGCGCCAACTTTCTCGGGAAATTCCGGCGATTTCGGTTGAACATAGTCCACACGTGCGGTGATGCGTTTGCCAATTAAACGCTTGCGTAGAAATTCACGAGCCTCGAACATGTAGGGAATGTCATAGAGTGGACGGGACACCCTGGACACAAAAATGGTTGATTATGTTTAAACACGTGTTAAATAATTCACGCACTAACTGATTTCGAATTTTAAATCAAAATAAAGCACATACCTACCATACTCTAGTGTCCTTAGATGAACCCCTGGCTACCTTATTCCAGTGTCCTTAAATGACCCCTGGCTCCCACGCCCATCCCAGTGTCCTTAAATGACCCCTTGCTACCCTTGCCCTACCAGTGTCCTTAAATGACACCTTGCTACCCTACCCTTCCCGTGTCCTTAAATGACCCCTTGCTACCCTACCCTTCCCGTGTCCTTAAATGACCCCTTGCTACCCTACCCTTCCCGTGTCCTTAAATGACCCCTTGCTACCCTACCCTTCCCGTGTCCTTAGATGACCCCTTGCTACCCTACTCTTCCCGTGTCCTTAAATGACCCCTTGCTACCCTACCCTTCCCGTGTCCTTAAATGACCCCTTGCTACCCTACCCTTCCCGTGTCCTTAAATGACCCCTTGCTACCCTACCCTTCCCGTGTCCTTAAATGATCCCTTGCTACCCTACCCTATTCGTGTACTTAATTGACCCCTTGCTAACATACTCTACCAGTGTTCTTAAATTATCTCTTGCTACCCTACCATACCAGTGTCCTTTAATCACCCCCTGCTACCTTACTCTACCCATGTCCTTAAATATACCCCTAGCAACCCTTGAAACCAACCATTAAACCCTTTGCTTTACGATATTTCTTCAATCTTTAATTTACTATAGTCCCGGCACTATTGGCAAAATTATTATATTCTAATAAAGAAACGTAAAAAAGACTTACTTAGGCCTCTGTCCATCAGCATCGGGAGCATTGGCTCGAGGCGGCCTAATGGAAGCCAAGAACAGCTTCACATAATCGCCTGTGTCCTGCCGTTTCACTACTAAACTATCGCCGTTGCCAACTTCTACAACGCGACCTTCGATATTGTCGCCAGATTTTAAACCTTTCTCGGATTTGTTGCTATGCCCGATGCCGCCCCCGCTGCCGGCCGTTTCCACGTAGTCCTGTTTGGGAGTTTGGAAATTATGGACTCGTGAAGATTAAACAATGGAAACATATAAGTAAGGATTCAGTCACGACTCATTGGGATCAGGATTGAGTCACGATTCATGGGGATCGGGATCGGGTCATGGGGATCAGAATGAGGTTATGGGGATCAGGACTGGGTCATGGGGATCAGGACTGGGTCATGGGGATCAGGATTGGGTCATGGAGATCAGGATTGGGCTATGGGGATCAGAATTGGGTCATGGGGATCAGAATTGGGTCATGGGATCAGAATGAGGTCATGCGGATCAGGATTGGGTCATGGGACTCATGGGGGTCAGGTTTGGGTCATGATGACTAAAATTGTAGAGTCATGGCAATCAGAACCGATTCAAGCGATTAGGATTAAAAGTTATTAACAGGAATTTGGATTACTGATTAAAATTGAATCATAAGATTTCGATAAAAGATTCAAGGAACTGTAAGTCTAAAAAACGAACTTACCTTCCACAGTCTCCTCCTAGCCTTCTTGGCATCTCTCTCAGCCTGTCTGAGCTTGACCGCCGCTCCTGGCTGGCTAACAACTCCCATACTCCAGTCTACGCACCGAGCCAGGCCCTCCTGCACCAGAATCTCGGCAATGTTGCCATTGGTATGCAGCACAGAGCCAACCACACTCTGACCCGAGACAGTCTCCAATACTAGCCGGACATTGCGCTGCAGCAGGCGAGCTTCAACAAAAAACTTGGCCTCCTCAGCGTAGGGTTCAGCGATTGGTTGAGCCTGTTGCTGCTGTTGCTGTTGCTGAGTTCCGGGTTCAGTTGAGTCTCCCGTGTTTCCATCATCTTGCTGCTGCTGCTGCTGCTGCTGTTGCGGCTGTTTAAACGTAGGCGATTTAACACCGCTGAGCATAAATGAGACGCTATAGTAGGCATCAGGCAGGGCGATCAACACCCGATATGTGCAGGCATCGCGAACGTGCTCAATAATAGCATTCAACGGTCGCTGCTTGTGCGAGTCAACAAACAGTCTGGGATTGTCAACCTTCCAGACAACGTTTCGAACATGATTTGCGGCTGGTTCAGTCTGGCTCCATTTGCCTTTGCCATCGGCTTTGGCCTGGTCTTCCAGGGCCCCCAGCTGGTTCATCTGGTCGGACCCTGAGGGGCCACCGCCACCGCCTGTACGGCGAACTTCGGCAAGACCTTCGCGAACCAAAGCCTCGTTTATGTTCACTCGCTCGGATTCTGGTTCCACTCTGTGGGTGAGTTTTAAATAATACTATATGTACTACTGTCAGTAAGGTAGGTCTTCAGTCCAGACAGTAGAAGGTACTTCAGGAAAACGGAGAGAAACTTCAGGCAGATAGAAGGTAGAAAATCTTCTGAAAAACAAGAGGACACTTCAGCAAGATAGGAAACTTCAGAGAGATAGAAGGAAACTTCAGGAAGATAGGAGGAAACTTCAGAGAGATAGAAGGAAACTTCAGAGAGATAGGAGGAAACTTCAGAGAGATAGGAGAAACTTCAGGAAGATAGGAGGAAAATGCAGGATAAAAAGGCCTCAAGAGCAGATACGATAGCTTTAGAAATATAACACAAGCCCAGACTTTCAACAATCAGTCAGACTCACCTATCGTAGAGCACGCCATAATATTTCTTATTCCCAGTGCCGCCAACAATGGTCTCGCAAGCGAACAGCACCTCTTTACCAACCAGGCGCCTCAGATACTCCCTAGACTCATAAGCCCACGGCTCGTCTTTGGTCACTTCACCAGAAGCCAGACGTCGCCCAAGTCGAGGCGCCTGAATACTGGTCAGGCCGCAGTTCCACTCCTGCGGCGGGCCGCCACGAGGCCTGTCCCTGATGATCAGGGAGTCGCCTGATAGGATCTAATTGGGCAATGGGATAAATATGGGTTGTAATTATATCACAGACACAGATTAAAGTGGCAAGGTTGTAGCCTAGTGGTCAGAGCATCAAAGTCTCGACTGGGAGGTCGGGGGTTCAATTCTCTACCCAGAGAATATGCTGTATATGCTGTATATTGATATGCTGTATTGCATACCATTTTGTCTACACCATATAAGATACTTCCTTAGACCTAAGTCTAAGAAGGCTTCTATATGCTGGAATTCTGAGGCAAAAGACATCATTTTAAATGTTATATTATTAGAGTTCTGGCATAACCTAATTTTTTTTATATCAATATTAAATCCATAGCTATTTCTTAAAACCTTTCTTATAGCCTATTTATATCTACTATATTTTGCCAAAAGTTCTGTGATATATAGGTCTATTATAAAAGAAATAAACAAGCAAAAAAACTAATGGACATAGGCTTTTTAGAGTCTAATATTTAAACATTGTGTCTAAAATATAAGGATTAGAGTAATTTTGGTGACAATAAAAAAGGCCTTTTTGGCAATAGCCATTGTAGCTACAAACAGCAAAATCATCTTGTCAATTATAAGTGATATGAGCCTAAAAGTTTAGATATTTTCTTATATGGTAAAGTATGTTACATTTAATTTTGTTTATTTACTATTATAGTTGCAATCTTTTAAATTTGTATGTTTTCCAAATCTGGTAAAAATTTGGTTCTTCTTGTGATTTGGCATTTTGCGATAAAGATGGTTTATTTGTTTATGGTTTAAGTCTAAATATTCTAAAAAACAATATTATTAGATTGATTTTTTCAAATTACCCAAATACAAATATTAATATAGCATTTTCTAAGCCCATTAAGCCTAGGAGCAAGCAATTTAATCCTTATTGGGAGAATCAAGCTGTTAAAGACTTGTTTTTCATTGTCTATAGCCCAAAAGGGGGTCTATGAAACAAACAACTTGATAATTTGGGCACGCAATTAATCCTTTTCACAGTGCTTGTATATCTTTCATAAATAACTTCATTGAAATAACATCTCTAAATAGATGGCATATCAAAAAATGATTGATATTAACTTTTTGATTTTAGAGAAACCAATCAAAACAGTAACAGACAAAACCATAGCAAACAGTATAAGCCAAGAACAATTGTGTTTCTCACAATGCTCATCCACTGCATCTTAGGCTATAGCAAAACTTTTGTCATTGCTCTGCTTGCTAAATTCTTTATTGGCTATATCTATGTTTGTCTAATGAAATATATTATTTTCTATGGTCTAAGGCTTGTACAACTATGGAAAGGATTAATAATGCACCTGAATTCTCAAATTGGTTGCTCTATAGACCCTTTTTTTCAGGCCATAGACACTGAAAAACAAGTTTTCAATAGCTTGATTCTCCCATTAAAGATTAAATTGCTTCTTCCTAGGCTTAATTGGCTTGGAAAATGCTATAAATCATTATACTTTTCAATAGAATTTTTAAATATATATAAAATAAATCTAAATTAAATAATTACAAACTGATAATATGAAGTGTCTGTTTTCATTAAAATGACTATAATCACCAAATCTTTCATTTTTCACCAAAAGTAAAGTGTCTAAATTATAGAAGAAACTGTCACTAAAATGACTATTTGTTATTAAAATGACTTGCCACAAAACAACTAGGCCCTTAGCACTTTATAGTAAGGAAAGTATCCTATAAGCCATAATTTTCTAGCATATATTAGTCCTTCATAGTTTATGGGCATGCATATTTGGCATGCTTGAATCTTAAAAAGTTGCATTTGGCATACAAAAAGAGATATACAAAGATATTGAAAAGTAGAAACAAGTATTTTCCTGTTTCTATAACAAAAGGTAAGGGCCTAGAACACTTCAAAGAAAAAGGCAAATAGTTAAAAGGTAGCAGGAGTAGAAACAAATAAAATTTGACATAGGCCTACTTTAAGGCATATTTGGTATACTACACATAAAATTTGCCCAAAAAACCCTGGCATACTTTGGACATCTTTTTGACAGTGGCTAAAACTCAAAAAATATTAAAATATAAAAAACTAAAAAATAAAAGTCTTGTTTTCTCATTCATGTCTTGAATTATATGCAATACACTTATATAGTTGCATACTAAATACTAAAAAGTGTCTTTCAATAGGCTTAGACTCTATGTATCAGCTCAATTGCAAAGCCCATAAATGGCAATTGTTGTGTTGACATTTGGATTGTTCCTCCTGTCCTGTCCTTGTTCCTCCTTGCATGCATAAAATCAATATTAATTTTTTAGAAAATGTTATGCAGTTAATATTAATAATGCAGTTATTAAAATTAAAAAATGCCAACTGATAAAACTCTAACTCAGGACCTTAAAAACATCATACAACAATCAACAATGATGCCAGATATTGCAGCATGAGCATTGCTATTTGAATTGACTATTGGCAAGGCCAAGAAAGGTTGTTTGCAAGTCGTTTAAACAATTTGTAGACATAAAATTAACTAATAAAAACACTGTTTTTATGTAAGCCTACACAATATTGACAAAGCTTGGTGTCTTCACTATAAAGTTAATAAGTCAGTTAAAATCATTTAAAATAATACAGAATTGTTTGACAAATTAATTACATACCAGCTTCACGGTACCCCGGAGCAACTGGTTTTGACCTGAAACCGCCATTTAAAGAGAAAGCGTTTTACTTATACAACTGATTTTTTAGAAGTTAATCACTTAATTACTTAAGCGAACTCTTACGCTTTTTACTCAGCGCGCGTGAAACTAAACAATCTGACTCACGTCAAAAATAGAAGTTTACTCGGTAAAACAACTAAATATTACAAATTTACAGTTTCAACGATTTATAACGGTAACAATGTCTAATAATAGCTTTTACTTATTAGAAAATATTTAAAAGTCATAACTTCAAATATATATATACTTCCAAATCGCTGATTTGAATTGGGTCAAGACTGAGAGGGTTATGCATCGCTACTTACTTTGACCGTTTACACATTTATTACTACATCTGCATGTAACATGTATGTATAACTGAACAATTTGCTTAACATGAGAGACCTGGAAACAGCTGAAACTGAGTACTGTCTTGTATGTTTAGAAAGCAGCATGTACGTGACTGACATGTACATGTAAATAAAGGTTAATGTTCTGGATACAATGGCTTTACGGGATCATATGTGCTTAATCACCCACTTAAAAGAATTGACAGCAAGGGAAGTTCTACATATATGTATCTGCTTTAGTAAACAACATTAGAATTTTCGTCGAGGGAAAAAATATAACAGATCGATGCTTCTCGACTTTGTAAAGACTATTATAAGCGTTGAAGAAGCTGCATTAGCCAAACCACGATGTTTTACATGTACATGTATATAGTATCCGTTAAGTGAGGGCTTTTTGCACTTGCAACCAAGCTATTTATACGATTTATTTATCGTTGCTTGCTGTGGACATGGTGAAATTAGCGGCAGTATATATTGTTGGGAATATAATTTAATAACTTGATAAATCTTATAAACGCGTTGCTAAGATTGTTAATTTGCTGGGGGGCCATATCTTAGGAGAGCCAGTAGCTTTTTAAGGAATCGTGAAAATTCGGGACAGATTGACATCAAAACCTGACAAGCAGGGGCGCCAGATCAGCGCGCAAGGGAACGCCAGATCAGCGCGCAAGGGAGCGCCAGATCAGCGCGCAAGGGGGCCATTGTTTTTGCCTCTTGGGTAGGCCAGCCCCCTTTGCCCTCCTAAGCTGGCTATGCCCTTGCCATAACTACATTTACTCCTTGTCTACAGTAAAATTCTCTTGAGAATCATGGCCTAAAATTAAATTGCTCTCTGTCATTCTATGTTCGTTTTAACCAAATGTTTTCAAGTAAAGTCACGTTCCCCGTGCCCTCCATATGTTGTCGTCTCTGCAGAACAGGTGCTGGAAGATTTAGCATCTGACATGATTTATTTCACTTACAACAAACGGTATTTAATAGACTCGACCTTACCGTCTAAACAGTGAGGACTCGACTGCAATCATATTGTAAAAACCATGAGCTCCTTGCTGTGTTGGTTGCATACCTGCCTGTTGATTGTCGCTTTGACCAAAGCGTCTGCCTCAGCTGACCTCAACTTTCCAGGTGTGGTGGTTGCTTGGGGTCTTTGGGGAAATTTGTACATTCTAGATATTCACTTGTAATAAATATATTGTCTGATGTCATTCCAGGCCCACTGGTAGGCCTTAGCAACTGTCGGCAGAGCTCGGTGGCTCTAGGCAGCATCTGCCAGTCAGCAATTAGCAATCGTCTTCCCACCGGAGGCTTCACGAACCCGAAGGCCTGCTCTCAGACTCGACATGGTGACAGTGAATGGTGGCAGGCGCAGCTGACGTCAAACTCCGCAGCTCGCGTCACCTTCGTGCAAGTCCATCAGCTGAAAGGATGCTGCAAAAACGCATCAAAACCGCTACTGACAGTCACTCTTGATGGCAACGACTGTCCGCTGCGCATCCTGAAGCTTCAGCAACGCTCCCGACAGGTGTTCTTCTGCAACCGGACTGGCCAGACTGTTCGGGTGACCAGCGAGTTGCCGAACACGCAGCTCACAGTCTGTCAGGTTCAAGTATTCGCTGAGAACTTGGCTGATATTGACGCAGATCGTGAGTTTGAAATCAACACTTAGTATAGACTGCTTTGACCAATCTGGTCCTGAGTGACCCGGACGCTCTAAAGTGTTCCTGACATCCCAAAGTAACCCTAAACGTACCATGGTAACCCTAGGATATGCTCTAAAAGATACTAAAGTAAATTGGGTTTCTGTTCATAATGATTGTACTTTATATTTGTGATAGGGAGGCTGTATACACCCTGCTGGCGCATTTCAACCGACATTGTCACACAACCGGCGAGAGGCATTACTGCCCATTCCGCCAACTCCCTAGCTAATTGAGCAGACACACAAGCGCGCGGATACGTACGCAGTCATATGCACAGGCACACACTCGCACAGGAGCGTACAGCGGCCCTAACTTTATTTATCGTTAGGCATGTACATGTACACTTCACTGTGCCTTGGGGATTGGCCCTCAAGGGCGTTAATTAATTGCACGAGCAGAGCCAAGCCGAGAGTCCAGTTTAACTCCAAATAAATGTTACTGCCTTGGAATCCAGCCTGGGCCGCTGGTACATCAGAGCGCCGCGCTAGTCCAATAGGAGAATCAAGACACCAGGAGGGGAATCAAGACACCAGGAGGGGAATCAAGACACCAGGAGGGGAATCAAGACACGAGGAGGGGAATCAAGATACCAGGAGGGGAATCGAGACACCAGGATGGGAATCAAGATACCAGGAGGGGAATCAAGACACGAGGAAGGGAATCAAGATACCAGGAGGGGAATCAAGATACAAGGAGGGGAATCAAGACACCAGGAGGGGAATCAAGATACCAGGAGGGGAATCAAGACACGAGGAGGGGAATCAAGATACCAGGAGGGGAATCAAGATACAAGGAGGGGAATCAAGACACCAGGAGGGGAATCAAGATACCAGTAGGGGAATCAAGACACCAGGAGGGGAATCAAGACACCAAGAGGGGAATCAAGACACCAGGAGGGGAATCAAGACACCAGGAGGGGAATCAAGACACCAGGAGGGGAATCAAGATACCAGGAGGGGAATCAAGACACCAGGAGGGGAATCAAGACAAAAGGAGGGGAGTCAAGACACAAAGGGAATCAAGACACCAGGAGGGGAATCAAGACACGAGGAGGGGAATCAAGATACCAGGAGGGGAATCGAGACACCAGGAGGGGAATCAAGATACCAGGAGGGGAATCAAGACACGAGGAAGGGAATCAAGATACCAGGAGGGGAATCAAGATACAAGGAGGGGAATCAAGACACCAGGAGGGGAATCAAGATACCAGGAGGGGAATCAAGACACGAGGAGGGGAATCAAGATACCAGGAGGGGAATCAAGATACAAGGAGGGGAATCAAGACACCAGGAGGGGAATCAAGATACCAGTAGGGGAATCAAGACACCAGGAGGGGAATCAAGACACCAGGAGGGGAATCAAGACACCAGGAGGGGAATCAAGATACCAGGAGGGGAATCAAGACACCAGGAGGGGAATCAAGACAAAAGGAGGGGAGTCAAGACACAAAGGGAATCAAGACACCAGGAGGGGAATCAAGACACGAGGAGGGGAATCAAGATACCAGGAGGGGAATCGAGACACCAGGAGGGGAATCAAGATACCAGGAGGGGAATCAAGACACGAGGAAGGGAATCAAGATACCAGGAGGGGAATCAAGATACAAGGAGGGGAATCAAGATACCAGGAGGGGAATCAAGACACGAGGAGGGGAATCAAGATACCAGGAGGGGAATCAAGATACAAGGAGGGGAATCAAGACACCAGGAGGGGAATCAAGATACCAGTAGGGGAATCAAGACACCAGGAGGGGAATCAAGACACCAAGAGGGGAATCAAGACACCAGGAGGGGAATCAAGACACCAGGAGGGGAATCGAGACACCAGGAGGGGAATCAAGATACCAGGAGGGGAATCAAGATACCAGGAGGGGAATCAAGATACAAGGAGGGGAATCAAGACACCAGGAGGGGAATCAAGATACCAGTAGGGGAATCAAGACACCAAGAGGGGAATTAAGACACCAGGAGGGGAATCAAGATACCAGTAGGGGAATCAAGACACCAGGAGGGGAATCAAGACACCAGGAGGGGAATCAAGACACCAGGAGGGGAATCAAGACACCAGGAGGGGAATCAAGACATCAGGAGGGGAATCAAGACACCAGGAGGGGAATCAAGATACCAGTAGGGGAATTAAGACACAAGGGGAATCAGACCAACCGCTGCGGACTCCAGATTATGGACCCAGCTTAGTTACTATATACCCATTAACTCTGCAGATCCCCTCCTGCAGCTGTCAAACTGTTCTCAGCTGCCTCCCAGTAGTTCAGCCACGTGCCAGAAAGCCACAGACGGCAGGACACGAACTGGCTGCATCGCTGTGCCTGAAAACGGCTGGTGGGAAGCTCAGACGCAGAAGGCCAGCCTCATCAAGTATGTCAGAATCTACTCGGCCATGACCTGCTGTCAGGACAGCGCCTACAAGTTCTCTGTGTCAGTAGACGGTTCCAACTGCATCTCATATTCAGGCGCATACTTTAGCGCAAGAGATTTTCTATGCAAACGTAAAGGCCGAAACATTCGAATTGTCAACCGGATGCAAACTGGTCAGCTCCTCCTGTGCGAGGTGCAAGCCTTCGGCAGCAGGCGAACTCCTGTGGACTATGGAGGTGAGTCAGTTCCTGCTAGATGATCTGTGTTCTTACGTGAAAATGTCTTTGTCTTCAAGTTCAGTTGTTAGCTCTGTTGTCTCGTTGTCTTACAGGGCGTTTACATCCCAAACTTTACGCTCCCCAACACCACACCACTTGGAGCTCAGTGACACTCAACCTTGGCGCTCAATGACACCCAAATTTGGCGCTAAATGACACCCAAACTTGGGCGCTCAGTGACACCCAAACTTGGGCGCTCAATGACACTCAAACTTGGGCGCTCAATGACACTCAAACTTGGGCGCTCAATGACACCACAACTTGGCGCTCAGTGACACCCAAACTTGGCGTTCAGTGACACCCAAACTTAGCGCTCAAAGCCACCAAAACTTGGCGCTCAGTGACACCCAAACTTGGAGCTCAGTGACACCCAAACTTAGCGCTCAAAGCCACCAAAACTTGGCGCTCAGTGACACCCAAACTTGGAGCTCAGTGACACCCAAACTTAGCGCTCAAAGCCACCAAAACTTGGCGCTCAGTGACACCCAAACTTGGCGCTCAGTGACACCTAAACTTGGCGCTCAAAGCCACTCAAACTTGGGCGGTCAATGACACCCAAACTTGACGCTTAGTTACAAATCCAAGTTGGCGCTTAATGACACTCAAATTTGGCGTTCAATGACACCCAAACTTGACGCTCAGTTACAAATCCAAGTTGGCGCTTAATGACACTCAAATTTGGCGCTCAATGACACCCAAACTTGGCGCTCAAAGCCACCAAAACTTGGCGCTCAATGACACTCAAACTTGGCGCTTAGTGACACTCAAACTTGGCTCAACAAACTCAAACTCTCAGAATTCATTCCCCCATTGTGTACTGCAACTTGGCACCAGGGTTGACACGCCTTCATCTCCATTGAATCCCGCCAGTGCCGATTCATCTGTCCAGCTGCAGCCAGAGCTCCTCGGTCAATGGCAGCCGATGTCGCAAAGCTCTTGACGGCAGCGTCGCTCAGGTGTGCGCCAGGTGCGCCCGAACTCGCGTCGAGCGCGGCTGGTGGCAGGGACGCACCAGCCAACGAGTGCTGGTGAAATTCGTTCGAATTTTTCTGCCCAACGCCGGGAGCGGCTGCGGTCCGAACGATCTCGAACGAGCTCTGGTGACTGTCAGCGGGACGGAGTGCACGCCATTCGAGAGCGGACGCTCGGTGTACATCCTATTCTGCAATGCGACAGGACAAGGTGTTACAATTCGGAATCTGCACGCATCGGAGTTGACCATCTGTGAGGTGCAGGCCATGGGAGCGTACCTGGAGCCGGAGCACCCAGAGCATCATCATAAACGCATTCGAAAAGGACGCGGACATCATCATAGAAAAGTGTTTTCACCTCGTAAGACACTTTTCAAAGCACATCTTAGCCTCTGCTTTGATCGTAAGAAATTGTAAATTTAGCTCAATAGTGGTGAACTGCACATGCATCAAAGTCTCCTGACTTTAGACTATGTGTTCACTATATGCGGAAACACACATTAGTACTATGAGCTACCAGACCTCATGAACAGACACGTTGATAATAGCAGTCGTCACACAGACACAACAATGCTAGCAGCCCTCATAAAGACCCATAGATGATTACCAGCCTTAAAAGGACACATTGATACCATCAGCCCTCACAAAGACACATAGATGATACCAGCCTTACAAAGACACATCGGTGTGACCAACCAGCTCTCAGACTGACACATTGCAGCAGCTCCAAGCTTTCAAAACCTTTCCCAGATTGGCCCAATCCCCACCGACCGCACCGTCGACCCATCCTGGTGCGGTGCTCGCAGAGCTCCTCCGTCCCGGGCAGCCACTGTCGACTCGCCACTGACGGCAGTCGCAAACGATGCGCAAAGACTGCCGCTGAGAGAGGCGCCTGGTGGCAGGCGGGGCTTCATCATCCGCGTGGGACAAAATCCCATCGAGTTGGCGCAGTTGTGCTGGCTCTGGAGCAAACTCTGTCTCAAAAAGTTCTACAGTCAGCCAAGGCACTGAAACGCCTGCGCGTTACCGTCAACAACCAGCCGTGTCGAATGCATTCAACGCACCACCGCGGCAGCGGTGCCGAGTTTGAATGCAACAAAATTGGCGACCTGATCCGGGTGAGCAATGGGCCCGATGGTTCGATGGCTCCACTGGTACTCTGCGAGGTTCTCGTGCTGGCATGGCCTATTCAATGAACGGAGCCGAAAATACCAGATATTACTCAAGAGAGTTGGTGATGGTAGACAACGCAAATTATTCACATTTTCAGTGGTGTTTGTTTAAAAGGATAAAAAATTATTTTTTTCTTCGTCATCGTTTTATCCATTTATGCAAATGCAATCGATGAAAATTGAAACAGTCGCTTCGTTAGAATTGTTGTACAATTTTCTGTTTTAAACTAACAAAGCTTTCAGCCTGCAAGCTGAGCACTAACGGGATCGTGGAAGTGGTTCGAGGGATAGGGATGCAATTTTAAACAAAACAAAAAATGCTTTTTGAAATTAACGTCACTTTTTCACGTGCGTCATCATTCATCCACCCGTCGAATCAATCAAGGCGGAAAACAAATGAAAATCCCATTTAGGAGAGAGAGAGAGAGAGAGAGAGAGAGAGAGAGAGAGGGCTCAAATGATTTCGATAAGAGATAAGAGAGAGGATTTTAAATTTTCACCGAGAAGGTTTGCGTTAAAATATTTGTTATATTGACTACGATGGCGACTTAAAGGAGTAGAAAATTCAATTTAAATACGACTAAGATTCGGGTTCAGATCAAAGAACATAGCTTATGCTTCGGAAAACTATAGAAAATGTTATTAATATTGCTATTTTTTCTATCAACTTTGACAACGGTTCAGTCGGTATCGGCAACCGCCAAATGCAAACTAAAGTACTGCAAGTACTCCAGCCAGTGCAGCGATGAGAAGTGGGCCATCGAGCGTCTGTACTCAGTCGCAAGCGAGCCGGCCTGTGTAATGCAGCTGCACCGCAGAATCCACAGTCGAGAGCCGCCAGACGACGACTTGGTTGCTCAATGGAGCAAACAATCCAGCATCTGCTCCATCCTTCACTATCAGGCTGTCTGTCGGGACATTGCTAAGCAATCTTCGAACAACTATCAGTGCTTGATTTATCGCATCAAGGCTCTGGCGACCTGTGATGCATCATCGCTTAGCGATCGTTTCATCGGAGTCTGGCTGGCAGGTGGGAGCAGCCGGTTCAGCAACCTGGTGTGCCAGAATGACACCACAGCGAGAGTCGGAGATCACCGACTGGAAAGCATCAACTTGAAGTGGACCGACGAAGGCGCCAAATTCGATGGCCGAACATCCTACGCTCTGCTAAACGACAGTCGATTCATTCTCCCGAACGCCTCCTTCACCTGGCTGATTCGATTCAAACGGACTTCGAAAGTGCAGCCACTTCTGGAAGCCATCGATTGCGCCAATCTCACAAAATTCGGGCCGCACCTGTGGGAATTTGATAAAGCTAATCGATTGTTCTTCGACACCGGAGGAAAGTCGCTGCCGTTTCTGTGGTTCTGCACTGACTTGGACGCCCTGCCGAACAGCTCGTCTGCATGGGTGGACGTCGGCATGACTGCCAAACTGCAGCTGTCGAGCACTCTAAAACAGGTCGAGTTCTATGTAGATGGCCACTTCTTGAATAGCTACAGCGGCCACCTGAGCCAGTCTACCCAGTTGGACTGCTTCAAACTCCTAATCGGTCACCGGAAGGCGGACAACTCGTCACGCGAATTGCTAAATAGAGTGGACTCCTTCATGGAAGGGATCGTCAGAGCCGTTGCAGTCGCTAACAACTCCATGTCGCTGGACGAAATTCGACATTTCTTCAGTCAAGTTCCCTGAAGTCATCCTGTTTAAAAAAGTTTGTTTTAATTACCTTTTAAATTCTATCCGGAGTTTGTTACAGCAGTTTGAAGATTCAACCAAACCGTAAAATCGTTTTATACGCTTGTAATTATAAAATCAAGGCCTGCTCAAGTAGGAAGGACGTAGGTAAAACCTTGGAAAATTTTAGTAGGCAAGTTTTTCATTACACTACGGAGATAGGAAATTGTTATTGCTCTTGATAAGAAGCAGACCCAATGTTCATCTTTTGATATGTTGTGCCTCTATTTTTGCTTTATCACCGACAAATCCTATCTACCTACGTACAATTGTACATCGCCTGTGCCTAAAAATCATTAAAATGGCACGACTCAACTCATTGGTTTTAGGAATTTATTTTATCATTCTTATAGCTGACTGTGTAACAATATGTGCAACAGTAAATGATAAAATAGATTCATAAAACCAATAAGCCGAGCTGTGCCATGCATTTTTATGATTTTTCAGTACAAGGAATGTACGTTGAATAATAAATTAACATGGAATCCTAACTTTCTGAACGAAAAACTTTAATTATCAATAGCTGAGCTATAAGAGAGGCACAGCATATCAAAGGTTGAACATTAGATCTGCCTCCTATCGAAAGCAATAACAGCTTTTGTGCTGAAAGATAAAAACTTCCTATTTCCGTAGTGTAATGATTTTCCAAGAAACGAGGTTTCCTGTCCTTCCTACTCTGGTAGTCCTTGTATAAAATCTGACATTTCTTGACAATAAACTAATTTCGAGCCCTCCTACATCTTTAATTCCCTTTTGTCAATTTTTACCTGATCAATTTTATCTGTACACGGATCTTCTTATTTTCCCATTACTAATAAGTAGTTCTGTATCTAAGCCCAAAATAAATCATACGATTCTTACAATCTTACCAGCCTACTTGTAAGTAGAGGTATTTGTACAGGAAACTAAGATTTGATTGCCGACTATTTCATTTTAAACTGAGTAACATGAGATCTCTAGATTTAAAAGCTGAAATTGAGAATGAGTTTCACATGCAGAAGAAGATGGTGAGAGATTAACGATCAAGGGTGAGATGAGAGAGAGAGAGATACTAGATTAGAGGAAAATATACGACTGATTACAATTAGTTGAGGCATGCATAAAGAGAATGGTGGAAATAGGGATTAAATTGGAAATCACTGAATGGAGTTGACATCCAGGAATGAGACTAGACATTCAATAATGAGATTAGACATACAAAAATGAAATTCAACATCAATGAGATTCAGACATCAGGAGGAATGAAGTTTCAAATACATGTATAAGGAACTAGATTAGACATGCAGGTATGACATTATACGTGTACAGCATATATAGGTAAAATATTTGGAGTTCATGAAAAAGATTAGACATCGAGGAGTGAGATTGGAGATCCAGAAAAGAGATGAGACATGCCAGAATAAGATTGGATACATAGGATTGAGATGAGACACACAAGAATGAGATTAGGCATCCAGGAATAAGATGAGACATCCAGGAATGAGATTAGGTATCCAGGAATGATTAGACATCCAGGAATGATTAGACATCTAGGAATGAGACTAGACATGCAGGAATGAGGTTAAGCATGCAGGAATGAGATTAGACTTCTAAGAATGAAATCAGAGATCCAGGAATGGGGTTAGATATCCAGGAATGAGATTAGACATGCAGGAATGAGATTAGACATCCAAGAAGGAGATTAGACATCCAGGAATGATTAGACATCCAGGAATGAGACTAGACATGCAGGAATGAGATTAAGCATGCAGAAATGAGCTTAGACTTCCAAGAATGAAATTAGACATCCAGGAATGAGGTTAGACATCCAGGAATAAGGTTAGACATCCAGGAAAGAGATTAGACATCCAAGAAGGAGATTAGACATCCTGGAATGAGATTAAACATCCAAGAAAAAGATTAGACATTCAAGAATGAGATTAGACATGCAGGAATAAGGTTAGACCTCCAGGAATGAGATTAGACATCCAAGAAGGAGATTAGACATCCTGGAATGAGATTAAACATCCAAGAAAAAGATTAGACATTCAAGAATGAGATTAGACATGCAGGAATAAGGTTAGACCTCCAGGAATGAGATTAGACATCCAAGAAGGAGATTAGACATCCTGGAATGAGATTAAACATCCAAGAAAAAGATTAGACATTCAAGAATGAGATTAGACATCTCGAAATAAGACAGCAATCCTGGAATTCAAGATCTCATATGCAAGACGTGGATCCACTGATGGAGCGCACACAGATATCAGGCATCGCTTTGAATTCACGAGCTGTGTAGGTATTGCAGTACGCAGTCGTTCCAGCTGCCCCAACCCTCGCGGCCACTTGATGAGGCGACTGTGGCATCCCAGTACCGCGTGTGCCCAGCTGGCAAAGATATCCCTTCAATTAGCTAATGAAGTGGCCCCCATCTCCTGACCCCTTTCCCCTCATCCCCTGGAGGCAAACTCGACACTCGATCAGCCAGTCCATCAGCTGCTCCGATCGTCATTCTATTTGTCGGTGGCATCAAAATCCTCTGGGGGAGGGATTTTTTCTATCTGTATTTGGGTTCGAGAGAATTTTCAGGACTACAGGAAACTGGTCGATGATGAGGTTGCCTGATAGTTTTGGGTTCGTTAGTTTGCCGGGGGCTTAGGGCTCTGCCCGCAAAAGGGCGACAAGTCATGGTATTAAGTCATGGTACATACTACTGAAGTAACTGTGCCTTGGAGTTGGCCTTCATTGACGAGAATTTATGTTTCGTGCACAAGCCCCAAATTAATTAATTAACGAGAGGTGAGAGTTGAGACACTTTCGACTCCATAGACTCTGGGTTTCATAGGTGTCAAGCTCCCAATGGAAGCTGGAAGTACTTCCTGGAAGTATGATGGGCAGATACACAATTGACAGCTCAGCCGCAGCTATTGCGCGGCGCATCTGAAGGCTGCGTACGGCTGTTCAGTCCAAGGACTGGGGGTTCGCCACACACACCCTCAATTACCCCAGCTAATGCTGGCACCCATTTTGCAGATGGGTGAACTGAAGCAATGCAGAGTTAAGTGTCTTGCTCAAGGACACAAATTGTTCCGAGTTGGATCGGGAATCGAACCCACCGACCTTCAAGTCGTGAGTCCGACGCTCTGACCACTAGGCTACAGCCCCCTGGAAGCATCCTACCTGTTACTTCGTAAATGATGAATTAATTTCGCGCAACTCAAACCAGTTTCAGACAGTAAAAGCTGTTTATTCGCAAGTTTCGCACAGTATTTTACAGTATAGGGAGGCAACTACTTGTATGTTAAATAGGCCGTACATATCACAAAACAACAAGATGGATTGTGCCGTGAAAAAGTAACTTTTTAACAAAGAGTATTGTTATCATCGCGCTTTGCTCACGCGAGAGAGAAAAATGAAAGCCAATCCCTGCCGGTCGCGGATCGAGTGAGGTGAGCTGCTGAGCTGTGTGTATTTCCGCTGCCAACCGGAGAGTCCGGTGCAGCTTCGAGAAAAATAATTGCGAAAAAGTAAATTTTCAAATTAGAAATATTTCTGTGTCCAGTGAGAGGCGGCCATAAATATGAAGAGTGAAAATCACTTTTTCAGGTGAGCCAGCATGTGCTGCGAGTAGGATTCGAACACGCAGTCGTCGAACATCTTGTTCTCGTCGTAGTTGATTTGCACCTTGTTGAGGCCCTCGAAGTACAGCGGGAACACGGTACTGTAGCGGGCGTCGATCTCCATGTGCTTGTACTCGTACACGTGCTTGCGCTCCTCGTCCTGCTTCTTCGTGGTCTCGGAGGCGGGCTGCTCGGCGTTCTCATCCGCCGCGCTGATCTCCGTCATGTCGTCGTAGTTTCTGATGAACATCGTTATGCCACCGGCCGCTCCCACGGCGCTGGCACCGGACATGGCCTCGCCGGTGGCCGGGCCTTCCATCTTCATGCTCACCCGACGCTTCTTAGTGATGATGAATTCGGTGATGTCGTCCAGATTCTTTGGCACAACAATCGCGTCCATTTGATTTGGGGTCAGCTTCCAGAACGACATGGTGAACATTCTGGTGATTTGGCTGATCTCGAAGTTGCTAACCAAAGTGATGGGAGCCTTCTTGAGCAGGCGCATGACGGTCTTGGACATGAGGTTCGGCACGCAGTTGATCACGCTGGTCAAGCCAAAGTAGGTGTCATAGTAGGAGTAGCGGAAGAATGGTTCGATGAGCTCGGAGTCAACCATGATGAAAACAATGAGGTCGCAGAGGGCTTCAATAATGACGCTGGACATGTTCTTGATGAGGCAGTTCTGGAGCAGACCGGTGAGCAGGCTGAGGCAGTTGATGGTGTCGAAGCGGTAGACCCAGGCTCGCTCCTCTTCCGTGATGCCGTCGCTTTCTGCGCTGGTGGCGTGGCTGGACCACTGCTTGTGTCGCAGGTACATACCGTCCGACTTCAGATTGAGGAAGTAGTTCAGCTGGAAGATGATGGGATCGATGTACAGCCGGTGCATGCCAGTCGAGTCGGTCTCCGCCGAGCTCTTCACCGTCTGTGAGATGACGAAGAAGTCGTGCTGCTTGAAACAGAGAACGGCTCTGAGAATCTGCGGTAGCGCGAACAGATGCTTGCCATCAAAGTAGTACTGATAGGTGAGCAGCCGGCGCACGTACGACATGATATTCGGCACCACGGGTCGGACGGGGTTCTTCGGCTTGCCATCCTTGTCGGAGAACACTGTAGCGTACTCATCCGGCACCGGCACGTCTTTGTTTTTCAGTACCTTCCGACCGGCATAGTTACCCAGCTTGGTAGGGTTGTTGAAATTGTGTCTGGTCAGCTCTTTTAGCTCGAATGATTCCATCATCACTTTGCCGACCTCTTTGAGCAGGCCCATGTTGAAGTTGTAGGCCTGGCTGACAACGTACTGCAGGTTGAACATCTTCTCTACAAGACCAGCCACGTTGATGGACGGCCTGCGCTCAAGTACGTAGCGCAGCACATCGATCCAGTCGGTGAAGGGCACGCCGAACTGGTAGTACTTGCGCCGGTAAGTCAGCAGGGTCGTGTTGGACGGGTTCCAACCGGCCAGAGCCAGATAGTGCAGGCCCTGATAGTACTCGCGCTTGATGCAGAGGAAGTCAAACTGGAAGCGCACCAAGTCGTACTCGCTGTCGTGCACAAACGAGGCAAACTGCGGAGCGGTCACGTTAACTAGATAGTTCTTGCCCGACTTTGCCGAGGCGAGTTTCAAACAGCCAGTCTCGGCTTTCAGGTACAGCGCGACGCCGAACGAGTTCAGGTAGAGCATCGCCTTGTTGTTGAACACCGGCTTGTCCATGGAGGCGGCCTCGCCCCAGTAGTAGCTCGGCCGGTCGATCACCTGATAGTATTTGTTGCTCTCGAACAGCGGCCTGGTCCGAAGCGACAGCAGCGCCTTCTGAAGCCGCCACTCCGAAGTGTCCTTCAACAGGTTGATGAGCCAAGACGTGTTGGGATGGTCGATGCCGAAGAAGCCTTCAGGACAGCTGATCATGTCCCGGAGCGAGTGTCCAACGTCGGCAGACTGCACTTGCTCGGTGCGCGGCATGTCAAAGAAAATCGGCGGTTGCAGCGTCTCCTGCCTGGCGATGAAGTCGGCTATGACAACCTGCTTCTGCACCGAGAGCTGCTCCATCACCTCCTCACCTTTGGCGCTGGACTTTGCCATTGTCTGTTTGTTCCTGTTTTTAGTTCAGAACTTGTAAAACTTCTGCGCGAAGTTTAACAACTCGATGTTGTCTAAACAAGCAAAAATTCGATCTGGGTATTTTCTGCTAAGAGGCGTTCAACATCGACTGTATGAGTGAAATAACAGACACCAGAGTCAGTCCATAGACATAACTTCAGTTTAATAACTGCTAGCTAAGGTTTTACGATTCTCAAGACTTTTACTAGCCTAATAAAGCGCTTGCTTTGGTGAAGCTTCTGTTGCATTTAATGGCAGGATCTAAAGTCGTTTTGGAGGCTTCCCTTGCAAGGGAAAAGCGAAAAAGACATTAAAAACTTTCTTTTAAGTGCCTCCCCTCTTGACTACCCTACCCCCTCTTGGTGGCGTAAATTTTTAGGACTAGAATTTCAGCCTAAGCGGCCACTATCAAAGACTTTGGCACATTTCAGAAGCCCTCCAGTGGGCCAAGTAGTGGATTCTGTGCCGTCAGAAATTTTCAAGTGCAGTTTAGGAGGCCGGCAACAATATGGCGGAGAGAGTGACTGGTAAAAAAGATACGGAGAGTGAAGTAAAGAAGGCTGGAGAGTGACACGGAGTCAGAAAAAGTGACATAGAGTGAGAGAGAGACATAGAGAGAGAGAGAGAGAGTGACATGGAGAGAGTGACATAGAAAGAGTGACATAGAGAGAGTGACATAGAGAGAGTGACATAGAGAGAGAGAGTGACATGAAGAGAGTGACATAGAAAAAGAGAGAGAGGCATAGAGAGAGAGTGACATAGAGAGAGTGACATAGAAAAAGAGAGAGAGACATAGAGAGAGTGACATAGAGAGAGTGACATAGAAAAAGATAGAGAGGCATAGAGAGAGTGACATGAAGAAAGTGACATGGAGAGAGTGATAAAGAGAGAGTGACATAGAGAGAGAGTGATATAGAGAGAGTGACATAGAGAGAGAGAGAGTGATATAGAAAGGGTGTCATACAGAGAGTGACACAAAAAGGGTGCCACGGAGAGGGACATAGAGAAAGTAACATAGAGCGAGTGAGATATAGGGAGTGACACAGAATGACAGGAAGGAAGTTAGGAGAAAACCGGGGAGTGAAATAGAGAGCGCGCTGAAGATAGGTTTCTAATCCAGATCCTTAAAAGTCCACGCCGCTCAACGTAATGACTATAGCACACTTGAAAAACACAATTTTATAGCCAACAACATCAAAAAGCTTATTAGGGCATCGCAGCACGCGAAGATTCTTAGAAAAGGTAAAAAAAGTGTTTTCTAGCGGTTTTTATTCGATATTTTACAATCCAGAAGGATTTGTTAGCAACTTGTACGGGGCCAACCGCCAACCAGTCTCTGTCAACAACAAGCAGCTTCTGGCTTGGGGGGGGGGGCAGTTTCCGCCAGAGCTTTTAATAGAGCTGCCAGCTCGTCAGCCAATAAGAATTCAGCTAGAAGTAAGCTGCCAGAATGCATATATATAAACCACTGTAGCTTAACACGCTTTCAAAAGGGACCCATGGCTGCAGTTAACTAACAACTCGCACCGCACAAACAGCTGTTTCTGCTAAAGCAATTATACCAGTTGAAAATCTGTTTTCTTCTTGAAGCCCAACTGACAAACAGACCTATATTGTTGCAACTTCTGCTTCTAGAAATTTTACTTGCCGTTTCTCTGAGGTCTGACTCAGCCCAGGCTCCTCTGGGCCTGGATTCTGCATCATCTATAGCTTTAGTGATGAAAGTTCGACTATTATTGAAACTCTAAGGTTCGATTGCTACAAAACCCTATTGGTTTATTAGGTGAGTTTGAGCACCGTTTTGCTTCTGCATGAGTTTTTATTCTAATTTTTTATGACTTATTTGCTTGTTCTCTAATTTGTACCGATTTTCAGTATCTCTATGCATCTATTCACTCAACTCTCCTCTCTCCTCTCTCACCTCTCCCCTCTCAACTCTCTCCTCTCCCCTCTCCTCTCTCCCCTCTCCCCTCTCAACTCTCTCCTCTCCCCTCTTCTCTCTCCCGTCTCCCCTCTCAACTCTCTTCTCTCCCCTCTCCTCTCTCCCTTCTCCCCTCTCTACTCTCTCCTCTCCCCTCTCCTCTCTCCCCTCTCCCCTCTCAACTCTCTCCTCTCCCCTCTCCTCTCTCCCGTCTCCCCTCTCAACTCTCCTCTCTCCCCTCTCCTCTCTCCCTTCTCCCCTCTCAACGCTCTCCTCTCCCCTCTCCTCTCTCCCCTCTCCCCTCTCAACTCTCTTCTCTCCCCTCTCCCCTCTCCCTCTCTCTCCTCTACTCTCTTCTCTCCCCTCTCCTCTCTTTACTCTTTCCTCTCCTCTCTCATCTATCTTCTCTCCCCTCACCTCTCTCCCTTCTCCCCTCTCTACTCACTTCTCTCCCCTCTCTTCTCCCCCCTCTCCCTCTCTCTCCTCTACTCTCTTCTCTCCCCTCTCCTTGCTTTACTCTTTCCTCTCCTCTCTCATCTATCTTCTCTTCTCTCTCCTCTCTCCTCTCTCCTCTCTCCTCTCTCCTCTCTCCTCTCTCCTCTATCTTCTCTCCCCTCTGCTCTCTCCTCTCCTTCCTTCTCTCTACTCTTTTTCTCTATTCTCTCCTCTCTCCTCTCTCCCCTCTCTAGTTTATCCTCTCCTTTCTCCCCTCTACTCTCTCTTCTCTACTCTCTCCTCTGTCCTCTGTATCCCATCTCCCCTCTCCCTCTCCCCTCTCCCCTCTCCCCTCTCCTCTCTCCTCTCTCCCCTCTCTAGTTTCTCCTTTCCTTTCTCCCCTCTCCTCTCTCCTCTCTCCCCTCTCTAGTTTCTCCTCTCCTTTCTCCCCTCTACTCTTTCTTCTCTACTCTCTCCTCTGTCCCCTGTATCCCATCTCCCCTCTCCCTCTCCCCTCTCCCCTCTCCTTTCTCCTCTCTCCTCTCTCCCCTCTCTACTCTCTCTTTTCTACTCGTCTCTACACACTCCTCTTCCCATTCTCTACTCTCCCCTCTCCCTTCTCTCCACTTTCTTATCTTCTTTTCTCATTTTCATCTCATTTTCTCTCCCTACTCTCCTCTCTGCTCTCCCCACTCTTCAAGCTTCTCCGTCTTTCGTGTCATTTTTTTATGAAGTCAAACCTATAAAATAGATCTTCTATAGAAATGTTCCACTGACCGCTTCATCTCTCGGTAAAGCACATTTCTGAGAAACTGTCAATCTTCATCACTCTCCACTCTGTCTCTCTTTGGTAGATTTTCTGCTGAAAAATCGTACTATCATTCATATATTCTACTAAATCTTTTCAGGATTGGCTAACCGAATTAAAAAATATATTGATTCAAAATTCTAAAAATATCTGCTTTAGTGTTTCGTCCCTGTTTCTAAGGGAATATAGTTGGATAATTCTGTACGGGAAACCGCAGTGTAATTCCCGGATGGGGGGGGCTTTGGTCGCTCATCTCTACGGGATGGCTATAAAGCCAGGTAAAATATTGATTATAAGATGGTTACCGTCCAGATACAGAGGACGGTAAACTTTTAGATCTAATCTATGCATGGCTATCTATGAATCTATAGATGCTTGTATTTATAACCCTTGGCTAATATTTCAATATTTGTGCACAAGTTAAGAGCGTCGTCTGTGTTGGCACCGGAAAAGTTGTACTGTGTGTGTTTTGGATTCAACTGGGCCTGGTTGTCCAGCTTTAGCTGGGTAGAGTAGGGCAGCGACGGAGACACTGGAGGATCAGAGAGATTTAGGGGAGAGGGGAGGGGATTGAGCGGAGAGAGGAGAGATACGAAGGGGAGAAGAGAGGAAGAGAAGACGAGAGAGGAGCGATGAGAGGTAAGAGGAAAGGAAAGAGACGAGCTAAAAGAGAGAAGAGCCCAGAGACAGTGAATATGAATCTTTTTTCTCTATTCTCTCCTCTCCTCTCTCCCCTCTCTACTATCCCCTCTCCCCTCTCCTCTCTCCTCTCTCCCCTCTCTACTCTCTCTTTCCTACTCGTCTCTCACCCTCCTCTTCCCATTCCCTACTCTCCCCTCTCCCTTCTCTCCTCTTTCTTATATTCTTTTCTCATTTTCATCTCATCTTCTCTCCCTACTCTCCTCTCTGCTCTCCCCACTCTTCAAACTTCTCCGTCTTTCGTGGGCGAGCAAAGAGAGAGTAGAGAGGGGAGAGAGGAGAGAGGAGAGAGGAGAGGGGATAGTAGAGAGGGGAGAGAGGAGAGGGGAGAGGGGATAGTAGAGAGGGGAGAGAGGAGAGAGGAGAGGGGAGAGGGGATAGTAGAGAGGGGAGAGAGGAGAGAGGAGAGGGGAGAGGGGATAGTAGAGAGGGGAGAGAGGAGAGAGGAGAGGGGAGAGGGGATAGTAGAGAGGGGAGAGATGAGAGGAGAGAATAGAGAAAAAAGATTCATATTCCCCTTTCAGAAGGGGGGGGGGAGAGGAGAGGGGTAGATGGGAGTGGGGAGAGAGGAGAGAGTAGAGAGGAGTGGAGAGAGAGGAGAGGGGCGAGGGAAGAGGAGAGAGGAGAAGGGTAGATAGGAGAGGGGAGAGAGTGAGAGAGTGAAACAGATTAGAGAGCAGCAGACACAGCTCGAGATGCAGAGGCATTTGAGCTACCTTTGACTCGGCGCTGTAAATATTCCACAATCTAGAAAGGCACAGCAAAGCTCTTGATGCCAAAATGCATAAGAAAATGAAGCATTTTAGAATAGTCGCAAACGCACTTTAAATTGCAGTGATGCGCCTGCTAGTTAACCGTTTCATGGCGCAGTGTCTTGCAACAGTTATGGCCTTTTGTCTCTGCCGGCTGGCACAAGGTGAGTTTCTAAAGCATTTATTGCTTTTATTGCCATTTTATATTTTTTACATCGTCGATAAAAAACCTCTCTGGCCTTTCTTGTCTTAATATAGCTATTGAAACTCCTGTCACATGTAAGGTGTAAAAGAAGACTTTTTTGGCTCGCTAAAAATTGAGTTCAAATTCTAAAGAAATGGTCACAGCGAGGTTCGCTCTTTGCGGTATCTTCTTGTCAAGTTAATCGTCTCTCTCTCTCTCCTTGTCACGCAGCCGCAGGGGTCCCGCGGGTTTTACTGTCTCAACTTCAATGGTATAGAATAAAATATTGCGCTATACAGTCTCCCGCTGCGATGCGTCAAGATGAAATAAAACTTCTTGCTGGCATCAGGACAAAATAGCAAATTAAGCGAATAGAGCAGAAATAGAGGGACAGGAACGCTGCTCAAAGATCAAAGAGAACAATCAAAATGCTGTCAGAGTTTTGACAGAAGACAAAAAAAACTGGACGATACTCGGGGGTTTGACGTTGAAAAGTTTTTTTTAACATTGGCTGCACTTTGTGCGTTTTTTGGCATTGCTGGCCTGTCCTCTGCAGCCTGTCCTCTGCAGCCTGTCCTCTCCAGCCTGTCCTCTCCAGCCTGTCCTCACCAGCCTGTCCTCTCCAGCCTGTCCTCTGCAGCCTGTCCTCTGCAGCCTGTCCTCTGCAGCCTGTCCTCTGCAGCCTGTCCTCTGCAGCCTGTCCTCTCCAGCTTGTCCTCTGCAGCCTGTCCTCTGCAGCCTGTCCTCTCCAGCCTGTCCTCTCCAGCCTGTCCTCTCCAGCCTGTCCTCTGCAGCCTGTCCTCTGCAGCCTGTCCTCTCCAGCTTGTCCTCTGCAGCCTGTCCTCTGCAGCCTGTCCTCTCCAGCCTGTCCTCTCCAGCCTGTCCTCTCCAGCCTGTCCCCTCCAGCCTGTCCTCTCCAGCCTGTCCTCTCCAGCCTGTCCACTACAACCAATTCCCCCATGCTAACCTGTCCACCAAGATCTGTGTTACCTAAATCAAAGCCATTTTTCGGGAGGGTCAAAAGATTTGCAACCCTGATGCAACGGTTAGTGCCAAGCATATCCTATAGGTATGGCAAAAAATCGCTCAATATGAAGATCCAGATCCATTACCAACCAGTCTGTCTGCTATTATAGTTACGGCCTGCAGTCAGCCAACCACAGTCCAACCAGGTAGTTAGTTGCCTGGACAATTAATTAGCGAGAGAAACACCCCAGGGGGTCCGGGAGCACAGGGTTCGCAGGTCAAGACTTGTTGATACTCGTACACACCTTTCACCGGGGGGGGGCGAAAAGACAGCGTAGCCAAGCCTGAGGGATCCGCATGACTTTGTAGGGAGAATTTTCCCCAACCTTGCAGATTCTTGACTTTCCAACTCCGGTGTGCTAATTAGGTCAGGGCTACAAACTGACAGAAACTTCTAAGAAATATGTAATGTGCGTTTGGGTTCCGCCACAGTATATGAAATATTATATAATATTATGTTGTGAATAGGAAATTATACTCATTTCTAGAATCACACTCAATCATTTTTATCCAAACATCTATTATTCTCAGCACAATCTAATCTACAATCTACCCATTATCTACCCAATCTACCCTGCTATCTACCCATTATCTACCCAATCTACCCTGCTATCTACCCATTATCTACCCAACCTACCCTGCTATCTACCCATTATCTACCCAACCTACCCTGCTATCTACCCATTATCTACCCAATCTACCCTGCTATCTACCCATTATCTACCCAACCTACCCTGCTATCTACCCATTATCTACCCAACCTACCCTGCTATCTACCTATTATCTACCCAATCTACCCTGCTATCTACCCATTATCTACCAATCTACCCTGCTATCTACCCATTATCAATCCAACCTACCCTGCTATCTACCTATTATCTACCCAATCTACCCTGCTATCTACCCATTATCAATCCAACCTACCCTGCTATCTACCCATTATCTACCCAATCTACCCTGCTATCTACCCATTATCAACCCAACCTACCCTGCTATGGTATCTACCCATTATCTACCAACCTACCCTGCTATCTACCCATTATCTACCAATCTACCCTGCTATCTACCCATTATCAATCCAACCTACCCTGCTATCTACCTATTATCTACCCAACCTACCCTGCTATCTACCCATTATCTACCAATCTACCCTGCTATCTACCCATTATCAATCCAACCTACCCTGCTATCTACCAATTATCTACCCAATCTACCCTGCTATCTACCCATTATCAACCCAACCTACCCTGCTATCTACCTGTTCTCTACCCGTCCTACCCTGATATTTACCCATTATCTACCCAATCTATCTTACAATCTACCCATTCTCTACTTAATCTACCCTGCTATCTACTCGTATCTATCTAATCTAACATGCTATCTACCTTTATTTACCCGACCTACCCTGCTTTTACCCATTAGCTACCCAATCTACCCTAAAATCTACTTAATCTGCCCGTCTGCACTGCTATCTACCCATTCTCTATGCAGTCTACTCAGTGCTCAAATCCTACAAGTTATCGAACCCCAAGCCAACTAAACTCATGCAGTCACCAATAGGCACTTATCCATGCAGAAACATGATCCCAATCTCCATCGCAAACTCACGCTTGACCACTTCCACTCACTAAGCGAAGCGAGAGGATTCAGAACCCCCTTACGGTACGCTGCAGTTAGAGAAATTTATGAGTATAGTGTATATACTACCTAGCCAGCACTTAAGGGGTTTCACAGATGGATGTGTGGGATTCTGTAGCAATCAGAATAGAGTGAATAGCACTTGTGTGGCTTGTAAATTCACTCTCGTATTGGTGAAAAAAATAGAGTAGAAAGGAATGCTACAGCATTAGACTGGTATGAAGGTTTTACTGCGTTTTATTGAGTTTGTAGAATGTTTGCGGTTTCCCTTCTTCTACGCTCGTGTATGATTAATATCTCAATATTTAGAATAAAGGTGCACACAATGAGATATTAGTTAGATAATGGGTAGAAGAGTAGAGGTAGACAATGAGTAGATTGATTAGACACTGGAGTAGATAGGGTAGAGAATGAGTAGCCACAGGAATAGATTGGGTAGAGAATGAGTAGACACAGGGGTAGATTGGGTAGACAATAAGTAGACACTGAAGCGGATTGAGTAGATACAGGAGTAGATTGGGTAGACAATGAGTAGACACAGGAGTAGATTGGGTAGAGAATGAGTAGACACAGGAGTAGATTGGGTAGAGAATGAGTAGACACAGGAGTAGATTGGGTAGAGAATGAGTAGACACAGGATAGCAGCATCAACCGAGCACTGCTCTCAATCTCTTCCCCAGGCAAAATCCCCCGACCCTGCCTGTGTGCCCAGAAGAAGAGGAGCTCAAGGTGCAGGAATGCCAAAGCCGCCTCAATGCTTCGCTGGTGAACAGGCTGCCACAAAGTCGAGCATTTTACACCGGAGTGATGCAGCCCACAGAGCTTAGCAGAGTCTGCAGGTGAGTTATATATTCTCATATAAATTATTGAACAATTAGCTTTCATACATCATAATTGGCGGGATGCTAATTATAGATAGATAATTGTCAGTATTAGGGATCGAATTTTCAGAGTGTAAGTATTTTAGTCAACTATTTTGCTCAATTAAACTGCCCATCAAAATGTGTTATGACTCATCGATATGAACTTCCCGATTGGAAAGTTCTGAATACCCCGCTCCTTTAATGCTGAGATATGAAACCCTAAAGGGCCGACAGTTGGTGTCAGATAGCGCCGACAATGTGTCAGATGGCGCCGAAAATTTGTGTCAGATGGTGAAGACAATTGATGTCAGATAGCGCCGACAATTGGTGTCATACGGCGCCGACAATTGGTGTCAGATAGCGCTTAAAATTAAGGTCAGATGGCGCCGACAATATGTGTCAGATGGCGCCGAAATTTGTGTCAGATGGTGAAGACAATTGATGCCAGATAGCGCCGACAATTGGTGTCATACGGCGCCGACAATTGGGGTCAGATAGCGCTTAAAATTAAAGTCAGATGGCGCCGACAATATGTTTCAGATAGCGCCAAAAATTTGTGTCAGTTGGCGAAGACAATTGATGTCAGATACCGCCGACAATTGGTGTCAGATAGCGCTTAAAATTAAGGTCAGATGGCGCCGACAATATGTGTCAGATGGCGCCGAAAATTTTTGTCAGATGGTGAAGACAATTGATGTCAGATAGCGCCGACAATTGGTGTCATACGGCGCCGACAATTGGTGTCAGATGGCGCCGACAATTGGTGTCATACGGCGCCGACAATTGGTGTCAGATAGCGCTTAAAATAAAGGTCAGATGGCGCCGACAATGTGTCCGATTGCGCTTATGTTACTGTTAGGTGGCGTAAAAATATCGAGAAAATTTCTGTCAATCAGCCATAGCTGACCGTCACTCAAAGACAGGAAAAAATCTGCACCCAAACGCACTCACAGGATCATCACCTACTATTCGGCCTGCGACACCAATGCTCTCGGCTTTTGTCGACGAATCCGACCGACGCCGCCGCCGACAGACTATTTCTTTATGTCGTTGGCGAACTTTTGCTATAACGGCGCTTTTAACGGTAGATCGATGCACGACTTGTTTGGTAGTCTGGGACTTTGTGACTCTGGGACTTTGGGACTCTGGGACTTTGGGACTCTGGGACTTTGGGACTCTGGGACTTTGGGACTCTGGGACTTTGGGACTCTTGGACTTTGGGACTCTGGGACTTTGGGACTCTGGGACTTTGGGACTCTGGGACTTTGGGACTCTGGGACTTTGGGACTCTTGGACTTTGGGACTCTGGGACTTTGGGACTCTGGGACTTTGGGACTCTGGGACTTTGGGACTCTGGGACTTTGGGACTCTGGGACTTTGGGACTCTGGGACTTTGGGACTCTGGGACTTTGGGACTCTGGGACTTTGGGACTCTGGGACTTTGGGACTCTGGGACTTTGGGACTCTGGGACTTTGGGACTCTGGGACTTTGGGACTCTGGGACTTTGGGACTCTGGGACTTTGGGACTCTGGGACTTTGGGACTCTGGGACTTTGGGACTCTGGGACTTTGGGACTCTGGGACTTTGGGACTCTGGGACTTTGGGACTCTGGGACTTTGGGACTCTGGGACTTTGGGACTGGGACTTCGGATTCGGAGTAAAAGGTGAATGAGACTTTCCGTTTCAATTTCAGACTATCCGACCCTGTTCCTGTGCTATCGCTCAGCAAGCAGGCGAACTTCAGATTGTTACGAAAAATTTCGATTCAACACCGACAAGCAAGCAGCTCTGAGGCGCGGCTACGACTGCAGGTGATTGATTGTCAGGTTGTCAGATTGTAAGGTTGTCAGGTTGTCAGGTTGTCAGGTTGTCAGGTTGTCAGGCTGTCAGGTTGTCATGTTGTCAGGTTGTCAGGTTGGTAGATTGTCAGGTTGTCAGGTTGTCAGGTTGCCAGATTTTCAGGTTGTTAGATTGTCAGTTTGGCGCTAAACTAGCTGTCAGATTGGCGCTAAACTATCTGTCAGATTGGCGCTAAACTAGCTGTCAGATTGGCGCTAAACTAGCTGTCAGATTGGCGCTAAACTAGCTGTCAGATTGGCGCTAAACTAGCTGTCAGATTGGCGCTAAACTAGCTGTCAGATTGGCGCTAAACTAGCTGTCAGATTGGCGCTAAACTAGCTGTCAGATTGGCGCTAAACTAGCTGTCAGATTGGCGCTAAACTATCTGTCAGATTGGCGCTAAACTATCTGTCAGATTGGCGCTAAACTATCTGTCAGATTGGCGCTAAACTATCTGTCAGATTGGCGCTAAACTAGCTGTCAGATTGGCGCTAAACTAGCTGTCAGATTGGTGCTAAACTAGCTGTCAGATTGATGCTAAACTAGCTGTCAGATTGATGCTAAACTATCTGTCAGATTGGCGCTAAACTATCTGTCAGATTGGCGCTAAACTATCTGTCAGATTGGCGCTAAACTATCTGTCAGATTGGCGCTAAACTATCTGTCAGATTGGCGCTAAACTAGCTGTCAGATTGGCGCTAAACTAGCTGTCAGATTGGCGCTAAACTAGCTGTCAATTTGGCGCTAAACTAGCTGTCAGATTGGCGCTAAACTAGCTGTCAGATTGGCGCTAAACTAGCTGTCAGATTGGCGCTAAACTTTTTGTCAGATTGGCGCTAAACTATCTGTCAGATTGGCGCTAAACTAAACTTAACTTAACTAGACTTTCTGATGAAAGTTATTGCAACCTCAAACCTTTTTAATTAGGCATACAAAAAAAGCAGCACCAACAAGAAGTGCCGGGACTAACCTTGAAAAACAAAGGTGACTTGGCAGAATGTTGAGGTTTGTTAGATAAGGAGAGAAAAAACTACAGCAAGAATGTGTCAATCAACACTAATTTACAGAATACTAGTCGCTGAAACTTCATAATTAAGTCTCGTAAAATTATGCTCCTAACTTAATTATTACAGTAACCATTTCAATGCTTTTAATTGAATTTGGTAGGACTGTATTTCGCAGAATTTATAAATTCAGACTGAAGGCTCTTCCATTCCAGTTGGCTAAATTAGAAGTCCTCGCGCACCACCACGGGCTAAAGGGGCGAGGATTTTAGGAAGTCCACGCGTTTATCTGTCAATTGGCTTGACACCTTTCTCACTATCTCACACTCGGTCAGTGTGCGTTCCTTTCTCTCTCTCTCTCTCTCTCTCTCTCTCTCCCCTGTTGTCGCTTCTTTAATGCCAGCATCCAGAGGTGTTCGCATACCTGACCCAAGGACAACCCAGGGATTCTTCGACAACGACGAACAGTCTTATAAGGGCCAAAATACCTTTAACCCTCCAAGGCGTTGAAATAGATTGATGGTTTTGTGGGGGAAAACTACGATGGGAGGGGATGCTATTCAAACTATTTTGTAAGTGTGTGCACGCGCGTGTGACATTCTGTTTGTCCCTTTCAAGGACATATTACTTAAGCAATTGGATTTAGAAGTCAGCGCCAGAGCGGCAACAATCATAGTCCCGTAGAAGATTCAGTGCTGCAGACAAGATTTTAGCGCCACAGACTAGATTTTAGCGCCACAGACAAGATTTTAGCGCCACAGACAAGATTTTAGCGCCACAGACAAGATTTTAGCGCCACAGACAAGATCTTAGCGCCACAGACAAGATTTTAGCGCCACAGACTAGATTTTAGCGCCACAGACAAGATTTTAGCGCCACACACTAGATTTTAGCGCCACAGACAAGATCTTAGCGCCACAGACAAGATTTTAGCGCCACAGACTAGATTTTAGCGCCACAGACAAGATTTTAGCGCCACAGACTAGATTTTAGCGCCACAGACAAGATTTTAGCGTCACAGACAAGATTTTAGCGCCACAGACTAGATTTTAGCGCCACAGACAAGATTTTAGCGCCACAGACAAGATTTTAGCGTCACAGACAAGATTTTAGCGCCACAGACTAGACTTTAGCGCCACAGACTAGATTTTAGCGCCACACACTAGATTTTAGCGCCACAGACAAGATTTTAGCGCCACAGACAAGATTTTAGCGCCACAGACAAGATTTTAGCGCCACAGACAAGATCTTAGCGCCACAGACAAGATCTTAGCGCCACAGACAAGATTTTAGCGCCACAGACAAGATTTTAGCGCTGCAGACTAGATCTTAGCGCCACAGACAAGATTTTAGCGCCACAGACAAGATTTTAGCGCCACAGACAAGATTTTAGCGCCACAGACAAGATTTTAGCGCTGCAGACTAGATCTTAGCGCCACAGACAAGATTTTAGCGCCACAGACAAGATTTTAGCGCCACAGACAAGATCTTAGCGCCAAAGACAAGATTCTGGCGAAAATTGTAAAATAATTCAGATTTAAAACTGGCAAGGGGACGGTTTTAGCAATACCCACTGCTGGGAACAAACTAAAAAAGCGCTGTGCCTCTATTTCAGCATAAAGAGCTTTAAGAAGACATTGGCTTCAGAATTTTTTTAGTCCAGAATTTAGTTCTGTATAGCGAAAAATGATGAAAATAGTTATCCAGATGAAACGATTAGTAAGGCTACAAAAGTCTTAACTGGTATGTTGGGGTTAAATGCCCTGTCCAAGACAATGCAGTGTTGCTGGTAGCTAGCTGGCTCTGTTTCCAGCTGAACAAAGTGCCCCCGTTCTTAGACTTTCAGTTGTTTTCTTATATACGATTCAAGTGTCCCAAAATCCGTGTCACAAAGTCTCTCTCCTTGTCTGGCATCTTCAACTCTCCCTAGAGGAAGCCCTACCTGTGTAGCCAAAGATAAAAGTATACCTATGTAGCTGGTAGTTTAGTAACAGTCCATTAGCATTGAAATAACAATGCCGATTGTCCCGAAATCCCTTAGCAATTATTGGCGCAAAAATTGCTTCCTGTTTTTCAGGCTGTACAGATCCCTAGTCGACTGCGTTGCTAAGGAAATCGGCTCGATGTGCGGGGAAGAGGCGGTGAAGCTGGTCGAACCACTGCTGGAAATCTCAGTGCCCACTGCGGCCTTCTGCACTTCGAACAAGTTCATGGTGACTGGACTGTGCTGTGTGATTTTGCTATTGGGTGGCGCACTCAAGATGATGCAGCTGTCCCCATCTAAATATCAGCACCCTCTATGCCCCTGAGACACATACCCTCTATGACCCTCAGACACCCACCCTCTATGACTCTGAGACACCCACCCTCTATGAACGTGAGACACCCACCCTCTATGACCATGAGACATCTACCCTGTATGACCCTCAGACACCCACCCTCTATGAACATGAGACATCCACCCTCTATGACCATGAGACATCTACCCTGTATGACCCTCAGCCACCCAGCCTCTATGACTCTGAGACACCCACCCTCTATGAACGTGAGACACCCACACTCTATGACCATGAGACATCTACCATGACCCTCAGACACCCAGCCTCTATGACCGTGAGACACCCACCCTCTGTGAACGTGAGACACCCACCCTCTGTGAACGTGAGACACCCACCCTCTATGACCATGAGACATCTACCCTGTATGACCCTCAGACACCAACCCTCTATGAATCTGAGACACCCACCCTCTATGACCGTGAGACACCCACCCTCTAAGACTCTGAGACACCCACCCTCTATGACCATGAGACATCTCCCCTGTATGACCCTCAGACACCCAGCCTCTATGACTCTGAGACACCCACCCTGTATGACTCTGAGACACCCACCCTCTATGACATTGAGACACTCACCCTCTATGACCCTGTGACACATATCTCCGATTATAGAAGTATTCTAATTCAATTAACATTCACTCCCTCCGGCTCACTCTTCTTCAGAAGTACGTGGTGTCGCTACAAAACGACAAAACTGTCAACTCAGGCGAAGGTGCAACATCGGGAAGCAGTGCCAACCCGCTGGTCTCGGGCGATGACGGCGTCACCTCAGACTCGGCATCAAACTCAGTGTCGAAATTCATCCTGGCAATTAGTTTGACTATTGTCGCTTTTATCCAATTGACTTATGACAGATTTTAATAAATCATAGCTATAGATCACTCAATTTATCGACAGATGGAGCAGAAGGAAAATATTGAAGAGAGCGTATTGAAGAAGATTGAAGAAGATTGAGTAAAGCGACCTTCTGCTCCAGCTGTCTATATGCATAAATTCTACGTTTTTAAAACATTCATTCAGGCAAGATATTTCCAATTAACTTAATGCAACTCAACTCGTATACACCATATAGTAATGGTCACCATCATATAGCTCTCTTTCTGTATTGTGTGTTCAAATCATTTGCTACTCCTGATGCATGTTAGTTTCATTTTTTGTGACATAAAGCGCCCTATATGTACATCTTTTTGTGTATTTTTCTGATTTTATTTAAATTGATAGAAGCGGGTGTACATTGGCTGTGAGAGGGTGAGGGTTGGTCACTGAGGATCGGGTGTACATTGGCTGTTGGAGAGGGGTGGGGGTTTGGCCATTGAGGGGCGTGTGTACATTGGCTGTTGGAGAGGGGTGGGGGTTTGGCCATTGAGGGGCGTGTGTACATTGGCTGTTGGAGAGGGTTGGGGGTTTGGCCATTGAGGGGCGTGTGTACATTGGCTGTTGGAGAGGGCCGTGGGTGTTTGGCCATTGAGGGGCGTGTGTACATTGGCTGTTGGAGAGGGGTGGGGGTTTGGCCATTGAGGGGCGTGTGTACATTGGCTGTTGGAGAGGGGTGGGGGTTTGGCCATTGAGGGGCGTGTGTACATTGGCTGTTGAAGAGGGCCGTGGGTGTTTGGCCATTGAGGGGCGTGTGTACATTGGCTGTTGGAGAGGGGTGGGGGTTTGGCCATTGAGGGGCTTGTGAGAGGGCTTATGATGCCGAGGGTTGGTGTGGGGTTGGTTTTTGAGAAGCGTGTGTACAACGTGTACACTGTACAACTTTATGTTGTATTTATATAATTTGCATGCACGTTATTACAGCTTACAACCTACATGTATCAGATACTTCTAGCGTAGTTGCAAATGTCTTTAGTCAAGTTCGTTATTGAAAATCAGTATGTACCTTGGTGTGCGTGTACTTAAATAGCTATAAATACATGTAATAATTAGACTGCTTTCAGATGAACAGAATTAATGTGATTGTGCCAGTCAGTGTATACTGTGAGCAATCAGATTGCTTATTTATTGTGCAAGAGTTTTGTCGAAACTAAACGAAAAAGTCCATAGTCTGATCGAAGCTTCTGAAGTTATACAAGTTCTACTAAATTTACTTTATGTATGTAGAGCTAGATACGTAATACGCGTAAGATGTGAGCACAGCAACAAGGAAACTGCATTAGATTAACGACACGCCCTGGGATTAGATAAGAAAGGATGAGCGGAAATGGCGAGGCCTCCGCTTCCCTGCCCACTGCATGCTCAGCGCTCATCATCTAAGGGGAATTGAGTCGGCGGAATTAACGTACCACAGGATTGAAAGACACTGCTGATAATAGATTAAAAATTTCCCCTGGTCACACTTCCTCTGCGAGGCTTCTACAAGGATATCGCCTGTATATAATAACTCATACAGCATTCAGGCCTTTTATTAAGAGAGCAAGCAGGCAGTAGATAATTGTCTCAATTAGGAAGCGGAGATTCAGTTTTGCACGCCTGCAGCATATTTCACTCCAAGCGGACTAATGTGTAGCATTTCACCATAAGGTGTATGATTTGTGACTCCTGATTGTTATAATTATCATCACGTTCACCGGTTCTCTTCTCAGTCCAATTCACATCTTCATTTTCTCTCTAAAACTACCAAAACCTCTGCATGCTGTCTCACCCTCTGTAGCCTCATTACCTCACCCTCTGTAGCCTCTTTATCTCACCCACTGAAGCCTCTATCTCACCCTCTGTAGCCTCTTTATCTCACCCACTGAAGCCTCTATCTCACCCTCTGTAGCCTCTTTATCTCACCCACTGAAGCCTCTATCTCACCCTCTGTAGCCTCTTTATCTCCCCCTCTGTAGCCTCATTATCTCACCCTCTGTAGACTCTTTATCTCACCCACTGTAGCCTCATTACCTCACCCTCTGTAGCCTCTTTATCTCACCCACTGAAGCCTCTATCTCACCCTCTGTAGCCTCTTTATCTCACCCACTGAAGCCTCTATCTCACCCTCTGTAGCCTCTTTATCTCACCCACTGAAGCCTCTATCTCACCCTCTGTAGCCTCTTTATCTCCCCCTCTGTAGCCTCATTATCTCACCCTCTGTAGACTCTTTATCTCACCCACTGTAGCCTCTTTATCTCACCCTCTGTAGCCTCTTTATCCCCCCTCTGAAGCCTCTTTATCCCCCCCCCCACTGTAGCCTCTTTATCTCACCCACTGTAGCCTCTTTATCTCACCCTCTGTAGCCTCTTTATCCCCCCTCTGAAGCCTCTTTATCCCCCCCCCACTGTAGCCTCTTTATCTCACCCACTGTAGCCTCTTTATCTCACCCTCTGTAGCCTTTTTATCTCACCCACTGTAGCCTTTTTATCTCCCCCTCTGTAGCCTCTTTATCTCACCCACTGTAGCCTCTTTATCTCACCCACTGTAGCCTCTTTATCTCACCCACTGTAGCCTCTTTATCTCACCCTCTGTAGCCTTTTTATCTCACCCACTGTAGCCACATTACCTCACCCTCTGTAGCCTCTTTATCTCACCCACTGTAGCCTCTATCTCACCCTCTGTAGCCTCATTATCTCACCCTCTGTAGCCTCATTATCTCCCCCTCTGTAGCCTCTTTATCCCCCTCTGTAGCCTCTTTATCCCCCCCACTGTAGCCTTTTTATCTCACCCTCTGTAGCCTCTTTATCTCACCCACCGTAGCCTCCTTCTCACCCTCTGTAGCCTCTATCTCACCCTCTGTAGCCTCTTTATCTCACCCTCTGTAGCCTCTTTATCTCACCCACTGTAGCCTCTATCTCACCCTCTGTAGCCTCTTTATCTCACCCACTGTAGCCTCTTTATCTCACCCACTGTAGCCTCATTATCTCACCCTCTGTAGCCTCTTTATCTCACCCACTGTAGCCTCTATCTCACCCTCTGTAGCCTCATTATCTCACCCACTGTAGCCTCATTATCTCACCCTCTGTAGCCTCATTATCTCACCCTCTGTAGCCTCTTTATCTCACCCTCTGTAGCCTTTTTATCTCCCCCTCTGTAGCCTATTTATCTCACCCTCTGTAGCCTCTTTATCTCACCCACTGTAGCCTCTATCTCACCCTCTGTAGCCTCTTTATCTCACCCACTGTAGCCTCTATCTCACCCTCTGTAGCCTTTTTATCTCACCCTCTGTAGCCTCTTTATCTCACCCACTGTAGCCTCTATCTCACCCTCTGTAGCCTCTTTATCTCACCCACTGTAGTCTCTTTATCTCACCCACTGTAGCCTCTTTATCTCACCCACTGTAGCCTCTTTATCTCACCCTCTGTAGCCTCTTTTTCTCACCCTCTGTAGCCTCATTATCTCACCCTCTGTAGCCTCTTTATCTCACCCTCTGTAGCCTCTTTATCTCACCCACTGTAGCCTCTATCTCACCATCTGTAGCCTTTTTATCTCACCCACTGTAGCCTCTATCTCACCCTCTGTAGCCTCATTATCTCACCCACTGTAGCCTCATTATCTCACCCTCTGTAGCCTCATTATCTCACCCTCTGTAGCCTCATTATCTCACCCTCTGTAGCCTCATTATCTCACCCTCTGTAGCCTCATTATCTCACCCTCTGTAGCCTCATTATCCCACCCTCTAGTCTCTTTATTTCCCCCTCTGTACTCCTATCCTCTTCTGTACCCCCGTGTATTTTTTATTATACCAAAGAAAGAGATCAGACAATACCTGTAGCAAAAAATGTAATCATACGATCTAACAATAGATTTATGTAAATATGATTAGCAGATTAAAGCAAATTTATTTCCGCCTAAAAATACGGATAAACCGATCGATAAAAGATATAAAAGTGCGTAAAAAAATTGACTAATAAAGAAAAAAACTAATTTTGATTGCACATAGAAATAACGGATAAATTTTATACATTTACACTACTAACTCTAGCAGACGAGCAGTAGTATAACCAGCAACTCTGACACGTCAGATGCGTGGTCTTGGATAGATACTGGTAGATAGAAGCATAAATTGCATTGCAGACTGGATAGAGCCGTTAAACAGCGGATTTTAAATATAAAAATAAAATCTGATTCTATCCAAAGTATGGAAGAATTCTATCAATCATGTTTAAATCTCTCAGTCATGATTAAACAGTCACTGACTGGTGCCTCAGTCAGTCAGTCAGTCAATCATTACATCAATTTTTTAATGAACAAGTCAATCAATCAATCAATTAATCAACCAACCAATCCATCAATCAGCCAATTATTACATCAATTTTTTAATGAACAAGTCAATCAATCAATTAATCAGTCAATCAATCAGTCAATCAACCAATCAGTCAATGAATGAATGAATGAATCAGTCAATCAATAAATCAATCAGTTAGTCAACCAATCAGTCAATCAATAAATCAATCAGTTAGTCAACCAATCAGTCAATCAGTCAATCAATAAGTCATCCAATTAGTCAATCAATCAATCAGTCAATCAATCAACCAATTAGTCAATCAATCAATAAACCAACCAATCAGTCAATCAATCAATCATCCAGTCAATCAATCAATTAGTCAATCAATCAGCAAGCCAGTCAGTCATCAAGTTTGAGAAATAGTAAAAAACAAAATCTAAAAAATAAGCACAATTATCCAGCATAATCAAGAAAAAAACTCTGTATAAAATGATCCAGTCATAGAGAGTGAGCCATGTCTCACATTCCAGCAGAATGGCGTCTGTCAATCACAGCGGCGTCACCAGAGCGCCACATGTTGTCAAGATAGTTCAGCGCAATATCCATCGGTGTGACAGTAGCTTTGGCCTGCTTAGCAACGGCCTTAGCAACGGTGACAATATGACGGCGGCGCCTTAGCAGCAGAGCGTGCAGAAGGCAGAGCAGAATCAGCACAATTGATGAAGCGGCAACGCTCAGTATTGGTTTGATTAGGCAGGCAAGCAAAACAGCACAGCTGCCAACAAGGGGAAGGGCCGCCAGAGTCTGCGGGAGGAGAGGGAACGAAGTAGAGAATGGGGGCTATTGGCCATAGACAGTATTAGGCTCATAAATTCTTGCCTTCAAAAAGGACAGGCGTGCTGACTACACTTGGGCAAAGGACAGCAAATAACTTTTTGGGATCGGTGGGAGGCAAACGATCTGGGAGGCTGGCCCAGCAACTGAGGATCTGGGAGGCTGGTGGCCCAGCACCTGAGGATCTGGGAGGCTGCTGGCCTAGCAACTGAGGATCTGGGAGGCTGGCCCAGCAACTGAGGATCTGGAAGGCTGGTCCAGCAACTGAGGATCTGGGAGGCTGGCCCAGTAACTGAGGATCTGAGAGGCTGGCCCAGCAACTGAGGATCTGAAAGGCTGGTCCAGCAACTGAGGATCTGGAAGGCTGGTCCAGCACCTGAGGATCTGGGAGGCTAGCCCAGCACCTGAGGATCTGGGAGGCTGGCCCAGCAACTGAGGATCTGGGAGGCTGGTGGCCCAGCAACTGAGGATCTGGGAGGCTGGTGGCCCAGCAACTGAGGATCTGGAAGGCTGGTCCAGCAACTGAGGATCTCGGCTAGGGTTGGACAATAAGAAAGACAGAAAGCAGCAAAGTGCACTACCTGAGCATTAGCATTTACCTGCCGGTGTCCGCCAGTCTCCAGCAGCAGCAGCCGCATCCTCAGCCAGTTCCTCTGCAGCCACAGGCAAAGCAGCGCCACGCCGACAATTCCAGCAAAGCCAAGCAGAACTTCGATAGGCCGACAGAAGACCATCAGCAGGCAGGAGACAACCAGACACAGCAGGTAGTTGGTCTGGTACAGCAGCAGGTTGTGCCGGACGCGCTGCAAACAGCGCCGTCGCTCGGCGATCAGGTCGGGCAGGTGGAAGCGAGCGGCGCCGTCCTGCAGCGGGGCGAACTGCGACAGCGGCTGGAGAGCCGGCAGTCGGATCTGCGGCTTCTTCGATGCTGACGGCATGAGGTGAATGAAAAATATGCGACTGCACTACTAACAGCGACTTTGGGATTTGATATTTATAATTGTTTTTTTTACAAAAAACAAGTGGTTGTAGTCTAGTGGTCAGAGCGTCGGATTCACGACTGAAAGGTCGGGGGTTCGATTCTCGACCAACTTAGGAACATTTTGTGTCCTTGAACAAGACACTTAACTCTCTGTATTGCTTCAGTTCTCCTAGCTGTAAAATGGGTGCCAGCATTAGCTGGGCTAATTGAGGATTTGTGGCGACTACCTCGGTCCTTGGACCCAATTTAACAGGTTAAGCAGAACTGGCTGGGGTTAGCCGGGGTTTAATACTGAAAATAAACAAAAAACTCATCAATAACGAATTATAACACCGGAAAAAAACTAAATATTCAAGTTTTTTATTCCAATTTCAAGTGGCGACAGAAAGTATGGATGCTTAACAACAATATTAAAGTTGAACAGCGAATTAACTTATTAATGATAATAAATACTACTCGAATAAGAAGGAACGAGTGTCTAAATTTATGGCACAAAAATATGCTACGCAGATTAATGAAAATCGGGCAAAACCTAATGAAATTTTGTAGCCTGGATGTCATCAGCTACTTAGACATTCATGGCTAATCTGGAAGAATGCCTGCTTAATCCCATATGAGGATCTGGAAGAATGCCTGCTTAATCCCATATGAGGATCTGGGAGAATGCCTGCTTAATCCCACATGAGGATCTGGGAGAATGGATGCTTAATCCCATATGAGGATATGGGAAAATGGATTCTTAATCCCATATGAGGATCTGGGAGAATGCCTGCTTAATCCCATATGAGGATCTGGGAGAATTGATGCTTAATCCCATACGAGGATCTGGGAGAATGGATGCTTAATCCCACATGAGGACCTGGGAGAATGGATGCTTAATCCCATACGAGGATCTGGGAGAATGGATGCTTAATCCCACATGAGGACCTGGGAGAATGGATGCTTAATCCCACATGAGGATCTGGGAGAATGGATGCTTAATCCCATATGAGGATATGGGAGAATGGATTCTTAATCCCATACGAGGATCTGGGAGAATGGATTCTTAATCCCACATGAGGATCTGGGAGAATGGATGCTTAATCCCACATGAGGACCTGGGAGAATGGATGCTTAATCCCACATGAGGATCTGGGAGAATGGATGCTTAATCCCATATGAGGATATGGGAGAATGGATTCTTAATCCCATACGAGGATCTGGGAGAATGGATTCTTAATCCCACATGAGGACCTGGGAGAATGGATGCTTAATCCCATATGAGGATCTGGGAGAATGGATGCTTAATCCCACATGAGGACCTGGGAGAATGGATGCTTAATCCCATATGAGGATCTGGGAGAATGGATGCTTAATCCCACATGAGGATCTGGGAGAATGGATGCTTAATCCCACATGAGGATCTGGGAGAATGGATGCTTAATCCCACATGAGGATCTGGGAGAATGGATGCTTAATCCCACATGAGGATCTGGGAGAATGGATGCTTAATCCCACATGAGGAACTGGGAGAACGGCTGTGCAACCAGTAAATCAGTGCAGCCTACTACATGCTAATGCTACTACTAATCAATAATCATTACTCGTCTTTAAACTCGGCCGCCCGTTTCTCAGTGAAGGCTGACATTCCTTCGGAGCGGTCGCGCGTCCCAAACGAAGCGTGGAAGAGGCGCCTCTCCAGCAGGAGGCCCTGCGACAGCGGCGCCTCGTAGGCGGCATTGACGCTCTCCTTCGCGGCGTAGATCGCCATCAGGGACATTCGGCTGATCCTCTCAGCGAGGTCCAAAGCTGCAGCTTCCAGTTTGTCGGCTGGCACAACTTTACTGACCAAGCCGGCTGACTCGGCCTCCTTAGCGGTGATCATATCGCCAGTCAGGCACATCTCCATGGCTTTGCTCTTGCCAACAGCTCTGGGTAATCGCTGGGTGCCACCAGCGCCGGGAATGGTGCCCAATCGGATCTCCGGCTGGGCGAACTTGGCCGAATCGCCAGCGTAGATGATGTCGCACATCATGGCTAGCTCGCAGCCTCCGCCCAGAGCGTAGCCATTCACAGCGGCTATGATTGGCTTTCTAATTCGAAGCATCTCGGTCCAGTCGTTGATGAAATTGGTGCCGAATACGGTTGAGTAGGTTTTCGGCTGCATCTCTTTGATGTCGGCGCCTGCGGCGAATGCTTTTGAGCTGCCTGTGAGCACGATGGCCTGCGGTTGGTTTGAACTTTGTTGGTTTAGGGCCAAAAATCCATATCATACTACTGGCGAATGTGAGCCTTGCGTTTAAATAGACTTAGCCTGTTTGATCTCAACAGCCATGATCTCTATAGGAAATCTTAAATCCCACCATAACAAAACTCTAAATCTCACCCCTTTCTAGAATCTAAATCTCACCTCTCTATACTCTAGTCTCACCCCTCTATAAGCTGTAAATCTCACCCCTGTCTGTACTGTTAATCTTACCTCTCTATACCGTAAATCTCACCCTTTCTACTCTCTAAATCTCATCCCTCTATACTCTAGTCTCATCCTTCCTTATGCTTTAGTCTCGCCCCTCCCTATACTCTATTCTCACCCCTCCCTATACTCTATTCTCACCCCTCCCTACACTTTAGTCTCACCCCTATACTCTAGTCTCACCCCTCCCTATACTCTATTCTCACCCCTCCATACACTTTCGTCTCACCCCTCCCTATACTCTATTTTCACCCCTCCCTACACTTTAGTCTCACCCCTATACTCTAGTCTCACCCCTCCCTACACTTTAGTCTCACCCCTATACTCTAGTCTCACCCCTATACTCTAGTCTCACCCCTCCCTACACTTTAGTCTCACCCCTATACTCTAGTCTCACCCCTCCCTACACTTTAGTCTCACCCCTATACTCTAGTCTCACCCCTCCCTATACTCTATTCTCACCCCTCCCTATACTCTAGTCTCACCCCTATCTTCACGATCGATATAATCTAGTCTCATCCATCTCGATAATCTATTCTCAGTCCTATCTAGACTGTAAATCTCAACAATCAATCAGACAAACCTTGACGCTGGGATCCGCATCGAACTCTCTGAAGGCGACGTTCAACTCCCTCAGCAAGTCATCGCACAAAGAATTCAACGCTTTAGGGCGATTCAAACGAACAAATCCGACTTGACTTTTATCGCCTTTCTTTTCGACTAAGATGTTCTTGTAGCTGCCGGAGCCGCCGCTGCACAGCTGACGCAGCCCGTTGCCCCTGGCAACCGAGGCCAGAGTGACTTGGATACCGGTTCTGGCAATACCCAACATTCTCTGAAGTGCGTGTCCCAATGCTATGCTTTGATTCTGCTTTTGAGTTTAGTCAGGTTAGTGCCTAGTGGTTAGAGCGTCGGATTTACGACTGAGAGGTCGGGGGTTCGATTCTCGACTAACTTAGGAACATTTCGTCCTTGAGCAAGACACTTAACTCTGCACTGCTTCAATTCACCCAGCTGTAAAATGGGTGCCAGTATTAGCTGGGGTAATTGAGGGTGTGTGGCGACCTCACAGTCCTTGGACTGAACAGCCGTACGCAGCCTTCAGATGCAATCCATTGGGGCAGGTGTTATCAATTGCCATTATTGTTCATTTTTTATAATATTTTTATAGTTACGAATCATTATTTAATATATCTTGCCCCTGATATATATATATATATACGAAAAACATTATTAACGTAATAAAAAAATGTTATTTTCAGATTTTTGTAAAATTTTAGCATGCTTTTCAAGCAAAACACGGCCTCTTAAATTTTTCTAAAATAGAAGCTCTCTGCTTTTCTAAGCTGTTTTAACTATTTGTTGGAAAATCATTTCGTAAAAGAATGAAAGCGAAAATACTATATTGAATTAGATAATAAAAATTGTATTTTTGTAATTTTCCTGAAGAAAACGAACACTACATGTAAATCAGTCATGCGCTGATTACACTACTCGAACTGAATAAAAACAGTAGTAGCACACTGTTTGATAAAAGTATATAACAAAATCTGTCCGGATTGTAATAAATTTCATGTGCATAGTACACTACTCACACTAACAGTAGTGCAACAAGCTTCTAAAAAGCCAGAAAACATTAACAAAGAAGTGAAATTGTGTGGAAATAGTTTTTTAGCAACCTTTAATAGCAAAATGTGCTGGAAGAAGTTAAACAAAAAATCTTTTTTCGATGTAAATAATTAATAATTAATTTTGATTCAAGTCAGGAAAACTTATCGAAACTTATCGGAAGAGTCAGCGCAATTCATTAGTAAAAGTGTTTCAAATAAAAATCATCTACTTACTACTGATAGTAATAAGTAGTAGAAAAAGCGAATATAAAAAAAACATTTGAACATTTATCGTTCATGGAAGACACAAATAAGTGACATTGGAATGTCAAGAGATTCAGCTTGAAATTACAGCATATCCGACACCAATTAGTTTTCTGCAGGACAAAACTGCGCCTTGTACTGATAAGTGAGCTCAGTGCTCATCAACTGTCCATTGCTCAAGCTCAAAGCCGTACCTGGCAAAGGCCGCCTCGGAGGCAGCGGTGACCACCAGTTCAACAGGGTGTCCACAAACGGCACCTGTCTGAGAGCGCCCTCGCGTTCCAGCCTCTCTCGTTCTTCATCGGCAAGATTTTTTTCTACAGTCTCGATGCCACGACGAATTGTAGCGACCAAGGTTTCATCGGCTACCACTTTTGAGTCGCATTCGGCACCTACTTTGATTAGATGATCTATCATGCCTTGGATATCGGTGTCTGGTGGCACCAGGCCAAATCTAATACAGCCCATTGGTTGCTCCGCACCAGCAGTCTCAGTAGCCTCACTGTTGCTAGGCAGCACTTCTCCCCAGGTAAAACCGGAATCTTGCACTTTTAAACTGTCGTAGATTGCTCGATTGACAGCTTGCAAGTCCACTGCTTGGCCTTTGTACAGCACAGCTCCCAGGCCTGGCCAATCAGATTGGGTGACCAGCTGAAGTCTGGGGTTCGATTCTGCGGGTTGATAAGTTGTTAAAAGGCCAATTCTCAGATTTTCTCAGTTATAGGGCGATTTTCTCAATGTTTAAAGGGCGATTTTCTCAGAAGAGGGTGATTTTTTTAATGTTTAGAGGGCGATTTTCTTAATGTTTAGAGGGCGATTTTCTTAATGTTTAGAGAACGATTTTCTCAGTGTTTAGAGAACGATTTTCTCAGTGTTTAGAGGGCGATTTTCTCAGTGTTTAGAGAACGATTTTCTCAGTGTTTAGAGGGCGATTTTCTCAGTGTTTAGAGGGCGATTTTCTCCGTGTTTAGAGGGTGATTTTCTCAGTGTTTAGAGGGCGATTTTCTCGGTGTTTAGAGGGCGATTTTCTCAGTGTTTAGAGGGTGATTTTCTCAGTGTTTAGAGGGCGATTTTCTCAGTGTTTAGAGGGCGATTTTCTCAGTGTTTAGAGGGCGATTTTCTCAGTGTTTAGAGGGTGATTTTCTCATATTTAGAGGGTGATTTTCTCAGTGTTTAAAAAGGATTCTCTCAGTGTTGAGAGTTCGATTTTCAAGTGTCTAAAAACTCACCAACCAACTTGACGAACTCCGGTCTCAACCGTCTAGTGGCGTCCAACAGCTGCAGCCCGTCAGTAAGAGCGCCAGCCAGTCTGTCGAAATCTTCAGCCGACGGCAGCAGCGGCGCATCCTGCGGTCGGTACCGACCGACCAAGCGCTGCTGAGGTGTCGGAAAAACACCTGGACAGGACACGAGCTTCAGCTTGAACGGATCTCCATTCTCGTTGGCTTCAGCCGCGGCAGTGCACAGAGACTCAACCAGCCAACCAGTTTCGGCATTGCACCAGCTTCCATCCGCGTCATCAACAGTCCTATTCGAATTGAAACGAAACAGAATCTCGGTTGGATCCCTGCTAGGAACCATGATCAACTCGGGCGACTCTTGCTGCTGTCTCTTCAGCAGATTAGCGAATTCCAGGCGGCAGGCTCGAACCCGGGTTGGCCTATCAGCGGCCGAATCACTGCCGATGTGCTGCAACGCTAGCCAAGCTGGTAGCCACAGACCCAGCTCAGCATCCTGTCCTTCATCATAGGAATCTCTATCAGTCTCATCCGATTCTAATTCAGCCTGTTCAGCCGCAGCTCCGCCGCCAGCAATCCAGGTAATCTTAGGCAGGCCGAAGAGCCCAAACAGCTGGCTGAAATCCAGACAGGCTGAATCAGGCCGGCAGTCGCTACTCAGAGTAGCCAGTGCCGCATCGTCAGCCAGCCTGGATCCCTGGGCGTGAAGCCAGACGCCACGGCTGCGACACACTTCAACCAGGCTGACTAGCTGGTCTTGTCCGCACACAGCTTGAACCAACACAGGCCTGTTGGTGACGAAATCTGCATCAAGAGCTTCGGCAAGGGTCTCTGGCGACAGCGAGCTGCCTGGCAGATTGCGACGAAAAGCAGATAAGGGCAGGCAAAGTTGAACAGCTAGCGGCTCCACAATGCTATCCGGTGTGGAAGGATGCAGATAAATGAGAGGATGCCTCTGCAGCATAGCCTGATGATTCAAATCATTGCCCGAACCACTGTAAGCTCGAACTAGAGCCCGTTGGCAAGCCAGTCGAATCGAATCCCATTCGTCGCCCAGATGCAAGTGGAACAATTCAAACGAATCCTCTATATTAAAGATTAGTTTGTTTAGCCAGGCGCAAACTTCTAAGCGGCATTGTCTGGCTAGCTGACAAACCGATGCGGGCCTGCTATCGCTTGATAGCCAAGCTGTGACAGCCGCTGACACAGCAGCTGGACTGGAGACCCGGTCAGATGGTAGACGGCTGAATAGTCTCTGCTGTAGCTGAAATAATAGGAAAATGTGTCACCTTATCCTACTGTAAGTGGCTTAAATAGATTAGTGCTTAGATTCTAGCAGCCAATCACGGAGCACTGATCAGATAGAGAGCAGATTCTTGATTCTAGCAGCCAATCACAGAGCACTGATCAGATAGATAGCAGATTCTATCTAGCCGCCAATCACGGAGCACTGATCAGATAGATAGCAGATACTAGCAGCCAATCACAGGGCACTGATCAGATAGATAGCAGATTCTTGATTCTAGCAGCCAATCACAGAGCACTGATCAGATAGATAGCAGATTCTATCTAGCCGCCAATCACGGAGCACTGATCAGATAGATAGCAGATACTAGCAGCCAATCACAGGGCACTGATCAGATAGATAGCAGATACTAGCAGCCAATAACAGGGCACTGATCAGATAGAGAGCAGATTCTTGATTCTAGCAGCCAATCACAGAGCACTGATCAGATAGATAGCAGATTCTATCTAGCCGCCAATCACGGAGCACTGATCAGATAGATAGCAGATACTAGCAGCCAATCACAGGGCACTGATCAGATAGATAGCAGATTCTAGCAGCCAATCACAGAGCACTGATCAGATAGATAGCAGATCCTAGCAGCCAATCACAGAGCACTGATCAGATAGATACATGTAGCAGATCCTAGCAGCCAATCACAGGGCACTGATCAGATAGATAGCAGATCCTAGCAGCCAATAACAGGGCACTGATCAGATAGAGAGCAGATTCTTGATTCTAGCAGCCAATCACAGAGCACTGATCAGATAGATAGCAGATTCTATCTAGCCGCCAATCACGGAGCACTGATCAGATAGATAGCAGATACTAGCAGCCAATCACAGGGCACTGATCAGATAGATAGCAGATTCTAGCAGCCAATCACAGAGCACTGATCAGATAGATAGCAGATTCTATCTAGCAGCCAATCACAGGGCACTGATCAGATAGATAGCAGATTCTATCTAGCAGCCAATCACAGAGCACTGATCAGATAGATAGCAGATTCTATCTAGCAGCCAATCACAGAGCACTGATCAGATAGATAGCAGATTCTATCTAGCAGCCAATCACAGAGCACTGATCAGATAGATAGCAGATTCTATCTAGCAGCCAATCACAGAGCACTGATCAGATAGATAGCAGATTCTATCTAGCAGCCAATCACAGAGCACTGATCAGATAGATAGCAGATCCTAGCAGCCAATCACAGAGCACTGATCAGATAGAGAGCAGATTCTATCTAGCAGCCAATCACAGAGCACTGATCAGATAGATAGCAGATTCTATCTAGCAGCCAATCACAGAGCACTGATCAGATAGATAGCAGATCCTAGCAGCCAATCACAGAGCACTGATCAGATAGAGAGCTAGATCATAGCTATCTTAGATCAGTTAGATAAATAGGAAGACACGCTCACACAGTGCACAGCGGCCCTTAATTTCTCATTGTCAGGTAGTGAACACCCTCTCTGTGCCATGGAGTGTTGTCCCCATTGGTGTGACCCCCCTCCCTTATCGTAAATCAGAAATGCAGTGAAAGCATCCCACCTGAGCCAATGCTTTGCCCATAGCAACGCTGCCATCGCCCTTCAGCAGCTCTGGCAAGAAGGCTGTCTCAGCGTCACGCTCTTTTTTTAATCGTTCAGCTTTCAGTTGTTTGTTTATCTCTTCGACTTCTTTCAGGGACTCCATGACAGAGGCCTCAAGCTCTTTGAACATGCTGTCCATACCGGGATGGGCCAAGTCAAGCGACTGTTCATAGTTTGAACGGAATATAGGAGTCTGTATGGCCACAGAGGCTGTGTTAGACACCTCACCATCACTGCCCTCGCTTGTCTCCATTGTGTCTGTTAAATTTCTGAAATATTCATAAAAATAGTAAAATACTAGAGTAGTGTATAATAGTCATCAACAACCATGATAACTTTGAAAATATGCAATACACTAGCTTAAGTTATAAAAGTATAATAACATACTTTAATACTTATGCCATGAAATCCTATTGTTTTGTATTATTTATTATAGAATACTCTAAGCCATATAAATTCTGAATATAAATTCTTTATTTGATCTTAAAGCCATTTAATAACAATCAATACTATGAATTAAATATTTGAAGTCTTATAATATATGCTATAGCTTATAAGCACTTGATATAGTGCCTAGAAATAATACATAGTTCTATTTTTGTGCTCAAAAATACTCTATTTTTCCTATGCACGAATGTTTCATTCTTAGAAAAACGCACATTCAAATTCAAACAAAAAAGAAATTACTAGTATTTTGTTTAAATGTTGTTAATTGTAAAAATATTAACCTTTTGTTTTAAATGAGCCTGATGGCCAATATAAATAGAAGCTCCAAGCAGGCCAAGAAAGCTACTGTCCTTGACTCGTTGAGTAACTCTGAGCAAACTTTAATAAGCTCTTACTAAATCTTGAAAGCAGTCGCTTGAGAATTTGACTTGTTCATTTCTTAGAGTATAAGCCCCAAATTGGGAGTAGTATTAAGATCCGCTAAAAGCAAGAATTCGCCTCAGGGCAGTAATTGCTAATTCGCCTCAGGGTAGGAGAACCACCTCAGAGCGAGAGAAGATTGCCTCAGGGCCCTCTGATCCCGGGAATGCCAGGACTGGGAGATATAAGAGTAGACAGTGCCAATAGACCACTCAGGCAAAAGGTACAGTACATATACAACCGCTACCATTAGATAAGTAGACGCTACCTATATAAGTAGATAAGTAGACACTACCAATATTTGTAGTACATTTATATGCAAAAGTACATTAAGTAGAAAGACAGAATTAACAGGCCTGCAACAACTTTAGTGACAGCTATGGAATCATTTGTAGGGACAGAAGTTACCCCTAGCACAACTTTGGTGTCAGCAGTTGAGATTTAAACAGAGAGAACAAGAACCACTTTAACAACTTGGTTGCAGCAGTGGGATAATTTCAGTGAGAGCAATTACGCCTTTGACAACTTTGGTGGCATAACAGTGGGATTTTGTATTGTACAAGAATACCACTTCGACACACTATTAGGAAAAAATAAATTTTTATGCAAAAAAATCATTATTTAATTATCTAGATTGCTAGCTAATAAACCAATATATTATTGTACTCTGACATTATAGATTGATAGAACCCACTTTGAGACCTGGAATTTTAGTATAAGACCCTTGAGTAGAGATAGAACAAAACAATTTTTTAATCAATTCAATTTGGTTCAAATATCTGATTGAACCAAATTGAATACCAATAAAAAATACAAATAATATACAAATAATATGCCTAACTCACTACTTATTAGTCACTTGTCAATAGTGCTAATTGATGGTTAAATGAATTCATTCTAGATAAATTACTACCATGAATTCCTATGATTAAAGTTATATGGAAATGTCTGGTCTATTATCACTACTTGAAACATATAGTGTTTAAATATTTAGCTTTGTTCCCTGTAGCAGACCTCAACCAATAGGCTTGTATCTGTCCAATAAAATGTGCATAGACCTGAGACCAAATGAAAACCCCACCCCTATAAGTTTGTATGAATCAATGCCTGCAAATCCATGTTCCATAAACTTGATGCTGCTTCTCCTAAAGCCCCAAAGCCTCCTAAAGCCTCAGTATTCAATTTGATCACAATGTGCAACTGAAACTGCTTAAGCACTCTCATTGTCTTTCCTTTAGATGTACCATGTGTTGTTTCATCCTTAATTCCCTTTCTCATTAATAAGTCACAAGCCAAAAAAACCTTAATAATCACAAAGCTTTATATGTAAACTTTTCATTTCTTAATTCCCAATTCTTATTTATCCCTAATTCTTTCCCTTTATTTCTGAGCCACAATACCAATACCCAACTTCTAGACTTGTTCAAACTTTTTATCCCATATCAAAGCAACTGATCAAGGATTTGGTATTTAGATTATCAACTTTCCAATTCTTATTTAAACAAAATATTAAGTCAATTTAAATCATCAACATTAGAAGGTATTATCACTATTAATTAAATATATATACAGAAAGCCCACAATAGAAAATGACACATGGTCGACATGGAAAATAAAGTTGTCAATGCTTTATAAAAAAACTATAGCTTGATTAATTGTGATCCCAATAGTAACTGCAAAAAAGTAGTAAATAACATATTTTAATTTTTTCACAATTCACATTATTAAATATATCAAGCATATCAATAAAAAGCTAGTAGATTTTTATCGGATTTAGTATGGACTTAGCAACATAGTTTCAATGCCATATGCATGCTATAGTTAGGTGGTAAGAGGCTAATGATAAGATGAATGTTTTCACTTTCAAGGAGAGCTTTTAAGTTCCTAGGGTTTGGGACTAAAAAAGGGTTGGGATATAAGGAACTATATTTAAGATGAATTTTTTCACTTTTATGTCTTTAATGTGAGGGCCAAAGGGAGCTTTCAAGTTCTTAGAACTTGGGATTCAAGCAACAAAGACAGATAGCAAGACACCATCTAGGCCTATCTTGACTCTAGCCACAATGTACGAGGGGTGTCCAAAAAGTAGTGATACTTTCAACTGTAGCTCTCGTTCTATAGCTTCCTGTGATTTAAAATTTTATGAAATGATAGCGGCAAATCTCTTCTACAGACTGCTTTTTTAATTTTTAAAATTGATACCAGAGAACAAAAGTTATACCCACAAAAGTAACAGTACCTGTACCATAGAGTTACACAAACTATATCAAAATTTATGATAGTCGACTTCTGCACTTATTCATTAAGAAGGCATTGATAAATGTCTTGTTTAAGCATACAAAAGCCCAATTGCAAAATGATGCTCACTGTGACTGACTGAAATTTGTCTATGGACAGAATCATGTGCAGAAAAATAAAGCATTAAATTCATTACTTTACTTGCAAACAGAGGAGCTTGCATTTTGCAATTGATTTCATTGCCCATACTTGACAACACATGGATGTGCACTCAGTTGTTGCTCAGCAAAGTACTATCTTCACTCTTTGGGGTGCTGGCCATGTGCCTCAGAAATTCATGCAAAACTTTGCTCTGCGCACAGATCCTCTGCGGTAAGCAAAATGACAGTTTATCGATGGATGGAGCAGTTCAGCGAGGGAAGGCTGACTTGGCAGATCAGCATCGGACGGGGTGGCCATACATTCATCGACCTGATGTACTGGCGGACTCCATTCTGAATCTTCTTGACGAGGACTCCCGAATGACCATTAGAGAGATCGCTGACAGGTTGGACAAGCCGAAATCAACAATTCATCGAAGCTTACTCGGCATGGATCTTGTGAAGCTCAGCCTATAATAATTTGTGTAACTCTATGGTACAGGCACTGTTACTTTCATGGGTATAACTTTTGTTCTCTGGTATCAATTTTAAAAATTAAAAAAGCAGTCTGTAGAAGAGATTTGCTGCTATTAGTTCATAAAATTTTAAATCACAGGAAGCTATAGAACGAGAGCTACAGTTGAAAGTATCACTATTTTTTGGACACCCCTTGTACTATTGGAAAATTCAAAAATTATGACAGGTAGTTAGATGCCTTTTGTTCACAATTATTCTAACAGGGTTTTCAACCCTAAATGTTTTTTTCCTCTAAAGACTAAATGTCTAGTTGATGATTTAGACTAGAGGTCCATTTGCCCTATCACAACATTTTGACCATAGATATATTTTCATACTTTGTGCACTTTGCACTGTCTTTGCTTTTCTACCTTTTTAGCAAAACACAGAAGCCATCTATTCTAAGGGGTTTATAAGCTAAAAAAGTTATAAATAAGAATTTTAAAAACTTGTATATATAATACTACTAAAAGTGAGCATATGGTAAAAGAGGTAACTTGTTTATTTGAAACTTGAAAGCTAATTAGTTATTTATAAAATATGAATAAGAAGGTTATTTTCTAGGTTTTTTTTAGGCTATACGATAGCCACTGGCTACCCAAAAAAGCCATTGGCAACTAGATTTATGGTATCAGAGGCCAATCTAGCAACCAACTTAAACCAAGGCAGTTGCCAATGATAAAACAGTCTGTCACATTTTATTACTGCTAAGATTGGCTTGGCTGAAAACCTGAAGCCTGAGCTGATTTAAGCATATTATTTTTTCGTCAATGCGTGAAAATTGTTGCAAAAACAACTTTATAAAGTGGGACACTGAAATAGGTCAGTTGCTAGTTGGCAACTAAGGATGGCAATTGGCAACTAGATTTTGGATAAAAAAACCCTGGTTATTTTAGTAGCATTAGAATGCACAACAGAAAGTTAAGAAAGATTGGGAAAGAAGTGAATCATAGTGATTGATGCTCACACACAAGCTATAACAACTTTATTTTATTATTAAAGTTCATTAATAATAAGTTGTTATATCTGCATGATCATTATTATAAACAAAGAAAATTGGCCTAATTATGCATTTAGATAAATTTGAATACATACTGTAATATACCTTCTTATCAGACTTATATTTTTGTTCTTTCTTTGTATCTTTAGTCATTGACATTATCATTCACATTAACAATGAATTTATTATTAACTTACAAAATTATTAATGCAAATTTGTTAATCTATTAGTGCAAAAAATATTAATAGCAGTCAATTACCCTTAATGAAAAATCTTAATGCTTATTAATAGACTGGTGTCCAACACTATTGACACATTAGTTATACACCATAGTCAGGAAGGTGGCACAGTGTGCGCCGGAACTATTTTGATGCCTTTTGAGCACTGTGCACCGTGCGCCATGAAGAAAAGATTTTGTGCGCCGCAGCGGGCCATGATAAGGTAAGTCTAAGGTAAGGTAAGGTAAGGTAAGGTATTTATTTTAGCGTAAGGAATTTACAGTAGACAAATTTGAATTTTATATTGTGATTTAAGTAATTTACGTAATTTACATAATTTTATTTTACAAATTATGGAATTAGGCCTGACACTATATATTTTGCAAAATATAACAAAGTGTAACTATATATTTTTTCAGCGCCATGCACCATGTGCACCGCCAGAGCATTTCCAATTTTTCCTTGTACGCTGTGTGCATCGTATGTGCCAAAAAAGGCCAATTTGCGCCGGAAAATTCACCAAAAACTGCCACCTTCCTAGCTATGGGTTATATACAAATTCAAATGTTGTGAAGATATGGTAGACAAAATTACCTAGTCTAATCACACCTAATATAAAAAAGTAATACCATTTGACTTACAACTTAGGTAGCTGGCAGGCTAGTTTTTCATATTTTTTGCTTTAATTGTTTTTTGTCAACATTAAAAACCTGGTTACAAATAAAAATGCCAAATTTTTAGTAAAAAAATTACCTGGAAGCACAAAGCATAACTAGATCTTGGCTATAAAATTGTTTGTTAATTTTTTTGTACTTGAATTTTATTCCTCCTATTTTTAGAGTCCAACAACAAAACAAGTGAGCAAATTATCAATGATTATCAACTAGTAGCAAAATTGTTTATTATAGTCAATTGCCAACTTATGACATTATCATTTGGGGTATACACTCAGCAACAGTCAAAACCACCACCCTACTGAGAGAGGCAAATTCTCTTTCACTTCAACTGCAAGTGTGCCACAGTGTGGCTAAAGCTAAGTGAGAGTAAAAAAGGGACTGGGATTGGTAGATTAGGGTTAGGGATGCAATATTTAATTTATTGTATACATGACAATAATGGTCAGGCATTTGACAGACACTGAACGATGTGCACTGTTGGCATGCTAGAAGCTGGTGCATTTATCAGCACAATTGCTCGCTAATTTGGCCAATCATGTTCAACAATTCAAGTGCTATTAACGAAGTCCCAAGAGACTGGTAGTGTTCACAATGCAGCCATAGGCAGCCAGTGCCATGATCTCTGCAGCTCAACAGCCAGGGCAAATTGACGTCTGCTGTGGATTGTCAGGCGAACTCTGACCACGCCAGCCACCTGGCTCTATCTTATTCTAACTGCAAGCTGACTGCTAATCTACTAGGCCTAAGTAAGTGCATCCCCTGATTGCCCTCTCCTACATCACTCTCACCTAGCTTTAGCCACACCATGGTGCAAGTTACGTCACTTGCAGTTGAGGTGAGAGAGAAGTCGCCTCTCTCGGTAGGGTGGCAGTTTTGACTGTTGCTGAGTGTGTGTACCACTTGACTTACAACTTAGGCAGGCTATAGTTTTTCATATTTTTGCTTTAATTGTTTTTTGACAGCGTTAAAAACCTGGTTACAAATGAAAATGCCAAAATTTTAGTAAAATTTTACCAAGAAGCACAAAGCTCGGTAGGGTGGCGGTTTTGACTGTTTCTGAGTGTAGTAAGCCTAGGCCTAGGCCCTAGGCAAACGTTAAAAAAACAAGACTAAGTTAAGTACGAGACCATTTCTTTGTCATAGAAGCATGTTATTCGAAAAAAATTATTATATTATAATAGGAGAATAGAAAGAATGTAATACTTTTAATAGGATAATCAGCATTGAAGCAATAATGAACATCAATACATATGTATGCTTGGCTTTGGCTGCCGCTGCTGATGGATGATGTTGAGGTGGGGGTGGTGAAGAAAATAAACAAGATTTGAAATTGTAAGATTAGGGAGAATAAAAAATTTGGGTTTGTCGTCGGCATGTAAAGCCGGAAAATTGCACAAATTGCTGCGCTGATTCTTCTCCTAGGTTACTCCGTCTGCCGGGTCCTCAATTCCGGGGGGAGGGTAGTCGTAATCGTAGTCGAGCGGTCTTGTAGCGGCCCGGGTCGTTCAAATTAGGTCCTCAGACACCGAAAAATTATAGTTTGTCGAAATTGCTAGTTGTGTTACTCTCAGTAGTAAAGTAGCGCTGCCACCACCGTAAATGTCGTTTTACGGAACGTTTAGGGTCTCAGAGTTTTCTTTGAGATGAGACTGATTGGTTATTTTACGCCCCGCGGGCAAATGACTCAATAGAAAACTAAAGGCTTCGATTCTGAACAACTGAATAAATATTAAATGTTGCGAACTTATTATTATTTCGTTAATTATTATTACGGTTAGTTATTATTGCTACGCGAGATGAACGAGCAGAGACAGGAGCAGAAAAAAAGAAGAAATAAAAAAAAAATAAAACTAACTAAACTAAAACCCAAACAAACACACTTTAAAAAAATGACTCCAGAGATAACTCATATATAACATATTGGCGTGAAGGATCCCAGGGGTGGGACAGAGGATGGGACAAGGGAAGGGACAACGAAGGGAAAAAGAGGAAAACCCGGCCGCTGGAAACATTAAAACAACAGGGGCCAAGGGAGGGAACAAAAAAGGGAACAGACGAGGGAGCAAGGGCGGGAACAAACGGGGGAACAAACCAGGGAACAAAAGTTGAAAAAAATGACGTCAATCCGTCCGGCCGTCCTCATGTCGTCGCCCGCGGGAGATCTGCCGTCGTTCACCCCAGTGGTAGACCGGCCTACCACAATGTTCAGCCAAATTTGAAAAAAATATTTAACATTCTCTGTGTTAATAGGAAATATATACAAAATGAGCAAAAAACTTTTTCACACGAAAAATTTACTTATAAAAAGAATACTACCTTAAGATCCAAAAGCTTAGGATTGCCCATTAGCAAAGAAAAAAATATACGCAACTGTGTAATTTGTTTTAATCGTAAATTTTCGTTACCGAAAACAACTGGACTAACAACAACCCAGAGACTTCTTAATCTTATATTCTTTGCTGAAAAAATTCTGCCCGACAATGGCGAGGACTAACCTTTTTTTCAACTCAAAGCTACTTATTATCTGCTTCCCCAGATTCACAAATTGAGGTTATGGAAAGGTAGACAAATTTTAGAAAAACTCAGAAGCTGAGCCTATATCGTTGGTTTAAGACTGTCCATCGAGCTCGCTGAGAGACGAAACTGCCAGGTTTTTTTGCAGTTTCAGTCGTGGCGTATACATGTATGCATATGTAACACGCGGTATTTGGCAGCACCAAAAACACGAAGGCCCCGGCCGTGAGGCAGTGATCGCTTTATTTATGCAAGTTGAAGTTAAGCCTGCGATGTACATAGAGAGCGAACGTACATTAAATCAATACGATGATTCAGCTAATTATTTGTCACGATTGCTAACAGTTCAGACTGCCTCTAAGGCAAGGAATAAAATATTACATTTCTCCCCCACAAAAGGAGCATAGCAACAGGGAATAAAAAGATGAGAGTGAAACACAGCTAGCGAAATGTAGAGTAAAAAGAGGAACGCAGACTGTAATATACATTTCAATCACAGTCTCTGACAGTCCATGGCCTCAGTCACTCAGCGCTCACACCGAGGTAGTCCGGAGGACGCCGCACCCTGGCCGCGGGTACCGCCGCTCGGCCTGGCTCGACTCCGGGGCGACCTCGTGGGTCACCGGCTGCTCGCGGAGCTGCTCCGCATCGGCCTGGGCTGCGAGCCGCCTGCGCAGCCGGTTCACGTGCACCCAGTGGACCGGCCGAATGCCGAAGGCGCGGCGGATGCGCACCGAGTGGCCGCGCTGCTCGAGCACCGTCCAGTCCGGCTCCCAGTACGGCGCCAGCTTCGATCGCCGCATCTCGATTCTGAGCAATACCTGGGTGCCTTGCGGAAACTGCGGCAGGTCCGACGCCTTCTTGTCGTGCGCCGCCTTCTGTTGCTGTCCGGCGGTCACCAGGTTTTCCTCAACGAACTCGTGGATGCGGGCCAACCGACGCTCCAGCAGCGCCGAGTAGGTGCCGATGTCATACTGCTGCTCGCTGGCCTGCACCTGTGGTGGAAGCTGCGGGTCGCGGCCGGTCATCACAGTCAGCGGCGTCACCTTGGTTGAGCTGTGGACCCTGGAGTTGTAGGACAGGACCACCAGCGGCAGCTGCTCCTCCCAGCTGGACTCGGTCTCGGTGAACAGCCGCAGCAGTTGCAACAGCGACTTGTTGCCGCGCTCCACAAGGCCGTTTCCCTGCGGATGGTAGGGCGATGTGCGCGTCTTCCTGATGCCCAGCACTCGCAGCGTCTCCTGGGACAGCTCGCTCTCGAAGTTCGCGCCCTGATCCGAGTGGATGACCGATGGGACTCCGAATAGCGAGAAAACCTTGACTGCAGCGTCCGCGATGGTCTTGGCAGTCTGGTCTGGCATCGGCATGGCGGTCAGGAACTTGGAGAACTGGTCCTGCATCACCAGCAGGTATAGCTGTTGCCGCGGTCTGACAGCGGCACCTTCAGCACGTCGATGGCCACAGTCTGCCAGGGCTTGCCGATCGGCATCTCTCCAAGTGGGGCCGCGGGGCGCTGCTGCGCCTTCTTTAGCTGGCAGGTCTGGCACTCCTGGCAGAAACTCACCACGTCGCTCTGCAGTCCCGGCCAGTACGCGGCCTGCTTCAGCGTATCGGCCATCTTCTCTGGCCCGAAGTGGCCGCCGATGCCTTCGTGGAAGTCGGTCAGGAACTGGCGCCGCAGCGACTCCGGAATCACAGGAACGTCTCTCGGTCCTGCGGCGTCGTTGAATGCCCGGCAGAGAAAGCCATCTTGGATCCTCAGCTTCCGCCAGATGCGGCTGAGGTGTCTCAGGCTGGTGTCCGACCATCTTGGTGGAGTCGTGCTGTCCTTCTCCAGCGCCGCGAGGACCAGCTTGAGCTTCGGATCGGCAAGTTGCGCCTGCCGCATCTCCTGATTGGACACCTTCGGCTTTAGCTCCGTTGCCGACGCTCCGATCACCTCGCCGTGGCTTTCGTGCATCCTGGACAGGCCGTCCGCCTCCACGTTGTCGACGCCCTTGGTATACTTGATGGTGAAGGCGAACTCCTGCAGCAGCAACCGCCAGCGCCCAAGCCGGCCATGGCTGTCGACCCGCTGAGAATTCAGAAACGTGAGCGGGCAGTGGTCGGTGAAGACCGTGAAGTGCCGGCAAGCAGGTAGTGCCTGTAGGTCTTCAGGGCGTGCAGGATAGCCAGGCACTCCTTCTCGACAGTTGAGTAGCTCTTCTCCGGTGCCGTAAGCGCTCTGCTGCAGTACTCAATCACCTGGTCTCCTTGCTTGAGCACGATGCCGACTCCGGTGTTGCTGGCATCCGTGTAGAGCTGGAACTCCTTGGAGAAGACCGGGTGGCCGATGATCGGCGGCTGCTGCAGGGCCTCCTTGAGACGTCGGAATGCCGTGCCGCACTCGCTGGTCCACTCGAACTTCTCTGTTTTGCTCGTCAGTCTGTGCAGCGGCCCGGCGATATCGGAGAAGCTCGGCACGTACTTCCTGTACTGGTTGCAGAGGCCAAGGAACTGCCGCACCTGCGTTGGCGAATGCGGTATCGGCCACTCCTGGATAGCGCGCACCTTCTCAGGGCTCACGGTGGCACCCTTGGCCGAGAATACGGTGCCGAGAAAAGTGACCTCCGGCAGGCCTAGCTGGCACTTGCGCCTCGGACGGTGAGCCCAGCGCCTCTGATCTTTTCGAAGACTTCTCGCAGGTGCCGGAGATGCTCAGCCTTCGATCTGGAGAAGCACAGCGTGTCGTCCATGTAGGTGAAGGTCTGTGCGGTGCCTTTGAACACGCGGTTCATTAGGATGGTGAACGAGCTCGGGCCGCCGCAGACGCCCTGCGGCATCCGCTTGAACTGGTACAGCGGCATTCCGGGCCCTGGGCTGAAGGCCGTCTTCTGCTTGTCTTCCGGCTTCATCGGAATTTGGAAGTAGCCGCCGTTCAGGTCGATCACCGAGAAAATCTCGTTGCCAGACAACTTGTCCTTGACGAAGTCCATCTGCGGAATGCCCTGCGCTGACCGCACCGTCTTCTTGTTCAGCTCGCGGTAATCGATCGTCAACCGCAGGTCACCGTTCTTCTTCCGCACGTACACTGGGGTCGCCACGTACGGGCTGTCCGACTCCTCGATGACGTCATTGTCCAGCAGCTCCTGAATCAGCTTCCTCACCTCGGGCTCCCAGTGCACCGGCAGCTTCCTCGGCGGGATCCGCACCGGGACATCGTCAGTCAGCGGGATGCTGTGCTCGTGTCGATCCGTCAGCCCTGGCCGCCTGGTGAAAATGTCGCTGAACTCGCGCACCAAAGCTCGGATGTCCGAGTCCTCCGCGACTGGCAGGTCGATCTTGGTGAAATCCGGCACCAGCTTCTCTTCAATGTCCTCGAGCTGACTGTCAGCATCGAGATGACTCACGCCGTTGATCACACAAGAGTCCTTTGATGGGGTCTCTGCTGCACTGTCGCTGAAGTCCAGGCACATGTTGCAGGCCTTGATGAAGTCCAGCCCGATGATGACGGCAGCAACCAGACCTTCAGACACGTAAAACGGGTGCCGCCGCTCGATGCCGCCGAGCGACACCGCCAGGCTGGCCACCTGCCGCACCGGCACCGCCTGCTGGTTGACTGCCCGCAGCTCCAGGTGCACGCTCTCCAGCTGAGCTGGCCGCATGCTCTGCAGGACCCGCTTGTCCACGATTGACACCTGGCTGCCTGAGTCGATAAGCGCCGTGACGTCCGCGCCTCCGATCCTGCACTGCAGCTTGGATGTTGACGGGTTCGGCCTGATGACGACAGCTGCTGCGCTGCTGCTGGCTGCACCGCTCCCCTCTGCGCCCAGGAACAACCCACTCACGCTGGGGCCCGCGCTCAGAACTGGCCAGGGGCGCGGGCTCTGCCCCGGCCTGTGCCGTTTCCCGGCGGATGATTGCAGTTCCTGGCGATGTGGCCGCGGCGGTGGCAGTTCCAGCAGGTCACCTCGCGCTGTCTCCTCGCACTGCGAATCGCGCAGGAGTCCGAAACCTTTGAGCCCAGCTTTGCCGCCAGGTCTTGGACCGTCGCCTGCAGCGAGCTGACCGCAGCCCTCAGTTCTGCCGTCTCCGCGCTGCCTGCAGCTCCGGCTGCCGCTGCAAGAGGCTGCTTGAATCCGTCCGTGGTGGCAGAAGGCAGCTCCAGTAGCAGTTGTGCCCGTGCGAGAGCGTCACTCACGGTCTTGGCTGACGCGTCCGCTCTGATCTGCTTGCTGATGTCCATCGGCAGTCCGCGAATAAACTGGTGAGTCAGCATGGTGGCCGTTGCGCCTGCCTCGCTAATGCCAGCGTCCTTTAGCAGCTGCTTCACGTGATAGAGAAAGAGCCGAGGACAGCCCGGCAGCAGCTTCCGGCTCTCGAATGCATCCAGCGCTGAGAATTGCTGGCTGTCCGGGTGAAATGCCTGGCTCAGAGCTTTGGTCACTTTGCTGTAGTCGCTCTTGCTATTCTCGTCGAGCTCAAGAAAAACAGCCAGAGCCTCACCATCCAAAAACGTTGGCAGGTGCAAATGCTTGTCATTTACCCACTTGTTGGCTGCCGCGCACAGCTCAAACCGCTGGAGCCACTCCTTAAAGTTGCCTGAGTTGCCTGAGCCCTAGGAATCGCACGGTGACTGCCGCCCTCTGCCATAGTACACTCTGCTACCACTTGTAACACGCGGTATTTGGCAGCACCAAAAACACGAAGGCCCCGTGAGGCCGTGATCGCTTTATTTATGCAAGTTGAAGTTAAGCCTGCGATGTACATAGAGAGCGAACGTACATTAAATCAATACGATGATTCAGATAATTATTTGTCACGATTGCTAACAGTTCAGACTGCCTCTAAGGCAAGGAATAAAATATTACACATATAGCTAAGTACGTATAGCTACTAGTAGTAGCTATAGCTCTTTATACAGTGTACATTCAAAAAGCAACTGACTTGAATAGAAATACTAGAGGCCCTTATAATTACAGTAAAACCCATGTATCTGGTGCGACAAAAACAACAAAAGCAGAATATACAGCTTACAGTACGCTTTCAGCTGGGTCTTTTTGGAAAGCAGCACATTTACATGTACAGTACGATGCGTTTAGTAGTAGGCGTGCGACTGTAGGCCAGTACGATCGCCTAGCCTACCGAAGGAGGACCACGCCGCCCACAGAATTCCTTTCAACATCTCGACTGGACTGAAAGGTTCTGCTTCCTACATGAGAGAGTTCGTTCGCCTTTTCTGTATACCCTTACAAATTAATACAATTACATGTACCATGCACACTACTGATTTTCCAACTGATTTAGCTTCCACCCTTTTTTATTTACACATGATCCCATGTATGATCTGTTGATGACGATAAAATCCCTGAGCTAAGCCGGGTTGCTTGGCAGTCGCATATCTGTCACAATGAGTATTTAAAGTTTGCCACGGAGACTGCAGAAGGTGCAGCACAAGGAGTGCATGTTTTCAAATATCGTGAGGATGGCGTAAGGCTATAGGTTTACGTCATTTGCATGCGGATCGTCATCGCGAGACGCAAGATAGATAATTGATCGTAGGCCGTCCTCACAAAAAATACACTTTTTTGCGTTCTATTTCGATAAAACTGCATTCAATTTCGGCAAACTGGCATCAGCTATATGGCCGCACATCCAAACTGCATTGGAATTCGACAAACCGAGAACCAATTTCGGCAAACTGCATCCAATTTCGGCAACTCGAGTTTCTATTTAGACAAACTGATATTCAACTTCGGCAAACTGCATTCAATTTCGGCATCGTATATTCAATTTCGGCAGCTAGCGCCTCGTGACACAGACTGTCTATGTAAATAGGTACGCATCTATACCCAAAACTGATTTTCAATTTCGGCAAACTGCACTCAATTTCGACAGCGCTAATCTAAAAGGGAATAAAGAAAGAAAAGAGGACTTAGGACTTAGAGTCTGCACTGCATTTGGAGTACAGTTACGGTGTAATTGAATGCGGATCACTTGTGCACGAAGACTATGTGCATCCTGTGCAATTGTTTCTGGCTATGCGCTTTGTTCCTTCGCGCGCCATGTTTGCTGATGAGTGCACAGGTTTTTGCGTGTTACAGCAGCTTACACCTATATGGAGCCGCGAAACCTGAACGATAACTCGTCATACCAGAAACCTAGTAAAATTTAGTATGCAGGGACTACTCAAACATGTTTGAGTAGTCCCTGGTAGTATGTTAGAAGGCTCAAAAGACGAAATCCTCTATCCTATGAACCACAAAAGTGCATATGCTAGTTTATATAAAGTTTTCTCAACTGACTCAATCTCACGATCTCAATAATTTTTTTACATTCTTTTATGCCATAGTCCCGACGGCTTGGTCCGAAATCGGGCCATAGACAAATTAGACAAATTTTCTTAGTCTAACTTTCACACCCGTAGACGTCGGGAGCTGTTAAAGTCAAATGCATTCCATAGAGTTCTAGCATAGAGTTTCCAAGATCCATTCAAACTAATCGTTTATCAACAAAACCGGAGTCAGCTGATTCGTCTAGCTATTACTCAACTGCTGACGAGGCCGTTGATGAGTTTGAAGATGAGGTAGAGAACCCAGGAGTCGAACACGTTGGTGAGTGGCAGTGGCACATGGTTCAAGCTGACACTGATAATCGACCATCAGCCTTGCCTGAATTCCTCGGTACCCCCGGTGCACGACCTGATTGGCATTCTCCACATGCTGCGGATGGAAACGAAGAAGCTTTCCTGAAGCTATTTCTGACGGATCAACTGTTTGAAGATATTAGCTGATGGACCAATGCAAAAGCTTGGAAGATCTTTCAGGAGGCAGAGACTCAGGATGCTGTACCGAAGCTGGTGTTAAACTGGCGTGATTGCTCGACTAATGAAGCTCGAAAAGTTGGTGGGCATTGTGCTGCTCATGGGAGTCGACAAGAAGCCAGAAATAGCCAGCTACTGGTCAACCGATCTGATCTTTCACTGCCCGTTTCTTTCCAAGCCTTTCTCTCTATCAAGAGACCGATTTAAGCAGCTCCTGTCGTGTCTCCGTTTCTACGACTGCTCCGAGGCTTTAGGTGCTGGTCCATTGGCAAAGGTGAAGCCCTTTCTCGATCGTGTGAGGCACCTCTGCAGCAATAACTACATGCCCCGACAGCGACTTTCAATTGTTGAGACGCTGGTGCTTTACAAAGGGAGAGTTGCTTTCAAGCAATATATCCCGTCGAAGCGAAGCAAGTATGGCATAGAGCTGTACTGCCTCTGCGAGACTGAGAGTTCATATTTATGGAACTTCGTCATACACACGTCTCCTGAGGTTAATCAACAGTTTGGTGAAGGACTCGGATGTCAAGGCTTGAGTATGAGCGAGAGAGTTGTGGCAGAGCTGTGCCGCGGTCTCCTCCATCTCGGACATCATGTGTTCACTGATAGTTGGTTTACATCACGCCGGCTGGCCGATTGGTTGCTGCAACACGATACGCTGCTGACCGGACGGTGCGGAAGGATCGCGGCATTCCCGCTGATTTGCAGGCTGTCAACATCCACCCAACTTCATCTGCATTCGCACGTTCAGGTGACCTCTTAGCGTGTAAATTTGTCGACAGGAAGCAAAGCGGCACCAAGACTCTGTACTCGCTGGACACGGTGGGCAAGAAAGAATGCATTCAGGTTCAACGCAACCGTCGCGGTGGTGCAATCGAATTTTTGTTGGTGTTAATGTTCGTTATTTAACTGAATTGTTATGCGTTGCAATATTCGTGTATGATTTTTTTCGGCTCTATTGCAGTCTCGTGCAAGTGCATGCACAGTTTTGAGTCTCCTATTCAGGCACAATCCCTTTACTGGCCGTTCCCTTTCATCGTCTACCCACATGTACCTAACCACCTACTACCTACCTACCTACTCATTGTACAATCCTGCTTACTCGTATCTGACACATGCTCCAGTGTTTGCATCTTTTCCTACTTGGAAATTGTCCCTTATAAGTCATGTAATTAGACTATTCCGGCTTCATTGGGAACAAGCTTACTTCCTACAAGCAATTTTTACAGTTTTGTTGAAAACTTCCTCAGTATAAACGAATTATTAAAACTACAGGTATGACATATGACGTATGACATCTAAGCTAAAAATTCTCATTTTTGCGTCATCTACTATTTGCAACATTCTTAGACACTGACCCGAAATCGGGCCATTCCCGTCGGGAACGGGTGTGCTGAGATGATGATTGATTTGCCATAGACTTTTACAAACGCACAGCCGTTCGCTTCGGTGCTGGTGGGATGACCCGAAATCGGGCCATCCGCCCGCTCATGGTTAAATAACTATACTAAACAAATTTGTTAAAAAAGTTAATCGACTGCGGCTTTTTGATTCATCTCTAATTTGAACAGTTTACAGTGTTGCTCGTTGCTAATCGCGATTAAAAGTGAACGGTGAACATACTTTTCTGACAACAAGAATTTCTAATCACGAAAACGAAGAAAAAAGGAATATAATATGTACGGTTATTGTATTAATAAATATTTCGTAATAATTGGTAAGTTCGCAATTATTAGTAGTTATATCGCGACCAAAGTACGCCTGAGGCAATACTTAAGGGACAAAAAAGAACAAAGAAACTTCATGGACTAATATTTGCTTATCGTTAAATAGGCAAACAAGACTATTATAATAACAGCATCATTCAACGTCAGATACACGTACTTCTTCAGGGAGCTGCTTTTCTGAGCCTTGAATATCTTTGCGTTGTCCTTGCGGATCACCCAACTGCTGAGCGCTCGATACTTTGGTCTTCTTCCTGCCAAAGGAGGCGATGTCGAAGATGAGCTCGAACAGCTCGCACAGGGTGAGCAGAGACATTCCCAGGTAGATGCCCATGATGCCGCCGACGTCCGAGATGAAGTCTGCAAACCGTAGTCGATCGAGAAGTTCATCCGATCGCACAGAACTCGATGCGGCTTGAAGTGCACTTTGAGCATGTTGCTGCGGATGTATGAGGACACGATCGACTCGTTTCCGTTCACGACGAGGTCGAGAGCCGGAACACTCAGATTCTTAGACTTGGCCCTCATCCAAACAGGTTCGATGGAGCTGCTGACGAACGGCATCATTGAGCTCTGAGTGGGCCAGTCGGAACTGGAGATGGTCGCGCTGTACTGCAGTGTGCTGCAAAGTCGCTTAGCTTTACATGCTTCTTTCGATATTCCGTCGAACTGAGTGGTGAGAGGTTCCAGAGATGGGTCGCTAAAAAATACCAAGAAGTTTGGATCACCTGTAAGGTTAAGTGCGAACTTCTTTCCACGCAGAGGCCACGGAAGAGGACCGGCATCGCTTGACAGATTGACGAGCTGCTGCATCTGTCGGTGGAACTCGTAGTAGAAGCAGTACGAGTAGCTGTACGAGTGCTTGTATGGAGTCTCGTCGTACGGGTTCACGAACTGAACGTCCGGCGGGTCGCTCAGACAGTCGAACTGACCAGCCTTGTACACCTGCTGCGTCATGTCGATCTCGACGGTGTGGGACTTTCCGGGTCCAAGCGAGAACGAGCTCACGAAATCGGACGGATACTCACCTGGAGGCGTGAGGAACACTTTCACACCTGCTTGTCTGTCGGGTCCGTTGTAGTCGGCGACATCGAGCGACCAGTCGGACACAGGAATGAGAGTTCGTCCTGCGTACACCATCTTGCGGATCGAGTGTCCGCTCGATGCGAGTCCTTGGAACGCCGAGTCCGTAACCAGGGTGACCACAATGCCGGATGATGAGCCGGTCTGTTCAATCTGTTGTTGCCACGTGCTGTTCAGAGTCCACTTGAGACAGCGCAAGTACATCGGATGGTAGAAGGTCTGCGCTTCGATGGGCGCATACTGGGCCATTCCAAATAGCTTAAACTTGAAGTCACTCGTGATGATGCTCTGTTCGTTTCGGTGAGCCAGAGCATCAATCAACAGCTGATATGATATTGACTGAGGATAAGCACGGGATAGCCTCATTTCTTGGGGTGTAGTTTCTGTTAATCCGTTTATTTGCAATCCCCGCCGTAGGACGGTTTGAGAGCTATTGAGCTGATCGTTGATTGCAGCAGCCGATGCCTCATCAATAGTAGCAGAGTAGCTGCCAGAGATCGGGTTCTCGAAACAGGCGTACACATCCGGGAACTGGAAGTTGAGACTGTTTCCATCAAGCGAGCTGGTGACCTGCCGAGACTGCAGCTTGACAACGAATTGGTAGAATCCGTAAAAGAAGAGTCCCGACATCAGCAGCATCAGGATGAGCCAGAAAGCTCGCACAACCAACGGTTTGCTGCTCACTACTCTGGGCAGTCCGTGCGCTGAGGTGGAAGACATGGCTTCCTTGATCGGCTGCAGCATAAATGTTTCTGGTTGCAGTTTCTGGGTTCCAGATTTAGTCTCGCATTTACTGCTCGTAGAGAAGTTTTAGGTCGACAAACTTATCAGCATGTATTTATACAACGATACTGTACTGCATTTCTAGGATAGCAAGTCTGAGTGGCGATTCCCATTATTACGAGCGAAGATTTCTGAATCGCTTCTAGACTTGCTTTTCCACAATGGACTGTCAAGGGCCTTTATGTATTGGCCAGGTCTGGATGCGTTTTCATTTTGGTTAATTGATTAATTAATGTGGTCCCCTTGTCGAGTATCTATGCCATTGTTAGCAGCTTGATTGTGCCCAGTCCGAAAGCAGTAGACTGCTTGAGTGGTTATAGGTACTTTGGATATTTTTGGCACAAAATACACCCTAGTTTCCATTCCATTTCGATGCCCTACAAATATAGTACTTTTCACTGGATTGCTGTCCACTGAGAGAAATAACTCAGCAAACATGGTATTGTGCTTCAGACCCACTTTATATAATTAGTATTTGTGACCGCTCCGCCAACCGTCAATTATCAAATAAAGAGAGCAAAAATTATTCCAGAGAGACATATCTGGTATTTCTACACACAAATCTATATTCTTGTATATATATGAAGGCTAAGACTAATCTTATCTCGTACTTGTCTACCAATAGAGAACAATTGTCAGATGCAGGTAGCCACTGGGAAAATAATTGGCTATTGTCAACGCTAAACATTCGCACTCACATGTACGTGAACAGTAAAATTTACTCAAGAGTCAAAGCTTTATTGCACAATGGATACGTTGCTGCTGATGTTTAATTATTCGGGAAGATCTCTTGACGATTGATGATTAGTCAATGCTGCCACACCAATCTTGTTTGTTACTCCACTTGTGTTCGAAGGTCTCCATTTTTTTAAGCTGACTGAGACGATGTCGAAGATAAGCTCGAACAGCTCGCACAGGGTGAGCAGAGACATTCCCAGGTAGATGCCCATGATGCCGCCGACGTCCGAGATGAAGTCCTGCAAACCGTAGTCGATCGAGAAGTTCATGCGATCGCACAGAACTCGATGCGGCTTGAAGTGCACTTTGAGCATGTTGCTGCGGATGTATGATGACACGATCGACTCGTTTCCGTTCACGACGAGGTCGAGAGCCGGAACACTCAGATTCTTAGAGTTGGCCCTCATCCAAACAGGTTCGATGGAGCTGCTGACGAACGGCATCATTGAGCTCTGAGTGGGCCAGTCGGAACTGGAGATGGTCGCGCTGTACTGCAGTGTGCTGCAAGGCTTCTTGGTTTTACATTTAGCGTTTGTTACTTTAGCAAACTGCTCCATGTTATAATTTGCTTTGTAAAATATCAAAAAGTTTGGCTCGTCAGTAAAATTCGTGACGAACTTTTTTCCACGCAGCGGCCACGGAAGTGGTCCGACAGCGTTTGACAGATTGACGAGCTGCTGCATCTGTCGGTGGAACTCGTAGTAGAAGCAGTACGAGTAGCTGTACGAGTGCTTGTACGGAGTCTCGTCGTACGGGTTCACGAACTGAACATCAGGCGGGTCGCTCAGACAGTCGAACTGACCAGCCTTGTACACCTGCTGCGTCATGTCGATCTCGACGGTGTGGGACTTTCCGGGTCCCAGCGAGAACGAGCTCACGAAGTCGGACGGATACTCACCTGGAGGCGTGAGGAACACTTTCACACCTGCCTGTCTGTCGGGTCCGTTGTAGTCGGCGACATTGAGCGACCAGTCGGACACAGGAATGGGAGTTCGTCTTGCGTACACCATCTTGCGGATCGAGTGTCCGCTCGATGCGAGTCCTTGGAACGCCGAGTCCGTAACTAGGGTGACCACAATGCCGGATGATGAGCCGGTCTGTACGATCCTTTGTTGCCACGTGCTGTTCAGAGTCCACTTGAGACAGCGCAAGTACATCGGGTGGTAGAAGGTCTGCGCTTCAGCGTCCTCGAAGTCAAGCATTCCGTAGTTGCTATTGAACTTTATGTCGCTTGAAATGACTGCCTGTTCGTGTCGGTGGGCCAGCGCGTCGATTAAAAGTTTGTAAGATATCGACTGTGGAAAGACACTTGTAAAGTATTTTTTAAAATGTTTTGTTTCTCTGTCCAATTTTTTTAACTCGCGCGTTAGGGCAAAGTCGAAGCTGTTGAGCTGATGATTGATTGCAGCAGCCGATGCCTCATCCACAGTCGCAGAGTAGCTGCCAGAGATCGGGTTCTCGAAACAGGCGTACACATCCGGGAACTGGAAGTTGAGGCCATTTCCTTCAAGCGTGCTCGTTACCTGCCGAGACTGCAGCTTGACAGCGAATTGGTAGAATCCGTAAAGGAAGAGGCTCGACATCAGCAGCATCAGGGTGAGCCAGAAAGCTCGCACAGCCAGAGGTTTGCTGCTGACAATTCTCGAGAACCCATGGGCCGAAGTTGAGGCCATGGCCATCTTCAACTGTTGTTTCATTTTGATTTGAGAATAACTCGTACAGTTTTTTTGCAATATGAGCTTGAGTTCCTTTCGGTTCATTTGTCGCTTTTAAATCGTCTCGCAACAGTATAGTGGGTGGTGTGCTGTTTGACGAACTAATGGCGTTTTGTTTGGCTATTTTTTGAGTGGGAAGTACACTGCTATCGCTTAAATAGTGCAACTGATCTATAAAGCGCTGGAAAAGACTTCTGAAATTGTATCTTGGGAAAATACGAGAATTATTTAAAATGACTATGGGGGCTTTGGCTATGGAAAAATTTAAAGGTAAGAATTAATCATTACAGCACATCAGTGACAGTGTTAAAGCTTTTATCAAGTTTCAGCTGCACGCTGATATGTCAATATTTGGTGAGCTTTTCGATTTAACGTATTATTGCTTTTCCGTTTGCTTGGCCAGCCGCTCTTAGCAAACTGTAGCTAATTGCTGCTGCCAAAAGTGACTTGTTATTTGAGTGTAAATTCCTGCATTGCTATCTATTAAAAGCTTCCCTCCATCGGACGCAACCAGCAACCAGGTAAAAAGCTTTTTATTTGACAGGCAGCACACAGCTTAAGCTGATGGAAAATTATTAGATTGGGGGAAACTGAGGGATGAGACAAGACAGGGGAGAGGGAAGATAAAAGAGGAGAGGAGATTAGAGAAAAAGAGCACGCTTTTTCTATTGTAAAAGCAAACTCAACAACGGAATTAATAATCTTTGCGCACTCGTGTCTAGATCGTTGCTGCACTCAAAAGCCGTGCACCATGTCTCCACTGGTGAACGCCCGAAATGTTTGTATAGTCTAAAGCAGACAGTTTGAAGAGTTAGCAGTCACACCAAACGTGTGACTGTCAACAATTATGAATGAAATTGATCTTGAAATAGATGGGCGCTTCGAAGTTTTGGCGGGGCGCTAAAAATCAATGACTATACTCACCGACTCTATAGGACCGCCGAAACTAAATAGCCAGAAGTAATAAAATACGACTTGTAAACTCACTACGGTCAACTTTACTAAACAATCGAAGATTGTGCCTGGTTTTGTTTGGGCCACAAACGATTGCGTCGACGGAAATTGTGAACTAAGTAAATTTTTGCGCGCCTTTCAGGCATCGAAACAGGAATACAACAGATTGCTTATCTGCGAATAGTCTATGGTCAAGCCGCCCTCCATCTTTGGATATTCCCAACGGTTATATTTGGATATACCCATTTGCAGATGAGCAATCTGTGTATTCCTGTATCAATGCGTTTGCAATGATATTTTTTATTCGATACAACAAAGCTGAATAAACAGATTACGAAAACGGTAACACAGCCTGCAGCACAGCAGTATCCATTGCGGATACGTCAGCCGAAGAAATATCTTTAGACGTTACACTCACATCGGCCGAATTGCATGGTTTGTTCCGCATGGGATCCTCGGGGTAAGCCTCTTCTTCGCTTGGCAGTGGTGGCAGAGCATCATCGTTACCGCATTCAATGAATCGGATGAACTCCATCAACTCTTAGTCATCCGCCTCGTCACGTCCACCCATACTCAAGTCGCTGAGAAAGTTGACCTCATTTCCATTCAAGCCGTCAATGCTTTCAATCGGCAAATTCGACCAATTTATCATTCGTATGAGTGGCATGAATAGAGGTTAGGGCAAACAGGAGAAACAGGAACATGTATCCTCTGCTGCAGAGTTCCAGCTTATAAGACCACAACTTCATTTAACATGTTTCGTCTATGGTAATTTCAGACTGTTCCGCTTAACTTTTCGTTCCAGACGTTTATTCTATGGCCATCATTTGGCTTGCACCAAGTGGAAAATGCCTATGACACAAATCCCTAGAATCGCTTAGTGAACAATTCCCGTCTGGGAAGTTGTGTCCTAGCCGTTTTGAATTGGTTTTTTGGACGAAAATAGACACAATTCCACTATCGAGAGGTCACGCTTCACACACAACTGCCATAGCGTCGAGGCCGGTAGGTCTCCTCCTTGTCCTCGTGTTTTCTATGTAAGAAAGGTCAAATATAGCGTATAATCTTTGCCTGGTTCTGGCCATAGACATTGTGCAGCATTTGCAACAATTTGGCTTTATTGGTGTACCCCTAAAAACCCCATTCAAAATGATAGTCGTACAATGATCTACGAGTTTTTGCAATCAAAAAACTACTCAAGTATCTGCGGTATCTACCGAGTTTAAAAAATATCGAAGTTAAATTCAATCGTGGTGTTGCTTCCTTTTACAGTAAATAATAGGAAACCCATTTCGGCCACAATAGCATTATTTGCCGGAATTGTTAAATGTAGATTGTGTTGTGTTTTTAGTTATAGTGAAGTTCACGTAGACTCTCAGGTCTCGCTTAATATGTTTATACTCATGCGCGTTGACAACAGTGTTACGCAGTCAAACGAACGATACTCATAATTGAACGCACGATGCATATAAGGTAATTGAACAGCCATGTATACATTCTAGCCCCAAAGTTAGTCAGTTAGTTAAAACACTTGGACCCGATATGGACAGTTACTACAGATTGTGTATATGGTTGCTAGCCGGCTGGGATCCTTTTGCAGCAACCGCATATGTCATGGTCATAAAATATAAAGGGAACCATAACAATCTACGAGATGCCCTTTTCCAGAAGTTATAGCAATACTAAGGTTCAGCCGCTACACTGATTGCTGCAGGAAAAAGGGAAAATACGAGTACATGCTGACATTGCTCATAATATACGAACGTACACACACCTTTCTCAAACAGATGTCATAGCTGCTCGAAAGCCTGCGGTCCTCCTCTTCCATGGCTTGTCCTTCTTTAGCAGTTTGATGAGGGGCTCCGCAAGCCTGGAGAGGCTGGGAATGAAGTTGCCAATGTACTTCACGAAACGAGCCACTTCCTTGGCTTCAGTATTTTTGAATTGGTCAACATATTATTCTTCAATTTCAAAAAATCATCAAAAATTCCAAGAAAGATCTACCTGAAGGCAGCCATCAAAACAAAAATTTATCACGATAAAAATATTAGCAACAACAACAAAAACAAAATGCGCACGCCGTTATTGGGCCGCACTTCTAAAACAGTCAGGTCCCCCAGTCAGAGTCAGAATAGGGGCTCTCGCATCCCTCAGAAGCAGCTCGGAGTAGGTGATGAGGTCAATCGCTCATCTTTCAGAAGTCAATGGGATCAAATTCTTGCACGCTTAATCCAACAAATAAAACGCGTTTATTTACTACTGTTGTAGGATATTTCAACGCCATGTCAGATTAAAAAAATCTTTAATTCAAGGCTCGCTTGAGATGCTGCTGATGCTGAGGCTCTTTGTAGACTGTTTTGGCGGCGGCGCGTGACTCTTTTTTCTGACTCCCAACTGCTGGATTGAAGAAGCTGCCGGCTTGGAGCTTGACGCTCTTGCTTTCTTCCTGCCAAAGGAGGCGATGTCGAAGATAAGCTCAAACAGCTCGCACAGGGTGAGCAGAGACATTCCCAGGTAGATGCCCATGATGCCGCCGACGTCCGAGATGAAGTCCTGCAAACCGTAGTCGATCGAGAAGTTCATCCGATCGCACAGAACTCGATGCGGCTTGAAGTGTACTTTGAGCATGTTGCTGCGGATGTATGAGGACACGATCGACTCGTTTCCGTTCACGACGAGGTCGAGAGCCGGAACACTCAGATTCTTAGACTTGGCCTTCATCCAAACAGGCTTGATGGAGCTGCTGACGAACGGCATCATTGAGCTCTGAGTGGGCCAGTCGGAACTGGAGATGGTCGCGCTGTACTGCAGTGTGCTGCAAAGTCGTTTAGCTTTACATGTCTCTTTCGATTTTACGTCGATCTGACTGGTGAGAGGTTCCAGAGATGGGTCGCTAAAAAATACCAAGAAGTTTGGATCACCTGTAAGGTTAAGTGCGAACTTCTTTCCACGCAGAGGCCACGGAAGAGGACCGGCATCGCTTGACAGATTGACGAGCTGCTGCATCTGTCGGTGGAACTCGTAGTAGAAGCAGTACGAGTAGCTGTACGAGTGCTTGTATGGAGTCTCGTCGTACGGGTTCACGAACTGAACGTCCGGCGGGTCGCTCAGACAGTCGAACTGACCAGCCTTGTACACCTGCTGCGTCATGTCGATCTCGACGGTGTGGGACTTTCCGGGTCCCAGCGAGAAAGAGCTCACGAAATCGGACGGATACTCACCTGAGGCGTGAGGAACACTTTCACACCTGCCTGTCTGTCGGGTCCGTTGTAGTCGGCGACATTGAGCGACCAGTCGGACACAGGAATGGGAGTTCGTCTTGCGTACACCATCTTTTGGATCGAGTGTCCGCTTGATGCGAGTCCTTGGAACGACGAGTCCGTAACCAGGGTGACCACAATACCGGATGATGAGCCGGTCTGTACGATCTTTTGTTGCCACGTGCTGTTCAGAGTCCACCTGAGACAGCGCAAGTACATCGGATGGTAGAAGGTCTGCGCTTTGATGGACACATATTCGGCCATTCCGTAACCTGTTTTAAACTTGAAGTCACTCGTGATGATGCTCTGTTCGTTTCGGTGAGCCAGAGCATCAATCAACAGCTGATATGATATTGACTGAGGATAGGAACGTGAGAGCGTCATCTCTTGGGGTGTAGCGTCCATTGATCCGTTTCTTTGAAGTTTTCGCCGTAGGAGTGTTTGAGAGCCAATGAGCTGAGCGTTGATTGCAGCAGCCGATGCCTCATCAATAGTAGCAGAGTAGCTGCCAGAGATCGGGTTCTCGAAACAGGCGTACACATCCGGGAACTGGAAGTTGAGACTGTTTCCATCAAGCGAGCTGGTGACCTGCCGAGACTGCAGCTTGACAACGAATTGGTAGAATCCGTAAAAGAAGAGTCCCGACATCAGCAGCATCAGGATGAGCCAGAAAGCTCGCACAATCAGCGGTTTGCTGCTCACTACTCTGGGTAGTCCGTGTACTGATGTTGAAGCCATGGCTTTCTTGACTTGCTGCATGCTTGATTTTTCTCGGTTTTAATTTTTTGAATGCGAAGCTTCCTCTCTGACCGGGATGACTTGCTATTTTTGTGATGCTTTTTTAACCATTTGGCGATCGCCTCCGTTCTTCGCCCCCCGGCGGACGGCTCATTGTGCATTGTCTGATCGCATATCTATGTAAAGTACATTGCTCAATGCTCAATATCGGCACCGAACAAATCTTCTAAATAAATATTATGGCTCCGCCCATGTGGAGGCTTTGAGCTTTTTCTACATTTTTTAACTTTCTTTTTTCGTCGGAGTCCGCCATTCATTTTCGCCACTGCTCTACCACTCACATGAAAATCAATTCTATTGAACTTGAAAGTGACTGGTCATACGCAGACAAGTCTGCTGAAGTTAAAATATGGGTTGCATTGTAACACTGCAACTATTTACTCAGCTAGACGTTGCTCACAAAAAATACGAACGTATTGTACAGCACCTTTTACAAACAGATGCCATTGAAACAGACTTAGTAAAAGGCTTTTTGGTATAGAGAAAGTGCATTTTGCTGGTTGAAGCCACATAAACGCATTGGAAGCAGGGCAAACGATAGAACCTTAAATCAATACTCTTTTGGAACAAATGGTTTCAAAAAGATCCCACTGAATTATGGATATGCTATGAAAATTTGCTGTGCTACTGCAAACGCACTGTGTAAAATTAAAATCAACTATTTATCAGAGAGCGAGAGTTGTGTCCATCAACTTGGGAAGAGAGCCAAAGCGATTTTGGGAGTGTTTGTACAGCTTAGAGATCGCGATTTATGAGTAGCAGCCAAAATTAAATCTTAGCAAAGTTTTGAAACACTGCATTATAAGTGCAGCACACTAGAGCTCTGAAGAAGAATGCAGCAAGTACTGGATGCCACAGCATCTTCCGAAACAGACCGACTGTCACGGGTTGGAAGCAAGACGCTGTACGAGCGTATATGCGATTGGAAACAGGTGGTGGAAACAGGTTGAACTTCCAGTTTTCCTGTAAGCTTTTTGTTATGAGAACCCGATCTCTGGTAGCTACTCTGCGACTGTGGATGAGGCATCGGCCGCTGCAATCAATGCTCAGCTCAGTGGCTCGCAAGTTGTAATGAGGCGAGGGCTTTCAATGCTTGGGTACGTCAGTGTTACGTTTTCTACTTCAACAATTATTACATCCTCAAGGCTATCATCGGACATAAAAGTATAAGTCGAAGAAGCTTTGTTTAGAGTACCGCGATTCACGGCTTATATTTGCCTCTAGCGAGCGCACGCAGATGATTGTTCTTTGCGGTACTGTAGAATTCGGCTCTTAAGGTAATGAAAGGTCCTACCCTAGACAATAGACATGCAGAGAGAACTAAAGTCCGTTTAGTCTTTTGTCTATACACAACATTCCCCCTTTGTCAATATTTTTTCTCCGGATGTGCACGCTTTAACTATACTGTAGGCTCTCCTCGCACGAGATTCTCCTCGGCTTGGGACGTCTTGGACCCGCCGAGTTGATTCACTCTCTCGCCGCTCTTTCTCGGTAGTAGTTTGGTCGCTCTGAACTCTCCTAGGATCCTCCAGAATAGTTCAGAGAGTAGTTCAAATGATAGATGACGAGCCTGGACACAGCGGTTTGTTGTGTCCAGGTAATTCTGCTCTGACGATTTGGTCGACGTGTCGCTTCCAGGCTTGTCCGTTGACCAACAGTGCGGACTATCACCTTGGCAGAAATCCACCTATTCTCTCGCTCCTTTCTGAAGTCCAACGTCAGAACTGAGTCTCCTTGGATGCAACCGACGCAGAGTTGAACAATAAAGATTGGAGTCTGGTGAATGAAGAGGTGTCTTTTCATGAGCTGTAGCTCGCATACAAGCTAGACTCGCTTGCTCCCTCGAGCTAAGACTTGGCGCAGTATTTTTTGCAATGTGCCTTTCTGTTCTGATCTCTGTTTACGTTTTTTATATTTTTCACTGCATTTGTTTTGTATTTTCTTGTTATTTTTATATTATAGATTCAGCAGTTAAGAACGTGTATCTTTTTTTAACAGTTTACCAGCATCAAAATTTATCAGCACAAAACTTCTTAGTCTATTTTGTCCTGAGAAAGGGCACATAAACTGCATGTGCCGCTGTCCAATATTGGATAATCTACTGCGATGCATTAGGCTGTAGTATTGAAGTATTGAATTTACATTTAGCAAAACGACATGACGTCATTCGTGATCTACATGTAAAAATCGCACACAGTGAATCAAACCACGGAGTACATTTGCTCATCATGTAAAGTGAATTAAACGAGAAAGTAAATTCACTTAGGCAAAGTACGAGCGTAAATTAACCTGCTGAACGCATGGTGCCGGCTAGGTTACGAGCGTAAATAACCTTTCAGCAGTAAATTTGCTCCCTGGAAGATTTTGCAGGAGGATTATTTGCCGAAATTTACTTCACCAGCGCAGCAGCGGCGTCAGTTAATTTACGTTAATAAACGTTAATAGCGTGACGAAATTTATTATTGTTTGAAAGTTAATTAACCATTAAGCTACATGTATTAGTTATAATCGACCCTCAATATTAACCCTCGTTTTCAAGGGGCAATAAAAATTTTGTGCTGAGAAAATAAAGACTTCCTGTCTACGTAGTGTATTTTTCGGCGAAAAGTGGCCTTCAAAACCTTTTCCGTGAAACGTGATCCTCGCTTCCTGCATATACGCTGCTTGTCCTAGTCTAAGCAAGGCTTAAGCTGTTCGGTTTAGAGCTAAATAAAAAATTCAAGTTCGAATTTCTGAAAAAGCATTATGAATGACGAGCATTTCTAACTACGACAAAGAGGAAAAGAGAACAGATTATCATGTGCAGCTATTTTATGTTAATAGAAGTTCGTCATTAACCCTTATTTTGTATCGCCTCAAAAGAACCAGCAAAGCTATACTCGTACGCCAGGAAAGAAGAGAACTTAAATAATGGACTAATATTTGCATGTTACTCGAGATCTGCATAACAGTACATGTACTATTACAATAATAGCTTCCTTCAACGGCAGATACTTCCTCAGGGAGGATGCTATGCTGTGCACTGATTATCGTTGCTTTGTTCTTGCGGATCACCCAACTGCTGAGCGCTCGATACTTTGGTCTTCTTCCTGCCAAAGGAGGCGATGTCGAAGATGAGCTCAAACAGCTCGCACAGGGTGAGCAGAGACATTCCCAGGTAGATGCCCATGATGCCGCCGACGTCCGAGATGAAGTCCTGCAAACCGTAGTCGATCGAGAAGTTCATCCGATCGCACAGAACTCGATGCGGCTTGAAGTGCACTTTGAGCATGTTGCTGCGGATGTATGAGGACACGATCGACTCGTTTCCGTTCACGACGAGGTCGAGAGCCGGAACACTCAGATTCTTAGACTTGGCCTTCATCCAAACAGGCTTGATGGAGCTGCTGACGAACGGCATCATTGAGCTCTGAGTGGGCCAGTCGGAACTGGAGATGGTCGCGCTGTACTGCAGTGTGCTGCAAGGCTTCTTGGTTTTACGTTTAATAATTGCTACATCGGCAAACTGCTGCATGTAAGCCATGTAAGAAGTCACTTTGTAAAGTATTGAAAGGTTCGGCTCGCTAGTAAAATTCAGGTAGATTCCCGCAAACAACGGGCATGTTAATGTCAGCGAAAGTGCATATCAATGTAATTAACTTCCCGATTTTTCTCAGACAGAAATTGATTTCGCTTGTCGGGAATGTTCTCGCGGTTTCTAGAAAATTCTACCCCTAGAACTTTCTGGAAAATTCTAGAAGCTTACTATGTGGGTATATATTGATGGTGGGTGCGTGCGATCTTGAGAGACTACTTTTCATGATTGTTGCTATCGAAGACAGATCAACTACATGGATCTCTCTCGACCCTATATTTGTGGTCTGTTACTATATGACTTCAAATTTGGCACCAAAGCAGCCGAATCGAACCGCTGCATTAACAGTGCATTTGGTGCTGGTACTGTGTCTGAATGCACTGCGCAAGATTGGTTTGCTCGGTTTCGCCAGGGAGATTTCAGCCTCGAAGATTTGCCCCGGTCAGGGCGTCCTTCTGAGGTGGATGATGACCATCTACCTGTGCGCACTCATTGAGGCCGACTCCCAAAAAACCACGCGTGTGTTGGCGCAAGTCCTTGGGGTAGACCATCAAACGATCACCACTCACGCTTGCATCAACTGGGCAAGGTGTACGAGGGAGGGGTGTCCCAAAAGTCGGTGCAATTTATTCACTACAGCCTTTTCTGACCGATCAGAAATATTTAGTTTGTAGCATCTGAAAAGAGAATTATCTGCCCGTTAAAATGACTTTCTATTTATTTCTCTATCTGCTGGCATTCTTGAGATATGAACACTTTTCTGCCCCACCCCCTGCGCTACTTCTTCAAATTGCCATTGACCAAAGCTTTGTACCTGATGCACGAAACAACGAAACATTCAACGAATCAGCAAAACATCCGCTACATGAAAGCTGAGGAAAGAACAGTTAAAATTGAGTCATCAACATTTTCCTGAGGCTTCTCCACATAGTTTACCACTGCGTTGCACACATTCTGCCATCCGCTGTATATGTCGTCAATATTCCCCCAACTGGCGCCCAGCGACTACAATCTGCTCTTGGCTTTGATGAACGCCTTGACGAGTAAAACGCCTTTTGCTGATGAAAAAGCGCTGGATAACCGGCTCAACGACTTTTTTGCCTCGAAACCTGAGAAATTCTACACTGATGGCACTACGTCTCTGCCTGAAAAAATGGCAGAAGGTGCTTGTTTCGGATGACAATTACTTTGTTTCTTAAGGTCCTTCTATATTTTAAAAAACTCCGTTTGGAAGAAGGTTCTAGAAACCGCGAGAACATTCTTGAAAACCGAATAGAACAATAGTGCATTGTAGATCAGGTAGCTTTAGACAGAAATTTTGGAGTTCAGCTATATCAATTATGAACAAGCAGAGTCTTTTTAGCAGTCTTGTAAATCAAAGCCGGCAAATTTGAAGTCAATGCACAAAGCAAGTTAAAAGTAGATAGAACACTTTACCCGGTTTTTCTTCAGGACAGCCGTGGGTTATCTTGACGCCATGTCGCTTGTCACTATTCATCAGTGGACAAGGCCGCAATCTCTCCTTCTACTCTTACGTCGTAGTTGATCATGCACGGCTCAGTGAATGTTTAAACGGTTGAAAGGGCCTGTCAAATTAAGCTCATAAAGTGGAGTCCGAGTAACCTTCCGGTATGTACACAAATTATACTTCATGCTGCTCGCAGTGACACCAGGAAGCTGGATTTGGCAAAAAAAGTTACAAAATTGGACCTGGAATTGGACAGAACAAGCAAAGGGACAATTTAGAACTATTATGTAAGCTTCAGCTCGCAAGGTGGAGTCCCTAATTATTCCCTTGATTGTTCTCTCCTATCCCACCTCCAATTTTTGCTCGGCGCACTGGTAATTTTATCACAAGGCGTAATAAGCTTCGATTCCAAAATCCTTCATGCGTACGACAATCAACCACTCCTCGGATTATTCCATCATGGCACGCAGGCTTCTGTGCTTGAACTCATTCTCCTGGCTGACCTCAGATGCTGACTGTTTGAGGTCGCAGGTTAAGGCCTTGCTGTAACTATACTAGGCTACATCAAAAATGAGCTAGAACAGCTCGCACAGGGTGAGCAGAGACATGCCCAGAGAGATGCCCATGATGCCGCCGACGTCCGAGATGAATTCCTGCACCAAAAGCTAGTTCACACATCCATTGCAGTAGGCCCAGACGACACAATGGGGTGTACCATGCTGTCACCTATCATTGGACGATAGTTATACATGTACGATTATGTGTGCTTTAATTAGTATTTCCGAGTAATCCAATTATAGTATTAATCAAAATTGGAGAACTGTTATGCCTTATGATCCGTTAATGCAGCCAATACGTATGTGCTTAAACTGTGTCTATGTCCAAACTTTGTTAATCCTTCGAGTTGTAAGCGAGTATATCAATACCATCTTTCCGTGTGTATGCCTTCTTCCAGTTCCAAAATACAAGCGCTCGATTTGGCTTGGCCGCAAGCACGACCATGCCCCTAAACTCTCATTGACTGACAACTAAATAACATTGTGCTCCACATAATTAGCCATCATGACAATGGCGTCGCAAGCAGGACCTGGCGTCGCAAGCAGGACCTGTCGCAAGCAGGATCTTGGCAACCTGGACCTGAGCAACGCTGAGCGAGCACTGACATGGCTGAAAGCATTCAAGGCTCTGGCCCGCGCCAAGAAGTGGATGGATTCGGCGGAATCGAAAACCATCGCAGACAACTTTGTGGCCTCCTGTGGACTAGCCAGCCTTGAGAAGATTACGCACCTGGTGGCTCCAACTGAAATTGAGAATTTATCGTTCCAAGAGCTGGAGACTGCGATCACTGCCTACCTGCAGCCCAAGAAGCGCCTGGTGGTGGCTGAACGGACGAAGTTCTTTGCCCTCCATCAGAGCAAAGACGAATCTATCGCAGATTTTCTTTCTTGCCTGAGGAAGGCGGCGGCCCATTGCGAGTTTGATAAACTGAAGGATTGCCAAAGCCCGGAGGAAGAAATGGTACGGCTGGCACTATTGGCGGGGATGTGCAACGTGGATCATCAACGGCGTGTGCTCGGCACGATGCAGGATACAGCTAAAGAGTTGTTAATCTCGGACATCGTCGATCACGTCCGGAACCTGGAGCAGGTCGCAAAATTCGTAGTGCGTAACGAGACATCCGGAATGCCACCGACTATAGAGAAAGTCGGCGGCGGTGGAGTCGAAGGAGTTGTGCATTTTGCCAAGGCCGGTCATCCACCGAACGCTGCGAACACTCAGGCTCGTAAAATCCTTGATTGCAAGTACTGTGGCAAATCTCACATCGCAGGCATGTGCCCTGCCTACGGAAAGACATGCACAAAATGTAACAAGCGCAACCATTTCGCCTCGGTGTGCCGCTCCAAAGTTTCATCGGGGAAAGGTGTTCATCATGCAGAGGCTACGATCAACGATTCGAACTCTGATTGCCCCGATCTTCTCCATCTCTCTGCTGCGGGCCAAGTACACGCTATTTCAGAGGCCTCCGAGACCATGCTACTCGATGGAGTCAAGATCCCTATGCAGGTGGACACTGGTGCCTCCGTCTCTGTGCTGTCATCGAAGATATGGGACGACCTGAATCAGCCGAAGCTGGAAAAGTGCAATCGGCGGCTAGAAGCGTATGATGGGCACAGCCTGAAGACGCTGGGAAAGCTTGTAGTGGTTGTCGAACTGCGTAAACGCCTGCACCCGGTAGAGCTTATGGTTGTTTCATCCTCAAAACCATTCGGCCTTTTGGGGAGAGACTTGCTAGACTCGGATGCCCTCTTCCACGCATCCGCCGTTCCGGAACCGCCTAAAGTGGAGCCCCTGCCAACAATCAAGGGTGTTAAAGCTCACATGGAGCTTGTTGAGGGGGCCAAGCCCCAGTTCTGCCGCGCTCGTCCTATCCCACTAGCCATGGAGGAGCAGATCAATGCTGAGCTGGACAAGCTGCAGCAGCTGGGTGTTATCGAGCCTGTGGAAGGGCCGGTAAGTAATGCGTCTCCCGTGGTATGGGTCAAAAAGTCCGATGGTTCGCTCAGAATGTGTGCTGATTACAAGGTGCATGTAAATGCAAAGATTAAGTCCGAGTCTTATCCTATTCCTTCCACTGAGCACCTTTTTGCAAAACTGAAAAATGCTAAGAAATTTGCCAAAGTGGATCTGCGATCAGCGTATTGGCAGATCGCTCTTGACGAGGATGCGCAAGAGCTTTCAACAATAAACACCTCCCGCGGACTCTATCGCGTCAAGCGATTGCAAATGGGCATGAAGAATGCCTCGTTCATATTTCAAAGGGCAATGGAGAACATCCTGGCGGACTTAAAAGGCATCCTCATCTACCAAGATGACGTCCTTGTATTTGCTGAGAACGCTGACTCGCTTGGCAAGAGGCTGAGCGCAGTCAAGACCAGGCTGGTAGAAAAGAAAGTAAGCATCAATGAGAAAAAGTGTATCGATTTATGCGACGAGATCACCTTCCTCGGCTTCAAGATCTCGCCAGCCGGAATTTGGCCTGATGACAAGCTGGTGGAGAAGATTCGGCACGTTGCCCAACCGACATCCAGAAAGGAAATCGAGCAGTTTCTGGGTCTTGTCAACTTTTTTGGACGCTTGATCCCGGAGTTCTCTTCCAAGGTTGCGCCTCTGAATCGGCTGCGAAAGCCAAACACTCCTTTTGTCTGGTCGGGTGACTGCACTCAGGCCTTCGAGAACTTGAAGAAGGAAATTTCAACGAGACCAGTGGTACAACCCTACAGCCTTGAGAAAGAGGTTACGTTGACAACAGATGCTTCCAAAGGGGCGCTGGCTGGTGTTCTGACACAAGAAGGGCACCCAGTTATCTTTATATCCAGGACACTTTCACAGGCGGAGGAGAATTATTCGAACATCGAGAGGGAGGCCCTTGCCATTTTTTGGGCTGTGTGCCGGCTAAAGCACTACCTTCAGGGCCGGAGGTTCACGATCCAGACAGACCACCAGCCACTGCTGCGGCTCTTCGGAGGTGCGATTCCTACGAGCACTTCGGCAAGAATTAGCCGATGGGCTTTGTATTTGATGCAGTTTGACTTCACGATTAAATATGTTCCAGGAGCAAGAATCCCGCATGCCGATGCTCTATCGCGGCTCCCGTTCACCAATACAGAACCTGAGCCGAAGGCAACTTTCACTGAGAATAACTGTGTATCATTCGAGTCCCCTAAGCTAGACCCTCAGCGCATTGCATTCGAGCTATCCGCTGACTCTCTGGCCCAACGGGTACTCAGGCGGGTCCGGTCAGGCAACTGGAAAAACTGCTCAGAAGCCGAGCTGCCTTTCAAAAAGGTCTCCGAGTGCCTGACAATCGAGGATGGTATGTTGCATATGAAGAGGCGTGTCTTCATCCCGCCCCGTTTGCGATTAGAGGCATTCAATTCGGTCCACGATACTCACTCAGGGGTTTCCGCAACCTTTAATCTGCTGTCACTGACCTGCTGGTGGCCTGGCATGCACCAGGACGTTGAAAAGTTTGTACACCAATGTTCAGCCTGCGCAAAACTAAGACCGCGTCTAATGAAATCACGTGACACCTGGCCCCAAGCCTCGGGCCCATTCCAAAGGATTCACATCGACTGGGCCTTTGTGCCTGAAGCAGGAAACATTCTAATAGTTGTGGATGCTTTCTCCGGATGGATCGAGGCATTACCTACCAAGGACAGGTCTGCGAACAGTGTCGTGAAGTGCCTCCGAACCGTTTTTAGCCGATTTAAGGTTCCAGAGGTAGTTGTGTCCGACAACGGTACCGAATTCACATCCGAAACGCTGTTGAGCTGGCTGCAGGCCAACGGAGCGCGAAAATTAGAAACGCCACCTTACTCACCGCAATCGAACGGCGCGGCCGAGCGTGCCGTGCAGACAGTGAAGCGAGCCCTACGGGCATGGACGCAGCGCCTCACGCATTGCGACTTCATTTCCTATTTACAGAAAGTGCTCCTGCACCATCGCAACTCCTCACTGTGGCGCGGAAAGCGACCGGCTGAGCTACTCTTCGGACGCCCTCTCCGGGTCCCGGTCGTGTCTGCGTTTCAGCAGGGTGACTTTGTGGTCTACAGGCCTAACGCTGACACTCCGCCCTCCAAGGCCGAGTTTCTAATGTCGCGCGGGCACAACACCTCCTGGCTGCTGGACGAAGACAAGCTGCGACTGGCCAGCAACAATCAACTCGCACCTTTTTCGGTGGCTGAGGAGGAGGAGGAGGGCGCTACCGGAGATCCTGAACAAGGTGAGCAGCAGCAGCCCGCGGAAGATCACCAGGAAGCTGCGGCGCTGCGAAGGAGCACCCGCACCCGCCGCGTGCCCGACCGCTTCCTTCCCTGATTTACTGATGCAAAGTTCATGATTGCTCTGAATTTTTATAAGCGCTTTTTGTAATTCCTGTTGCTCATAATGTTCTACGTTTTGAATTCAATCTCGTTCACCTAAGGGGGGACATGTTATGCCTTATGATCCGTTAATGCAGCCAATACGTATGTGCTTAAACTGTGTCTATGTCCAAACTTTGTTAATCCTTCGAGTTGTAAGCGAGTATATCAATACCATCTTTCCGTGTGTATGCCTTCTTCCAGTTCCAAAATACAAGCGCTCGATTTGGCTTGGCCGCAAGCACGACCATGCCCCTAAACTCTCATTGACTGACAACTAAATAACATTGTGCTCCACATAATTAGCCATCATGACAAGAACTTTATGAAAAAAATATCTGGATATTTGCAATATTTGACTCTTCAACCTAAAAAAAAAGAAAGGCACAAGCAAATTCGAGATAACTTCAAAGAAGTTAACTACAGCAGTAAATATTACGTACTGTTAACTTTTTTGATCTAGAGTAATTGCCATTCAAGAATTGACCATGCAGGTAGACTACTCTCATTAAGTTCTGCCTGATCAAGTAGCCTCAAATGATATGGTCACTCGAAAGTAAATCAACGGGATTACGCGCACGCAAGGTCCATTAAATACGAGCTAAGACGCGTGAAGTTGTTAACCTGTCGTTTGATATTTAAACGCTTAGCCAGAATCTCAACAGGAAAATGAACAATTCAAGGCACGCTTGAGATGCTGCTGATGCTGAGGCTCTTAGTAGACTCTTTTGGCGGCAAGTGACTCTCTTCGCTGACTTTGAACTGCTGGATTGTAGAAACAGATGCCTGCTTGGAGCTTGACGCTCTTGCTTTCTTCCTGCCAAATAAGGCGATGTCGAAGATGAGCTCAAACAGCTCGCACAGGGTGAGCAGAGACATTCCCAGGTAGATGCCCATGATGCCGCCGACGTCCGAGATGAAGTCCTGCAAACCGTAGTCGATCGAGAAGTTCATGCGATCGCACAGAACTCGATGCGGCTTGAAGTGCACTTTGAGCATGTTGCTGCGGATGTATGATGACACGATCGACTCGTTTCCGTTCACGACGAGGTCGAGAGCCGGAACACTCAGATTCTTAGACTTGGCCTTCATCCAAACAGGCTTGATGGAGCTGCTGACGAACGGCATCATTGAGCTCTGAGTGGGCCAGTCGGAACTGGAGATGGTCGCGCTGTACTGCAGAGTGGTGCAAGGTCGCTTAGCTTTACATGTCTCTTTCGATTTTACGTCGATCTGACTGGTGAGAGGTTCCAGAGATGGGTCGCTAAAAAATACCAAGAAGTTTGGATCACCTGTAAGGTTAAGTGCGAACTTCTTTCCACGCAGAGGCCACGGAAGAGGACCGGCATCGCTTGACAGATTGACGAGCTGCTGCATCTGTCGGTGGAACTCGTAGTAGAAGCAGTACGAGTAGCTGTACGAGTGCTTGTATGGAGTCTCGTCGTACGGGTTCACGAACTGAACGTCCGGCGGGTCGCTCAGACAGTCGAACTGACCAGCCTTGTACACCTGCTGCGTCATGTCGATCTCGACGGTGTGGGACTTTCCGGGTCCCAGCGAGAACGAGCTCACGAAATCGGACGGATACTCACCTGGAGGCGTGAGGAACACTTTCACACCTGCCTGTCTGTCGGGTCCGTTGTAGTCGGCGACATTGAGCGACCAGTCGGACACAGGAATGGGAGTTCGTCTTGCGTACACCATCTTGCGGATCGAGTGTCCGCTCGATGCGAGTCCTTGGAACGCCGAGTCCGTAACCAAGGTGACCACAATGCCGGATGATGAGCCGGTCTGTACGATCTTTTGTTGCCACGTGCTGTTCAGAGTCCACTTGAGACAGCGCAAGTACATCGGATGGTAGAAGGTCTGCGCTTTGATGGTCACATATTCGGCCAGTCCATAACCTGTTTTAAACTTGAAGTCACTCGTGATGATGCTCTGTTCGTTTCGGTGAGCCAGAGCATCAATCAACAGCTGATATGATATTGACTGAGGATAAGCACGGGATAGCCTCATTTCTTGGGGTGTAGTTTCTGTTAATCCGTTTATTTGCAATCCCCGCCGTAGGACGGTTTGAGAGCTATTGAGCTGATCGTTGATTGCAGCAGCCGATGCCTCATCAATAGTAGCAGAGTAGCTGCCAGAGATCGGGTTCTCGAAACAGGTGTACACATCCGGGAACTGGAAGTTGAGACTGTTTCCATCGAGTGAGCTGGTGACCTGCCGAGACTGCAGCTTGACAACGAATCGGTAGAAACCATAGAAGAAAAGCCCCGACATCAGCAGCATCATTGTAAACCAGAAAGCTCGCACAACCAGTGGTTTGCTGCTCACTACTCTGGGCAGTCCGTGCACTGATGTTGAAGCCATGGCTTCCTTAAATTGCTGCATCCTTGTTTCTTCGTGGTTTTGATTGTTTGATGCGAAGCATTCTCTCTTCCCGGGAGTAACTGCTATTTATGAACCGTTTTTACTCTGAGTCTTCTGTTCCTTTTTTGCCACTCCTCCTCCACTCACATGAAAATCAATACTTCCTGGAATTTGAGTTTCGCTTCAGCAAGTACTTCAATTTCTGCAGCTGTGGGAAAGCTCAGTATTCTGAATTAATTAAGCAGCGCACTGAGAGAAATTTCACTAATATTCTCAGGCTTATGAATCTGCCAACTCTAGCATATTATAGCGAGTCTCGGCTGTTAGGTCTTAGGCAATCAGCCGTGTGCTTGCATTCGTGCGCATAAAGATTTGCAACGGTAATATTTAATTTAGCAGTTGCAGAGAATTCTGCAAACCCTACAGCTGAGGGATGTTAGTTTTGGTTTATGTTTCTTTAGTGAGGCAATACTCTTGTAAAAATATTAGATGTGTGCTAGCTTTCGCCAAGACTGCTTTCCCAATAGTCTTGAGTAAATAACGAAGACCATATTGAATTAACTATCCACCTGCAGCGCTGGCGGGTATGACGATGCAGTCGTTAAGGTGTCGTCTCTATTGCCACCTAGTCACTGGAGCCAAGATGAAGTTCTTATTCTGGCTCAGATGTTAGCGCTGCATGAGTACAGACACAGACGGTCTTTGAATCATTGAGCATCCGCTGTGTGGCTTGAGAAATCACCTGTGTGTTAAATCAAATCCGTTACTTTTCGATGGACGCGTTGCTTCATGAATGGACAGCCGCGAGGACTCATTGACTGCTGCGAGCATGTCACCAACGCGACACCGGATAACATTCGTCTAAGTGACCTGGTGCATCCTGCAACGGCATCTGCGCTTGACGGTGCAGATTAAGCGTTCTGCAAGCTGGCTCGACAGGGACGCCACCGCATGCATGCGCTCTGCGTTTTACCGGCTTCCTGCTAATGTGCCCTGGCGCTGTGACGCTGTTTCTTTATCCCCAGCGTACTGCCGGCTGCGTCTGTTTTTTAACTGAAACTGCTGTTTAGAGGCTTTTTGCCTTAATCTACCATGGATACATGTAAGGATGTCCGTGTCTACTAATAAAACATGCGTAACCTCTTGTACTGAGAGTTGATTCTCTTGTACTTCGTACATAGATACTAATAATATGATGTAACCACGCTCTGGTCGTGAGATCGTGAGGGAACTTTTTTGAAGCATGCCCGGTCTCTGTGCACCTACTGGGCAGAGCTGTCGAGACTGGGCCGGGTCCCTGACCAGGCTGACTGACTCCCGCTCTGCTGCGCCCCTGCTGTCTCTGTTCCGTCTCTCACTCAGCCACACTTGCCTTTCCGGAGCCCTACGTGCCCCTCGCCCGCCTCCCCACTTCTCATGCGCCCCTCCCTTTTCTCATGTACTTCTCATGTTTTTCTCACATTTTCTCCTCCTGTTTCAGCATGTTTTTCTTGCGCTGTCCCCTTCTCATCCCGTGCTTACTTACAGTATTGCTTGTGCTCAACGTCGCCCCATTCCCTTTTAGAATCCCAAACGGTGACGCAAGGCTTCTGACCCCTCCTTAGCCCCGATGACTCAGCACCCCTCTTGCGCAACCTTTTCTCATGCTATTGTTCTCTTCTCAAGATTTCTCATGTGACACCCACCCCACCTCCGCTTCTATTGTTCTCGTTTTTGATTCTTTTGTTCTCGTCTTCGCACCCAATTATCACATTTTCCCAGGTTTTCTCCTTCTATTGTTCTCTTTTTCGCACCCAATTAGCACCTTTTCTCCAATGTTTACTTTTCTATTGTTCTCGATTCTCCCCAATTATCCCCGATTTCCATTTCCTTTGTTTTCAACCTGAGTCCCATTGTTCTCAATGTTTGCTTGCGCAACACTTCTTCGACACCCCGCTGTGCCCCACCCCCACCCCTCCTCCGGATTGCGCAGTTTTCCCATTTCTCATGTTGCTATGCCGTTCTCATGCTTCTCATCATGGCTCATTCTGACGTCATTTTCCCGGCAGCCAATCAGAGAGAGGGAGTCATGGAAACGACCTTGGAGCGGCGGCCGTGAGGACTATTTAAGGAAGTGATTTTCGGCGTGAGAATCCTCAGAAGGCTTTACCCATTTTTCTCGTCTCCGAAGTGGTCCTTCTTTGGACTTGCTGTCAGACATTGATCTGACCCTCACCATTCGTCTATAGGACGAACCTCTGCCGGCCCGCGGTCTGATACCGCCAAGTTCCCTTAGCTCCCCAAGCGAGCTCATCTGCCGGCCCGCGGTCTGACATCGCCCAGCATCCTCAGCACCGCCTGAGCTACATCAGCGCCTCGTCGCTTCGGCGCATCGCCGCTTCGCTACCTGCCTATCCGCAGCCTACAGCCGCCCTCGGTCACTCTTTTGCTCTCTCTCTCTCTCTTTGCAGCCGCCGGTAAGTTCCTATTACTAATTTGTGCTCTAATTGCCTTTGCTTATCCGGGGTTTGCTTCTTTGCCATTGCTTGATTAGAGAGCTGAGCCAATTGTGATACCGTATTATTTGCTGTATTTATTCAATATAGTGAAGCCGCCCAATTGCCTGTGTATTTCGCCTGCGGGCCTAATTATTAACCATTACTAAACCCATCATTTTTCACACCTTCATCATCATTTCATTCAAGGCTTGCTAGCCTTACTCCTTGGGTGGCAAAGCATAGGGAAGTTTTGGTAAGCTAATGGCCTCTCCCCGTGCAAAGCGCGCCTGTGTGTTCGTGCCGCGGGTCCGTATGTGCGTGCAGTAGAGGGAAGTACGAAGTAGTGGGTCATGGCACAGAATGGCAGCAGGAAGGTTGCAACACCCTGCTTACGTGTCCCTTCGCGCTGAGCAATCTAAACTATAGCTAGCACATGTTCAACTCATACTACTCTTAGTAATTGTAGCCGCAAGTCCACCTCAATCACAGCTACAAAAGACCTCCTGCTGAGAAATCCTCCAGAGTGATCCCAGAGTTCCTAATTGAGCCCAAAGCAGAGTCTGAAAAGTCGGCTGCATGCGTCTCTCCTGTTAGCCTAAATCCCCTGGTAACCAATCCAGGCGGGGCTCTAGCCTCGAAAGGTCTGGTCAAGATCCATCAGATGCGCCAGGTCATATAGAGTGGTCATACCATGGCCGAGTGACCAATTTACGCACCTTGGCTACAGGCGGAGTCCATGTGGGTCCTTGGCCCTCTGGTCACGAAAGCGCTACCAAAGCTATCAATCATTTGGGCGGGACAGTCTAGTGCTGGAGGTCCGTCAGGCTATGCCAGGTCATCGGCAGCCTACGGTCATAGCCCCCCTATGGTCAGTTGCTCTCCTCCCCGCTGAGCAGACGGTCATAAAGGACGGTTACATGATGGTTCAAACAACATTGTTGTGAAAAAAACATTGAGAAATTCGAAAAAAACGGTACTCAAAGACAGCCATCAAAACGAATAGTTTATAACAGAAATAAATATTAAGTCCTGTAACTTTTTTGTCTTGCTTACGTGGCATTCGAGAAATGACCATATAGCTATACTACTCTCATCAATTAACCTCTAATTGATGAGAGTAGTATAGCTTAGCCTCGCTTAGTCTCTAAGCGAGAGATCACTCGAACGTAACTTAACGGGATTACATTCTTGCATGCTAGATTTATTAAATAAGAATGACGTTTCTACTAGAAAACACGTTAGTTTGTTAAGCTGTCGTTGGATATTTCAGCGCTTAGTCAGAATCTCAACGGAAAATGGTATTCAAGGCAAGCTTGAGATGCTGCTGATGCTGAGGCTCTTAGTAGACTCTTTCGGCGGCAAGTGACTCTCTTCGCTGACTTTGAACTTCTTTGGAGACACAGCTGCCTGCTTAGAGCTTGAAGCTCTTGCTTTCTTCCTGCCAAAGGAGGCGATGTCGAAGATGAGCTCGAACAGCTCGCACAGGGTGAGCAGAGACATTCCCAGGTAGATGCCCATGATGCCGCCGACGTCCGAGATGAAGTCCTGCAAACCGTAGTCGATCGAGAAGTTCATGCGATCGCACAGAACTCGATGCGGCTTGAAGTGCACTTTGAGCATGTTGCTGCGGATGTATGATGACACGATCGACTCGTTTCCGTTCACGACGAGGTCGAGAGCCGGAACACTCAGATTCTTAGACTTGGCCCTCATCCAAACAGGCTTGATGGAGCTGCTGACGAACGGCATCATTGAGCTCTGAGTGGGCCAGTCGGAACTGGAGATGGTCGCGCTGTACTGCAGAGTGGTGCAAGGTCGCTTAGCTTTGCACTCAGCCTTTGTATTCTGGTCGATTTTTCCACTTTTGATTTGAAGCGATGGATCACGAAGGTAGATAAAGAAGTTTGGGTCATCAGTAAGATTCATTACAAACTTCTTTCCACGAAGAGGCCAAGGAAGCGGTCCAATTATACCTGACATGTTGACGAGTTCTTGGTTCTGTCGGTGGAACTCGTAGTAGAAGCAGTACGAGTAGCTGTACGAGTGCTTGTATGGAGTCTCGTCGTACGGGTTCACGAACTGAACGTCAGGCGGATCGTTCAGACAGTCGAACTGACCAGCCTTGTACACCTGCTGCGTCATGTCGATCTCGACGGTGTGGAATTTTCCGGGTCCCAGCGAGAACGAGCTCACGAAATCGGACGGATACTCACCTGGAGGCGTGAGGAACACTTTCACACCTGCCTGTCTGTCGGGTCCGTTGTAGTCGGCGACATTGAGCGACCAGTCGGACACAGGAATGGGAGTTCGTCTTGCGTACACCATCTTGCGGATCGAGTGTCCACTCGATGCGAGTCCTTGGAACGCCGAGTCCGTAATCAGGGTGACCACAATGCCGGATGATGAGCCGGTCTGTACGATCTTTTGTTGCCACGTGCTGTTCAGAGTCCACTTGAGACAGCGCAAGTACATCGGATGGTAGAAGGTCTGCGCTTCGAGGGGCGCGTATTCGGGCATTCCGTAGTCGGTGTTATAAGCGACATCACTTGTGATGATATTCTGTTCGTTTCGGTGAGCCAGGGCGTCTATCAAGATTCTATAAGATATAGACTGAGGATGGGCAAGCGAGAACAACATCTCTGCTCCCAGAAATGTGTTGCCGACGTACCCAAGCATTGAAAGCTCTCGTCTCATTACAACTTGCGAGTCATTGAGCTGAGCATTGATTGCAGCAGCCGATGCCTCATTTAGAATCGCAGAGTAGCTTCCGGAGATCGGGTTCTCGTAGCAAGCGTACACATCCGGGAACTGGAAGTTGAGGCTGTTTCCATCGACCGAGCTGGTCACCTGACGAGTCTGCAGCTTGATAACGAAGTCGTAGAATCCTTTGAAGAATAGACCCGTCATTAGCAGCAGCACAGAGAGCCAAGCCAGTCGCACAGTGAGTGGTTTGCCACTTACAATCCTCGGCAGTCCGTGCGCTGTTGTGGACGTCATAGCATCAACGATTTGAAGCATTTTTAGACTGACTCACTAAGTGGTTAAGTTACTACTGTCAAAATTTTAAGAAGTGTGTTTCTTCGGTAAATACTTCTCCGTTGTGTCTTTCTATTTACGTCCAATAAACACTAAAATTGTTAGCAAGGGCTGTCAGCCTGGTGGGGAACAACAGCTTTTCAGGAAAATTGCCTGAAATTTTCTGCCCTGCTGCCTTCCTGCCCTGCGTCCGTTGCTAGGTTTCTGCCCTGTACGTTGCTCAAATTCAGATGAATTTCTTTAAAAGCTGCAAACCTCCGTCAGTCTCAGTCAATTGATTCGTCGCTAAATTTCGTACTTTGCTGCGGCAGTTGAGACCCTGCTGTAGTCTTGAGTAGAATTCTCTCCTTCCAGCTCTCCTTCATATTGGGCAAAATGGCCTTGGACCTGTTTGCGACAGGCATCAATTATGCAAAGAATTAATTTGTGGGGCTTATGGCTTGGTTTTCTCTCCAAACACAGCTTTGTTGCAAGCGTCCTTCTTCTAACGCCTGAGTTTGTGTCTCAGAGAGTGGGACTTTAAATGCGAATTAATTATTGTTTCCTAGACGACGCATTGTTTACTTTTCATTCTCTTTGCCTTGAGGTGAGCCCACGTAGTCCAATTTAGAAGACTGACTGCTTAGGCGACTATTTGGATTGCTAGGAGGAATGTGAAGGATGAGAATACCAGAGGCATTTTTAACATTTTAATAAATTTTATCTTTGTTTTTTGCTGTGAATCATATTGCTTGGTTATCTAAGTTGCAAAACAATATTTTATTTTGCATGTATGAATCTTTATTTCTGACCACTTGGCTACAACTGAGGATCAGAGAGGGTAAATATTAAGTTTATGCTGGTATTTTAGAGATTTTAAACTTTTAGATTGATTCCATCTGGCATCTGGTTTTAAATTTGGGCATTCCGAGTCTGGACCAGGATGCTAAAGGCATTGCGATTCTATCGTTGAAAAAAGCCAACTTGCGCAGTCAGGCGCTGATGGATACTCGTATTAGCCAAGTTTGCCTGTACGCTCGACCTTCTGCTGACAGATGCTGACAATCTACGTTCTCTTGAATCCTACGTGACGTGAGAAACAAACCCGGCAAAGATTTTCTTTAAGTCGCACCGGGTGCTCTGCAATAATGACGTTGTCTATCTGGCTCCTAGCGCAGTATACTCGTAGACCGTTGTGTCAATGAGCTAATAAATTGCGCTATTTATTACACAACACAGATAAGAAAGTAATTTTATCCCATGCACTCATCCCATCACCAACTCCACACTCCAACGTCCATACAGTCAACTAATTCTCCCCACACTCCAACATCACCAACGCCCATACAGCCCTGTAAGTCTCTCCACACTCCAACATCAACGTCCATACAGTCCACTAATATTCCCCACACTCCAACATCACCAACGCCCATACAGCCCTGTAAGTCTCTCCACACTCCAACATCAACGTCCATACAGTCCACTAATACTCCCCACACTCCAACATCACCAACACCCATACAGCCCTGTAAGTCTCCCCACACTAACATCAACAGGATCCATACAGTCCACTAATATTCCCCACACTCCAACAAAAGCATGTTTTTCCATCTGGCTTCTAATCTAAAAGCAAAAATGCAGATTGTAAAAATAATTTTACGAGAGCTGCATGCAAGCTGAAGAAATTGCCGAGAGAAAAAGCAGGCAAACGGAGAAGCAGGAGCAGAAAAGCCACAAGCTACCCATTGTGCCACTGAGCAAACTTCAGCCCTATTTATATTTGCTGCCTGCTAACAAAGGGAGATTGGCCGAGTGTGTATAACCCTTGTGCTAAGCCAGCCAGGAGTAGTGCAGAACTGAACTAGTGCAGCCGAAACGAAAGACACTCGCGCCATGAAAAATTATTCTATATAACTGTGCAATGCTCAAAAGTGAAAGCTCTAATGTGAATTTAATTGCTGCTGTTTCTGGGATAACTGCTAGTACCGATCTTTGCAATTAGTTTCTACAGTGCCATCAGTTATAGAAATGGTGTTCATCACTGTCAAACACGGAGGTAAGAGCCTGATCTATGGATATGTAGCGGAAGATTTACGAGTACAAACACCATTGATGGCTTAATAGCTTTTGGAACTTTTTGGGGAGAATTGGTGAACCCGGTGCATGTACGCACCTGTGCTTGACAACATCAGTCGCAGGTGAAAGTGGTATGTCCATCAGCCATCTGACACAAAACATTGTTTAGTTACACGTAGTTCAATAAATGCTCCATTAAAACTGCAGCCAACGTGGATACCCTGTTCAACCAGGACTGCAGGTGCGCAGCACTGCTACGGGCAATTCGTGACAAGTGCTGCGATTTCGGCTCAAGTGGTGAGCATTTTGAAAAAGACAATTTACTTTATTGTATACGGGAAGACAAACCCGTTTCTATAGTAAAAATATCTTTTTGTGTGTAAAACTTAGGTAGCTTAATGGTTGAATTTGCCGCTCAATGGTTGATTTTGTTACACAATGGTTGATTTTGTCACACAATGGTTGATTTTGTCACACAATGGTTGATTTTGTTACACAATGGTTTATTGCACCGCTCAATGGTTGATTTTGTCACACAATGGTTGATTTTGTCACACAATGGTTGATTTTGTCACACAATGGTTGATTTTGTCACACAATGGTTGATTTTGTCACACAATGGTTGATTTTGTCACACAATGGTTGGTTTTGTCACACAATGATTGATTTTGTCACACAATGGTTGATTTTGTCACACAATGGTTGATTTTGTCACACAATGGTTGATTTTGTCACACAATGGTTGATTTTGTCACACAATGGTTGATTTTGTTACACAATGGTTTATTGCACCGCTCAATGGTTGATTTTGTCACACAATGGTTGATTTTGTCACACAATGGTTGATTTTGTCACACAATGGTTGATTTTATCACACAATGGTTGATTTTGTCACACAATGGTTGATTTTGTCACACAATGATTGATTTTGTCACACAATGGTTGATTTTGTCACACAATGGTTGATTTTGTCACACAATGGTTGATTTTGTCACACAATGGTTGATTTTGTTACACAATGGTTGATTTTGTCACACAATGGTTGATTTTGTTACACAATGGTTGATTTTGTCACACAATGGTTGATTTTGTCACACAATGGTTGATTTTGTTACACAATGGTTGATTTTGTCACACAATGGTTGATTTTGTTATAACAATGGTTGGTTTTGTCACACAATGATTGATTTTGTTACAAAATGGTTTATTGCACCGCTCAATGGTTGATTTTGTCACACAATGGTTGATTTTGTCACACAATGGTTGATTTTATCACACAATGGTTGATTTTGTCACACAATGATTGATTTTGTCACATAGTGGTTGGTTTTGTCACACAGTGGTTGATTTTATCACACAATGGTTGATTTTGTCACACAATGGTTGGTTTTGTCACACAATGGTTGGTTTTGTCACACAATGGTTGATTTTGTCACACAATGGTTGATTTTGTCATAAAAATGGTTGGTTTTGTCATGGCAATGGTTGATTTTGTCACATAGTGGTTGGTTTTGTCACACAGTGGTTGATTTTATCACACAATGGTTGATTTTGTCACACAATGGTTGGTTTTGTCACACAATGGTTGGTTTTGTCACACAATGGTTGGTTTTGTCACACAATGGTTGATTTTGTCACACAATGGTTGATTTTGTCACACAATGGTTGATTTTGTCACACAATGGTAGATTTTGTCACACAATGGTTGATTTTGTTACACAATGGTTGATTTTGTCACACAATGGTTGATTTTGTCACACAATGGTTGATTTTGTTACACAATGGTTGATTTTGTCACACAATGGTTGATTTTGTTATAACAATGGTTGATTTTGTCACACAATGGTTGATTTTGTTATAACAATGGTTGGTTTTGTCACACAATGATTGATTTTGTTACAAAATGGTTTATTGCACCGCTCAATGGTTGATTTTGTCACACAATGGTTGATTTTGTCACACAATGGTTGATTTTGTTATAACAATGGTTGGTTTTGTCACACAATGATTGATTTTGTCACATAGTGGTTGGTTTTGTCACACAGTGGTTGATTTTATCACACAATGGTTGATTTTGTCACACAATGGTTGATTTTGTCACACAATGGTTGGTTTTGTCACACAATGGTTGATTTTGTCACACAATGGTTGATTTTGTCATAAAAATGGTTGGTTTTGTCATGGCAATGGTTGATTTTGTCACATAGTGGTTGGTTTTGTCACACAGTGGTTGATTTTATCACACAATGGTTGATTTTGTCACACAATGGTTGGTTTTGTCACACAATGGTTGGTTTTGTCACACAATGGTTGGTTTTGTCACACAATGGTTGCTTTTGTCACACAATGGTTGCTTTTGTCACACAATGGTTGATTTTGTCACACAATGGTTGATTTTGTCATAAAAATGGTTGGTTTTGTCACACAGTGGTTGATTTTATCACACAATGGTTGATTTTGTCACACAATGGTTGATTTTATCACACAATGGTTGATTTTGTCACACAATGATTGATTTTGTCACATAGTGGTTGGTTTTGTCACACAGTGGTTGATTTTATCACACAATGGTTGATTTTGTCACACAATGGTTGGTTTTGTCACACAATGGTTGGTTTTGTCACACAATGGTTGATTTTGTCACACAATGGTTGATTTTGTCATAAAAATGGTTGGTTTTGTCATGGCAATGGTTGATTTTGTCACATAGTGGTTGGTTTTGTCACACAGTGGTTGATTTTATCACACAATGGTTGATTTTGTCACACAATGGTTGGTTTTGTCACACAATGGTTGGTTTTGTCACACAATGGTTGGTTTTGTCACACAATGGTTGCTTTTGTCACACAATGGTTGATTTTGTCACACAATGGTTGATTTTGTCATAAAAATAGTTGGTTTTGTCATGGCAATGGTTGATTTTGTCACATAGTGGTTGGTTTTGTCACACAGTGGTTGATTTTATCACACAATGGTTGGTTTTGTCACACAATGGTTGGTTTTGTCACACAATGGTTGCTTTTGTCACACAGTGCGGTAATTTTGTTCCTTTATGGTTGCTTTCGTCACAAAATGATTGATTTCATCAACCATTGGTTCACATAGGAGCATAGCAGCTGGGCACGACCTAATACACATAGACTATTACTGTCAATCTTTTTTTACAGAAATAATAGATTTGTCCGACAAAGACGGAAACGTGAAGGATCTGAGAAAGTATCCCAACATGACCGCAAAGGAGGTACTGGCTGACAGAGAGGACTGCGTCCTGATCAGAGTTGGAGGTAATCTTGCCAATGTTTTGAAGTCTTCAAAGTCAGGTTAAGTACTATATAACTATGGGAATTTGTACTTTTCGGGAGCTTTAAGGGACACATGGGTCAGTTCTAAGGGACACTGAGGTCAGGAGTTCCAGGGGACACTGAGGTCAGGAGTTCCAGGGGACACTGAGGTCGGGAGTTCCAGGGGACACTGAGGTCAGGAGTTCCAGGGGACACTGAGGTCGGGAGTTCCAGGGGACACTGAGGTCAGGAGTTCCAGGGGACACTGAGGTCAGGAGTTCCAGGGGACACTGAGGTCAGGAGTTCCAGGGGACACTGAGGTCAGGAGTTCCAGGGGACACTGAGGTCAGGAGTTCCAGGGGACACTGAGGTCAGGAGTTCCAGGGGACACTGAGGTCAGGAGTTCCAGGGGACACTGAGGTCAGGAGTTCCAGGGGACACTGAGGTCAGGAGTTCCAGGGGACACTGAGGTCAGGAGTTCCAGGGGACACTGAGGTCAGGAGTTCCAGGGGACACTGAGGTCAGGAGTTCCAGGGGACACTGAGGTCAGGAGTTCCAGGGGACACTGAGGTCAGGAGTTCCAGGGGACACTGAGGTCAGGAGTTCCAGGGGACACTGAGGTCAGGAGTTCCAGGGGACACTGAGGTCAGGAGTTCCAGGGGACACTGAGGTCAGGAGTTCCAGGGGACACTGAGGTCAGGAGTTCCAGGGGACACTGAGGTCAGGAGTTCCAGGGGACACTGAGGTCAGGAGTTCCAGGGGACACTGAGGTCAGGAGTTCCAGGGGACACTGAGGTCAGGAGTTCCAGGGGACACTGAGGTCAGGAGTTCCAGGGGACACTGAGGTCAGGAGTTCCAGGGGACACTGAGGTCAGGAGTTCCAGGGGACACTGAGGTCAGGAGTTCCAGGGGACACTGAGGTCAGGAGTTCCAGGGGACACTGAGGTCAGGAGTTCCAGGGGACACAGACTTTCAGCGCAATGTGTTTAGCAAAGACAAGGCCTCTTATTAGCGCTTCTAATATTCAACAAAGTATGCTTATAGTAAAGCTTTGGCTTTCAATTTGCAGAGAACAATAAAGGAAGACTGGTTTACACTCCGTTACTAGACAATGAGGAGATTGTCACGAAAGCTTATCTGGGTAAGACGTTATATTTGTAAAAAATAATTATGTATCAGCTTACAAGTTGCTGCATCTCTCAGGGGCGTCGCCACCGAGGGGGGGGGGGGACATGTTCCCCCGGTAAAAGTTATGGGAGTACATGCCAATATTTTGCCCGCCAACACCCCACCTTTGTTGAAGTATTATGGATATCAATACTTTCGCTTTAGGGCAACGAAGCATAGCGCTTGCGACGCTAAAATGAGTGTCTCCGGCGCTAAAATGAGTGCCTGTGGCGCTAAAATGAGTGCCTCCGGCGCTAAAATGAGTGCCTGTGGCGCTAAAATGAGTGCCTCCGGCGCTAAAATGAGTGCCTGCGGTGCTAAAATGAGTTCCTGTAGCGCTAAAATGAGTGCCTGCGGTACTAAAATGAGTGCCTGTCGCGCTAAAATGAGTGCGTCGCGCTAAAATGAGTGCTTGTGGGGCTAAAATGAGTGCCTGCGGTACTAAAATGAGTGCCTGTCGCGCTAAAATGAGTGCCTGTGGCGCTAAAATGAGTGCCTGCGGTGCTAAAATGAGTGCCTCCGGCGCTAAAATGAGTGCCTCCGGCGCTAAAATGAGTGCCTGTGGCGCTAAAATGAGTGCTTGTGGCGCTAAAATGAGTGCCTGCGACGCTAAATATGAGTGCCTCCGAAAATGCTTTTTTCGGAATGGAATTCGTCTAAAAATTGGAAAAGCAAGCAGTGTCAATATGTTTAAGGGTGAACTATGGTTACATTTGCAGCATTGTATTCACGATATTTGAGCTAATCTTCACATAACGTTAGACTGCTGCCAAGTTTTTTAGCGTTTAAATGAATCTAGCCATAGATTTTATATTCCCTATTGCGGCAATAGGGCAATAGCGACCACAGATAATGTGTAGACCCTATTTTTTGAGAATTTTATAGAACACGTACTTCTCATGAATCGAATAAAAAGCCACTTAATCAAATTAAGAATAAATTCATGCACTGAAGAGACTACTGACGAAATTGAGTTAAGTAGTATAATTTTTCGCGCTGTCGATTGATGCAAATTTTTTACATTATAGCATGGTCACAAATGGTAGAGTGGCCCATCTTGTGTATATACGTTCTTTGGTTTAAACACGCTTTTAGCGTTACCACAATATGCTCAAATTTCATTAGTCTCAAGCTCATTTCTTAGAAAAGCGAGTATTCACTATTCAGCGTCCTTAATTTCTACTTCAGGTGTTCGTGGTATCGTATAACAAAGCAAATATTTGATTTAAACTTACAAAATGACTATAAAATTCCTCGTACTTTTATTAGAGAAACTAGCCAAAGGATCGAAGCGAGACTCAAGCAAGCAGAAGTCAACTGCAGGAAGAGGGTTGAACAGTGGCGGCGTTAGCGGTGGCGGAGGTGCCGGGAGCACCGCTGGTGGTGGATCCTCAAGCACCGCAGGGGCCTCTTCGGTTTCGGGTGGCAAGAAGTTGACTGGCACCTCGCAGCAGTCGCATCACTCTGCTACAAAACGTCGATGACTTTAATAATTATGAGCTCTTTTTTATGTGCACCAAACACTGTCATATGTTAACAACATTGAGAATGTTTTTTTAGATAGAGCTAGCATGCGTACATCAGAAACCAAAATCTCCCATGAAGTGGCGGAAGAAAGATTAATTAAATTGTTCGAAAAGTATATCAGTCGATCCCCTGCGGTACTACGAGTCGTCTTTGTAGTTACTATAAAGCAGTGGTACATCTTACTGCAGCTTATAAAGAGTAAAACTTGAACATGATGGGCGTTGTGACTATTTTCGAAAAAACGATTTTGGACATCAGAGGAAATGAAAATTGACTATTCAAGGACTGCTGCAGTTTCTATATAATTTAAAATTCCGATTAAACGTCACAAATATGACATGTACATGTACACTGAAACCTCAACGCTGCAGGGACAGATCCTCGATCGCTATAGTCTCCCGAGCATTCCGGCATCACCCAACACCCAATTAATAAGGAGATCTAGCACTTGTGGGCAGATGCATCCATATGTTTCGCTTTTTCGCGGGGACAGGGGATTTGGTCGAAATTAATTATATACAATGTATGGTAAAATTACAAAATATGAATTTTTATGCTGTGGCATGCAGCTCAATAGAAATGATAAAATTTGCTTTTTCACCATTATAAAGAACAATTTCAATAATTTTTAATTGGGGCTATATTGTACGATTTGCAGTCAGAAAAGAGCTACATGTACAATGTACAACATATATCGGGATGCCACAGGGCTCACACCTGCCATATTGCCGCATGCTCTTTGCAGCATTGGTTGAAATGTAGCAGGTGCGAATCCAGAAAATTATACTCTTATATTTCTCAGTCCTGGCGTTCCCGGGATCAGAGGGTCACAGCTTTATATTTTCCCTGCCCTGAGGCAACTTTCCCTCGCTATGAAGCGGTTCTTCTGCCCTGAGGCGAATTCACTATTTTCTAACGTTTTCCTGCCCTAGGCAATTTCTCGCTTTTAGCAGATCTTAATACTACTGCCGATTTGGGGCTTCCACTCTAAGGGCCTTTTCATATTGCTTGCTCTGGTTCCAGAACCAGAACCAATTTGTGAAGTATAACTTTTTGTCTCCATAACTAGAGGGAGATACGTGCTATAAAGTTTTTATTATTGAATGACAATCGCCAAGAAGAAAGTGAAAAATTGTGCTAAGTTAGGTTGTTAAGGCAGTCAAATATTAACAGAGTTTAATAGTTATACTGGTACTGCTGTTTTTCTTGGAATTCCGAACCTATTCTGGTTCTGGAATTGGTAATATGAAAAGGCCCTAAGAAATGAATAAGTCAATTTCTTAAGCGATTAAGGTTTAGTAGGAGCTTATTAAAGTTTGCTCAGAGTTACTCGACGAGTCGAAGACGGTTGCTCTCTTGGCCTGCTCGGAGCTTCTATTTATATTGGCCATCAGGCTCGTTTAAAACAAAAGGTTAATATTCTTACAATTAACAACATTGAAACAAAAAAATACTAGTAATTTCTTTTTGTGTGAATTTGAATGTGCGTTTTTCTAAGAATGAAACATTCGTGCATAAAAATAGAGTAATTTTCAGCACAAAAATGGAACTATGTATTATTTCTAGGCACTATATCAATACGTCTATACTCCCAGTACCAGAACCAGTACCAGAACCAGTACCAAAAAATAAAATACAAAATACAAGTAAAAAACGAAAAATAACCTACAAAAATGTCTAAGATAGTAAAAAATCAACTCTAGCAATTATTATAACCGTTACCACAGCGTTCAACATATTTCGTTTCAGCGATTTACATTACAACATAACTTATTGCCTATTAAAATGCTTATTTGAGAACTAAAAGTAAAACACCGAAATTTAACATTCTAGCTAAAAAACCTTAAAACAAATATATATAAAACTAAAAAACCTATCAACGATTGTTGGTGATGCCATAGATACAATATAAATATACCAAAAAACTGTACATGTAATATGTTCAATTCCTGTAATTTTTCACCAAAATTACTTTAGTGTACTTCGGCAGGAACCATTGTGAGTACGAAGCTGAAAACTGAGATCTGGAAGGAAACATTATCAATCTAGAAGCCTACAAGACGCCAAGGCTCCATCTGTTCCCTACTCGAACTTACAGACTCCCAAGTCCCCCCTGCTCAGTACACTCAGCTGCAGAAAGTACTTTAGTGTACTTCGGCAGGAACCATTGTGAGTACGAAGCTGAAAACTGAGATCTGGAAGGAAACATTATCAATCTAGAAGCCTACAAGACGCCAAGGCTCCATCTGTTCCCTACTCGAACTTACAGACTCCCAAGTCCCCCTGCTCAGTACACTCAGCTGCAGAAAGTACTTTAGTGTACTTCGGCAGGAACCATTGTGAGTACGAAGCTGAAAACTGAGATCTGGAAGGAAACATTATCAATCTAGAAGCCTACAAGACGCCAAGGCTCCATCTGTTCCCTACTCGAACTTACAGACTCCCAAGTCCCCCCTGCTCAGTACACTCAGCTGCAGAAAGTACTTTGTCAGCTGGATGAGAATTTCCCGAAACAATGTTTTGATTTCATGGCCGGTTTTACTGGCTCTATAATCGATTTTAGCTGAGCGGGTCCGGTGCTTTTTCCCGCTGGGTGGGGTGTGGGTGGTGAGGATTGGGTTTGCCGTTAGGGTTGAGGTGTGGGTTGGCCCTTTTATTCATGTACTCTGCCCTTCAGCGTTGGCGTGCTTGGCTAAAATCTTTTTGGCTACCTAAGATATCGATATCGCACTGCCAATCACTGACAAGATATCGCTGACAAGCTAACAGCCAAACAACTCAATAATGAGCTTGGTAGCCAGGGGCTATGAACGGCAGGCAACAAAGCAGCCTTACTAGCCAGTCTGTGCCAGCACATCGATCAGACAGAGATCCAAGCGGATGCAGCACAGCACTCAGATCGAATGGCATCACGGGGCGAGCGGACGGAGCTGCGAGGCCGGGACACGCAGGAGGCGGACCTGGACGGTGAGATCCGGCGGGCCCAGAAGCGGCTGCAGCTCGTGGAGCTACAAACGCGGGAGCGGGAGTTGCGAGACCGAGCCAGTGCAACATCAGGTACGGAATCAGGTGAGCATCAAAACATTTTCGCTGAAATCCCGAACCAAACAGGCACCGTCTGGCCGAATGCCAGACCCCGACCGACTGAGATGCCGTGTCTGCTCGTCAAAGACTTCGTCGACGACCTTTCGGGCCAAGCAGACGAGCTGCTCACCCGAGGCAGCTCAGGCGGACTGGTGTTCAATCAAGAAGTCGACAACTAAATTAGACGGCATGACAGTCGGACAGTGGCTATCAGGCAGCATGAGGATCCTGCTGCAGATGCTCGGCGAGACGTCGCATCAGGTAACTAGCAAGGGCCAGCCGTACACCCCGGTAGAACAAGCCAAGGACTACGCTCGGTACAACATCCAAGTGGCCGAGCTTTTCGACCGACTCCCAGTGCACCGGGTGGTCCGATTCGACCACGACTCCCGCCAGCACCGCGCCGCCAACAGTCTCCGCTGGAGCAAAGACTGCTCCCAGATGTCTATCAGGCACCTGCTCAGCACCAAGACTGACCAGCAAAACCAGACAGCCAGGCGTCCCCAGCCTAACAAGAACCGCATCGTTGGGCCGCGAACATCCTCGGGTCGTGAGCTTTGTCTGTCTTTCAACAGCACCAATGGATGCTCAAGAACGAACTGCCACTATCTGCATGCCTGCCGAGTCTGCGAGGGCAACCACTCTGAGCAGAATCACTCAAAAAACTAAGAAAGGTCGCCGATTGCGCGCGCACAGCCGATTTTACGCCTTCTGATTTTAACAACCCGACGCAGCCTGCCCTAGCGGCAGGCCTCCTCAGGCCGCTTACTCAAATCTCTGCTCTAACGCGGCCGTCTGGTCATCTTCGAATCGACGCCTGGCGCCAGGAGCTCGCCGGTGACCACGACGCTGATTTTATTCTTGACAGCATCAAGCATGGCTTCCCTATCGCTGATGGCCTTGATTTTACGCCCTGTTTTCTACGCAACTACAAATCCTCCTACCAAAAACGCGACCAAGTCCAAGCAGCCCTAGAAGAAGAAATCCGTCTGGGCAGATACATCCCGGTGGCGGACAAGCCCGCGATGGTCTGCAAACTCGGCGCGATTCCTAGGGACAGTGCCAGCATCCGGCTGATCCACGACTGCTCCGTTCCTCACCGCCAAAGCCTGAACGACCACTACGCCCAGCAGCGCAAGCTCCGCTTCACTTCTGTCGATGAGGCCGTTAATTTGATGCAGCCGGGCTGATTCATGGTTGACATCGCGTCCGCCTACCGTGCTGTGCCCATTTCTCCGCAGTGCTACCAAGCCACCGGGATTCACTGGGACTTCGGTGACGGGTGCTCGGCTTACTTAGTGAACACGCGGCTAACATTCGGCAGTCGTGCCTCTGTCAGCATCTTCCATCGTCTCACTCAAGCGGTTCGGCGTATGATATGCCGCAAAGGCTTCCTGGCCACCATTGTCTTCATAGATGATTTTCTTGTCATGGCGAGGACAGAAGCTGAGTGCAACCGAGCCTCTGCCTCTGTGCTGGGTGGGGGTGTGGGTGCGGTGTGTTGTGCGCGTGGTGTGTGGTGGTGGGGGTTGGGGTCGCGTTGCCCCTTTTATTCGCGTACTCTGTGCCTCAGCGTTGGCATGCTTGGCTAAATTTTTTTTCTTGTGCGCTTGCCTTTTCCCTCTGCCTTTCCCCTCTTTTTATCCCTCTTCATTTATCTCATTACTTGTAATACTCGTACTTCAATTTCGCGTCAAATACACTCGCTCTCGCTGGGCTCGTTTCGCCCGACTTTTCGCCGCGACCCCTGCGTCTTCTTGTTCCTTTCGGTCCGGTTGGCTAAAGGTTTTTTTCTTGGTCACCTGTTCATTGCAATTTTTTATAACATGTTTTTGCCATGCTTGTGAATTCGTTAACTTTGCTACCCTCCTCTTTTTGCAACCAGGCTTGGGACTGGCTTTGGCAGAGTTTCTCACAAAGTTTTTGTGATTTGCAGAAAATTCGTTAAATGCACAAAGAAATGTTGCTTGAGCATTTTCCGCATTGTATTCTTTGCTGAGCTATTGGCTCTCTCATGCGTATGATATTTAGCATGTACAAGTTTTTACTGTATAAGGTATTAGCTTTGTTATGCTAAATGTTTATGTTTTCTAGTTAATGTCATGTTTTTATACAGAAGATATTGGATATTATAGATAATAAATATTTGGATATTATATAGAAAATTTAAGATATTATGTATGTCGAATATTATATAATATACGGAAGATATTAGATATTATGTATTACAAATATAATATTTTCAATTTAAGAAATCAGATACTACGAGCGTATATGCAAAATACGCAGACGAGTATTTACAACAATGTGTTCGCACAAAGCCGGTGAAAGTCAAAGAAAAACTTTAGTTGTATGGCACGCAGCAGCACACATAGCTATGAGCGCTGTGGCGCTGGAGCATCTCTGGAGAGGCGCATTCAATGTGCATCCATGAGTCACAGAGGTCGCATTGTAGCCAAGTACCACTCTCTCTGGCTTCTGCTTCGTTGCAGAGTATGCACGAGTTTGCGTTTCCATTATTCGAATAGGCTGTGCCTTCTAAATATTCCCAAATATGGGTTCTTGCTTTGTTAAAAAATTGCCTCGAAGTTGGAAAGCACAAAGACCTGAATTCATTATCGTTAGATGTGATCAATACTTTTGCGTACAAGCACACAAAGACTCCACAGTTGTAGCCATCTGCTTGAATGGATCTTAGCATCGATTTATTCCTATATTTTCCTTGAACACTAGGAACGCACATCTTTACTTGGGCCGTGTTGATGAACCTGTGCCAAAGCTCAATGTATCGATTTGTTATGTCGCTGTTCCTAATTGGCCTTGTGTCTAAGACTGCAAGTTGCTTTGTGTTCAAATCAATATAGACTAAGTGAAAGTGGTCGTTTTCTAAAATGGGACTCAGTAGGCGCTTGCAACCGGTTGAAACAGTGTTCTGTAGCATCCTCAGCGCATCATTCGAATCTACGTTTCGGATGCAGTTGAAGAAGCTGGACGGCAAGTGACCAACTTCACGATCCGGGTTGCTAACGCAGAGAAGATGGAAAAAAGCATTCACGATGCCGATGGACAGCCACTGCCCTGGTGCTAACGAATCTTTGTCGTACCTGCTCAGGAAGTCTCCCGCCCGAGTGTACCAAACCTCTGAGTGCTCTTGGTCGTGCGTGCCTGATGGACCAGATGTCATTGGGTTTGTACGGTGGGCTCTTTGACTTGTTTTCTGCCGTTTATATTTCGAGCGCGTATTTGATTCACGTTTTTTCCACTCCTCCTGGCATGATGAAATGTCCTCACGCTTTCTCTTTCGTCCTGACAATGTAGCTTTTCCACACTTGTTAAATATATTGAATGCAGATATGCGAGCTTTCAAGTACTTCAACTGCATCTCAACAAAGCATGTCGTGCGCACTCTCTTTCCTCTCTTTGATATGCGTGATTTCACGTCGGCAAAGTATGATTCAACGTATGAATTTGAAAACCAGCTCTTTTTCTTCTCAAATCTTTTTAGAGCAGCTATAAAATGACAAAAGAGAGGCGCCAGGCTGCACCAGTTTTTTAGAAGGTAAATCAGCAGCTGCGGAGAATAATATTTTTCGAAAGGCGTGTTAGAAGGCTCAGTGCTGTCAATTATTTTCTGCCTTGCCAGAAACAGGCTAAAGAATGGCGAGTTTTCTCGGAGCGATTTAATTCGAATAGCATGTGATTTATCATCATAAGGTTTGGGTTTTTTTACTTTTTCGTTTATGTCTAGCAAAATGTTTTCATCGGTTGTGGTGTGAGTCGTTTCCCATTGATTGATTTGATTTATTAAGTCCCGAGGATGGCGCTGCCCTAGGAATGTTTCTGTTACGATATTCAATGTGAACTCGAACGCCTCAAAGGTTTCCTGGTGAATAAGCAGAACAAATGAATTTATAAAAAGTTCTCGAACGGCTTTTTCGACAGTTCCTTTTGCTTTGATGCCTCGGGCAAATGCATGAATTGCATGATTGGTGCAAATAAACGGAATCGTGTACGATATGGACCTCCCACTGTGAACTGCCTCGAATGAATCGACCAGGTATTCCTCTAAGCTGTTTCCAAATGACCGACAAACTGAATGCAACATCGCCCATGAAAAGTCGGTGACAATTACAGCCGGCATAAACTCGTATGACATCAGTGTGCCGGAAGCGAGTGCTCCTAAATCAGCTCGCACAGAGAATAGGAAATGTTGAATTGATTTTGTTTTATGATCGCTTGTAACCATCTCAGCCACTGGTACACTGCGTGTTTCCTGGTTGGCGGAGGGAAGTACTAGGGAGTACAGCATCATCTTTTTGCCTAGGCGCTGGATCTTTTTGAAAATGCCGCCAGTCGCGTCAAGATGCAATACACACTGAGGCCTGTTGACTATTAATTCAAGTTGCTTTTCCAGATACAAATGAATGTGAAAAGGGCGACGTGATGTGGCTTGAATGTAGCCTAGCACGTACTTACTCTCCACATCTGTATCGTGCAAAATTTGCTGCTGCACAGAGAGTTCGACTTCAACATTATTGTGGAGACGATCTTCAGCAGAGACAATGCGCTTTGCATTGACGCGCCGAATGGCATCTAAATTCTTTGCTCTTGAGAAGTTGTACTCGTCTCTGTCTCTCTTAGACATTTCGGAAAGAAGCCTATCGTGAACCTCTGTTGGTGCATCGGCTTCAAGCAGCTTCGTTATCTTTTGCGCCTCCGCAGGGGTCATTCTCGAAATCGTAGCTTTTTGGTGACATTTTCTGCCCCTGCTATGTACCACTACCTCCACTGGCTGATTTGAGGTGGGTACGTTGGAAATTCTGAAATCGTGAACAATCTCGCAACCAGCGTGCTGACAAAAAGCGACTTGTTTTAAAAAATATTTTGGGTTTTGCCTTTTGGAACACGGAAAGTTCACATAGCGATTTTTGAATTTTAACACACAATTACTTCCCTGTTCACTAGCAGAGCAATAGCTTCGATAGTTTTCCCTCAACGTATCTAGCCACCATGATGCTGCACTCCGCGTGAGTGCAGCATAATTCTTCTGACTCTGCCTAATTTTCATATTTTTTGCCACACATCAAAAGACAACTTAATAATAAAATTAGAATAATGAAATTGCTTCACAGCATCACTGCTCTCCGCATCATCACTCCGACCAGCATCACTCCCAACATCATCACTCACAACATCATCACTTCTAGCAGCATCACTCCCAGCATCATCACTCACAACATCATCACTCCCAGCAGCATCACTCCGACCAGCATCACTCCCAGCATCATCACTCCCAGCAGCATCACTCCCAACATCATCACTCCCAACATCATCACTCCCAGCAGCATCACTCACAACATCATCACTCCCAGCAGCATCACTCCCAACATCATCACTCCCAGCATCATCACTCCCAGCATCATCACTCCCAACATCATCACTCCCAGCAGCATCACTCCCAGCAGCATCACTCCCAGCATCATCACTCCCAACATCATCACTCCCAGCAGCATCACTCCCAGCAGCATCACTCCCAGCATCATCACTCCCAACATCATCACTCCCAGCATCATCACTCCCAGCATCATCACTCCCAACATCATCACTTCCAGCAGCATCACTCCCAGCAGCATCACTCCCAGCAGCATCACTCACAACATCATCACTCCCAGCAGCATCACTCCCAACATCATCACTCCCAGCAGCATCACTCACAACATCATCACTCCCAGCAGCATCACTCCGACCAGCATCACTCCCAGCAGCATCACTCCCAACATCATCACTCCCAGCATCATCACTCCCAACATCATCACTCCCAGCAGCATCACTCACAACATCATCACTCCCAGCAGCATCACTCCCAACATCATCACTCCCAGCACCAGCCCTCCTAGCAGCACCAACAACACCGGCAGCACTCCTCCCAGCAACACAGGCAACACCAGCAACACCAGCAACACCAGCAGCACCAGCAGCACTCCTCCCAGCAACACCAGCAGCACTACTCCCAGCAACAGAAGCAGCACTCCTCCCAGCAACAGAAGCAGCACTCCTCCCAGCAACACCAGCAGCACTCCTCCCAGCAACACAAGTAGCACTCCTCTCATCAACACCAGCAGCACCCCTCAAAGCAACATCAGCAGCACCTCTCAAAGCAACACCAGCAGCACCAGCAGCACTCCTCCCAGCAGCACAAGCAGCACTCGTCCCAGCAACAGAAGCAGCACTCCTCCCAGCAACACCAGCAGCACTCCTCCCAGCAACACCGACAGCACTCCTCCCAGCAACACCAGCAGCACTCCTCCCAGCAACACCAGCAGCACTCCTCCCAGCAACACCAGCAGCAACAGCAGCACTCCTCCCAGCAACACCGACAGCACTCCTCCCAGCAACACCAGCAGCACCAGCAGCACTCCTCCCAGCAACACCGACAGCACTCCTCCCAGCAACACCAGCAGCACTCCTCCCAGCAACACCAGCAGCACCAGCAGCACTCCTCCCAGCAACACCGACAGCACCAGCAGCACTCCTCCCAGCAACACCGACAGCACTCCTCCCAGCAACACCAGCAGCACTCCTCCCAGCAACACCAGCAGCACCAGCAGCACTCCTCCCAGCAACACCGACAGCACTCCTCCCAGCAACACCAGCAGCACTCCTCCCAGCAACACCAGCAGCACTCCTCCCAGCAACACCGACAGCACTCCTCCCAGCAACACCAGCAGCACTCCTCCCAGCAACACCAGCAGCACCAGCAGCACTCCTCCCAGCAACACCAGCAGCACTCCTCCCAGCAACACCGACAGCACTCCTCCCAGCAACACCAGCAGCACTCCTCCCAACAACACCAGCAGCTCCAGCAGCACTCCTCCCAGCAACACCGACAGCACTCCTCCCAGCAAAACCAGCAGCACTCCTCCCAGCAACACCAGCAGCACCAGCAGCACTCCTCCCAGCAACACCAGCAGCACCTCTCAAAGCAACACCAGCAGCACTCCTCCCAGCAGCACAAGCAGCACTCCTCCCAGCAACACCAGCAGCACCCCTCAAAGCAACACCAGCAGCACCTCTCAAAGCAACACCAGCAGCACCAGCAGCACTCCTCCCAGCAGCACTCCTCCCAGCAACACCAGCAGCACTCCTCCCAGCAACACCAGCAGCACCAGCAGCACTCCTCCCAGCAACACCAGCAGCACTCCTCCCAGCAACAGAAGCAGCACTCCTCGCGGCAACACCAGCAGCACCCCTCAAAGCAACACCAGCAGCACCCCTCAAAGCAACACCAGCAGCACCTCTCAAAGCAACACCATCAGCACCTCTCAAAGCAACACCAGCAGCACCTCTCAAAGCAACACCAGCAGCACCAGCAGTACTCCTACCAGCAACAAAAGAAGGTTTCCTCCTATCATTTGGAATAGAAAATTTGTTACTAGATTTAGTCGGTATAGTTGACTTACCTCCAACGAGCTTCCTTTGGTAGAATAGCCATACAATTCGACGATTTTCTAAACTATTTTTTGCTGAGATTTTTGCAAGTATTTGCCCGCAAGCACCATATGGGCAGCGAAAGGACTTTCTAAGACTTTCGTCACTGTACTCTTGAAACAAATTTTTGGACAAATCCAGAAACGATATGCGCCGATTGTGCGTTCCGTCACAAAGCAACACAAGAGCAGCCAGTAGGCAAATGCGAATGAAGAGACTCATGATTTGAAAGACAAGACAGAAAGCTATGATGGCGAGTTTAAGTTGGACAACAATGAAAGCAGCTGCATATATGGAGTGAGCAATGGGGAATCGTCGTCCATGGAATTAAGCAGAAGCATCCTTATTGGACGATCCATTCAATCGGGCAGATCTAAGCGTAAAGCTCTTTCATACCATGAGACTAACAACATAAGAATTGGGGGCTTACAGACCGGGTTTAGTGCGGCGAACAGGGACTAAGAGGGAATAAAAACAGACAGAAGACACCACAGAGCACATTGACAGCATCAGACGAAAGATGAAAGTATTACAAAAAAGACACCGAAAACGTCTGACAAAAGGCACATCAAACAAAATAAACAAAAGCGACAACTTCCTACAAGGACCTATTATCTATTAGTACCACAAGTAATTCCAAGCTTTAACAATTAAAGTCGCAAATGGCAGTGCCGCAACAGAAGCAACACACAGCGCCCTGCCGTCTGAGAGGGGATAATGGACTGAGGGGGGCATTAAAGAGTCTGTAAGTTCGAACAGATGGAGCCTTGGCGTCTTGTAGGCTTCTAGATTGATAATGTTTCCTTCCAGATCTCAGTTTTCAGCTTCGTACTCACAATGGTTCCTGCCCAAGTACACTAAAGTACTTTCTGCAGCTGAGTGTACTGAGCAGGGGGACTTGGGAGTCTGTAAGTTCGAGTAGGGAACAGATGGAGCCTTGGCGTCTTGTAGGCTTCTAGATTGATAATGTTTCCTTCCAGATCTCAGTTTTCAGCTTCGTACTCACAATGGTTCCTGCCGAAGTACACTAAAGTACTTTCTGCAGCTGAGTGTACTGAGCAGGGGGGACTTGGGAGTCTGTAAGTTCGAGTAGGGAACAGATGGAGCCTTGGCGTCTTGTAGGCTTCTAGATTGATAATGTTTCCTTCCAGATCTCAGTTTTCAGCTTCGTACTCACAATGGTTCCTGCCGAAGTACACTAAAGTACTTTCTGCAGCTGAGTGTACTGAGCAGGGGGGACTTGGGAGTCTGTAAGTTCGAGTAGGGAACAGATGGAGCCTTGGCGTCTTGTAGGCTTCTAGATTGATAATGTTTCCTTCCAGATCTCAGTTTTCAGCTTCGTACTCACAATGGTTCCTGCCGAAGTACACTAAAGTAATTTTGGTGAAAAATTACAGGAATTGAACATATTACATGTACAGTTTTTTGGTATATTTATATTGTATCTATGGCATCACCAACAATCGTTGATAGGTTTTTTAGTTTTATATATATTTGTTTTAAGGTTTTTTAGCTAGAATGTTAAATTTCGGTGTTTTACTTTTAGTTCTCAAATAAGCATTTTAATAGGCATTAAGTTATGTTGTAATGTAAATCGCTGAAACGAAATATGTTGAACGCTGTGGTAACGGTTATAATAATTGCTAGAGTTGATTTTTTACTATCTTAGACATTTTTGTAGGTTATTTTTCGTTTTTTACTTGTATTTTGTATTTTATTTTTTGGTACTGGTTCTGGTACTGGTTCTGGTACTGGGAGTATAGACGTATATCAATTCTATTATTCTGTTCTAATGACCCGCTTGTTCTGTGGATCATCTTTCATAATTGCAATGTCAGCCAATGAGAAAACAGTAATAAGGAAAATCACAGTGGTGATAATAAAAAATGCAAATAGCTCAAGTGTGCAAAAATGATTTCTATTAGCTTTAGGGCTACTGTATTAAAAGCTATAACTATTAGAAAGATGTCTATAATAAAAATAGATCAATTGCACAAACTTTTAGGATGCTCCTTTGTATATGCAATCATGCAGAACAAACAAACCCAGATAACAAATAAACATCCCAGAGTCCAGAGATGTTCATATTTTGGTCCCCTGAATGTCCAAGTTCAACGTCCTAGGACGTTCTTATCAAAGGTAATTTTTAACATTCTTATCCGACGTCGTAGGGACATTGAAACCCAAAGTTCCTAAGCGACATTAGGAAGACTTAGAAATCATTTGTACAGTATTTCTTTGTATACATGCCTTGCTTCTATATACATTATATCGATCATCACAAGTAGAATAGCAGCATTTCAGCCAGTATAGTATGACCCAGTACGACTTCAAATCCACAGCCCCTTGTGAAGAAAAAAATCTTTTGCAAACAACAGTATACAAATTTTAATCCAATCATCATTTATCAGTTATTAGACTAGTTTTATTTACAGCAACACAAATGATGGGGGGACTGAGAGGGTAGTGCCTGAGTAAGATGAGAGGCAGTGACTGAGTGAAAGTGATAGCGAGCAGTGACCGAATTCATATGCACATTCACTCGCTAGTAAAGCTAAAAGTAATAAATCATTAAATTATGCTTTTTTTCAATTAAACATGAATATATTTGCAATACTATATATAATTTGCCTATTAAAATATTTTAATATTATTTTTAATGAATCTAACAAGTAATACCTAGGAAAATGAGGTTTTTGAGGAAAATGAGCAACCTTAAATTCTAAGACTCAATTCATATGAATGTTAAAATAAAAATTACACTATAAATAATAAAGCATACTTTAAATAAAAAGAAATTATATAATTATTTTATTTATAAAAATATTGTCTAGCCAAAAGTTTTTGTTGAATTGTCTTGCATTGCAACATATCACACTTTTTTGTTTCACATTATACTATGCCAGATTTTACCCTTTTTGCCTATTGTTGCACCAGAATATGGTAGCCTAGCATATATCCAATCCATTTTGAGCTGGAATTTTCCATGAAAAAAGCCATCTTCCTGATTTTGAATAATAAAAAAATATATAACATTTAATAGATTTTAAACAACAACAATATTAAAAAAGAATGAATAAAAAATATAGTTGAAATGTTTTAGGCCTACACTAAAAATTTTAACTCTAGTTCTATCAAATCAAAACTATATTAGAAATCAATAGTTAATATACTTAAACTGCAAAATTCATAATATTGACAACTAGTTGGATTTAAATTTAGACTATATTGTCTTATAAAATTTCTATAATTATTCCAAGATTTATCATATAATTTTTTAGCATTTTATGACTTTTACTTTTCATAACTTGAGTCTTATGGGCATAAATCTATATCTTTATAGTTCTAATAAAAATGTTTGAAACAAAGATTGCATTGCAGTTAGCTTAAAAGGTCTAGGGCCATTCCATATAATTATGGTTGTAACATGACAGACTATTTTTACTTATAAAATGAAATCTAATAATAGAATATACTAAACCAATATTTTGAATGAAATATTATTTTGTCAAAAAATATGTTTATAAAGTTTCATATAGATATCATCATTAGTATAGATGCTATTAAACCTTGAATGGCACTTATGGTCGTAACAACAATATTTTTGACATAAAAACTAAAGGTAAAAGTCTTATAACAATTTTCATTTTTGATATTTTGCAATAATTTTTTTAAATTTGACTAAGAATATCTTTAGAAGTCATACTCTTTTATTAGAATATATAAACTCAAAAAGGCAACAAAGATACAAAAGAAAAGGTAGCCTTATGGTCATAAAATTATAGTCGTAACAATTTTTTTTCTGTCTATTCAGTAACTTTGAGATACTAATATATTAAAAATATAATAGACTATATGGTTGCTAATGTTTTTATCTGATGATGAAAGTACTATAATTTTGTATATAGTTTGTTTTAACCTTTTTTTTTAATTTTGTTTTTTGAGTTAGGCACTGGGGTGAGGTTTTTCCGATGCACGAGCATCTTCTTGCCACTTCTCACTCCGTCTATCTCTCTTTGCACTCGGAAGACTGTTTCAGAAATTTGCGCCAGTACTCTGAATGCTGCTCTTTTCTTGCGATGGAACTTGTGACTTTCTTCGCTATGTAGCTGCGGATTATTGATCAATGCGAGGCATCCAACTAGCACATGCTTCGGTGGTTTATTCTCAGCATTGTCACCTTCTCGTCAGTCTCTCACTTTTTCCAACTTTTTCTGCACGATTTTCTGCGCTTCTTCAAGTCTTTCGGCATGACTCAGCAGGTAGCTTGGATAGTCATAGTATAGCCTAGGTTTCCGAATAATGCTATCAATTCTGAGGTTTGCTTCTCTGCCGAATAGCAGGTAGTGCGGGGTAAACCCGGTAGTCTGGTTCACACTGGTGCGCACAGCTACCAGAGCTGCGGGAATTAGCAGATCCCAGTCGGAATGGTCTTTTTCTACTAGGCACGTTATTATCGACTTTATCTGTTTATTGAACTGTTTTGGAAAAAAGTACAAAATTCCAGTATTTACATGTTAATATTAATGGATTAATGCTCATAACTAATAATCAGTTAACTTTTAGTCAACTTAACAATGTTAAAACTTAATAAGATTTTCATTAATATACCAGTGCCAACATTGGTCATTACTTTGGATGCAGGTTCTTCTGCAATTAAATTCGTATTACCATATTTAAGGTTATTTGTATGTGAGAAATTTCCAGTATACCAATTGATAGTTGAGCCATTTCTGTGTACTACTTTGGCATACCATTTAAGTTTGAGATGATTTTTTGGCTTTTAATTGCTGAAAATTCTAATGGTGCAATAATATTATATGCTTTTTTTGTTAAAACAGAATAATTTATTATATGTTTAAAGTAATTTGAATTAAGGCAGTTAAACAGAAGAAAAAAATTGTTTGGAACTTTGGCAGGTTCAATATTTTGAATTGCCACTTGCATGTGCATTTGCAAAATTAAAGCTGGAAATTTCGTACAAAAGAATTTGTTGATTCTGTTGGGTTTCTCTATCTGCCAGGTAGTTCATATAATAGTCAAGCTGTTGTAAGTTAAAAAAGCAGTGTATCGTTTGTATACTTATAAAGTTTATAAATAATAAGTTTTATTTGTTATTACTGCATTCTGCATTTCTGATGCCTCTTGAATGCTCTGGATCACTTTGTTGGAATTCAACTTTGACCTCTAATGAAGACTACATCTACATCGGTGGTCCTTATCTATCTGTTGCTGAATCAGCCGATGGTGATTCTCCTATCATTTATTTAGTGTGCAGTTCTGGTTTATTTACCATGGCGATTAAAAAAGTGGATGGTGAAATATTACCATTAAGGAAAGCTGACGGTTTTGCTGTTACTGACCAAGTCTTGCTTGCTATCTTGTCGGGCGTCATCTATTCCAAAACAATGCACGATATTGTCAAAGCAATTAAAAACAAATTGGACACTATTGTGCTACATCCAATACAGTTCAACCTCAATAATGATGCGAGATCAATTAGCTTCAAGTCCATTCACACAACATCGAATGAAGTGTTTTCAATTACAAGTGATGAAGCTCTTTGCAAATTATGCAATGTTGTCAGCTGCAGTGCCATTTCAATTGTAGAGCCAACCTGCCCATTTCGTGTCCGTCAAATTGCATGTGGAAATGACCACTGTGTTGTATTAGCGAACAATGGCTCAGTGTTATCCATGGGAGTTGGCTCCCACGGTCAACTTGGACATGGCGATTTAGCTGATTTGACTTTTCCTAAGCAAGTGGATTCGCTGAGTATACTCTCAATTGTTTCTGTATCAGCTGGTGGTTGGCATAGTGCATTTCTTTCTAGCACTGGAGATCTATACATGTGTGGTTGGAACGAGTCAATGCAGCTAGGCATCAAAAATACTTCTCTATGCTCAGAACCGGAGCCACTTGACTTGCCACCTGAACTCTCTGATGGAAGTATGATTGATGAAGTTGTATCTGGTGTCTCCTGTGGCCACAGACATACAGTTCTGTGGACCGAAAGAAATACAATATTCTGTCTTGGTGGGTCTACAAACTTATCGGATAAGCGAAAAGTACTACTTGGCGATAGCTTCAGAGTAGTTACCATTGGACATAAGTCAACTGTGTATCATGGTCAGAGCGCTATTTTATGCAAAAGTTTTGACTTTGGTTTTGCAGTTTACTGTCAATCTTAAGTAGTTTTTTTAGTTTTTGACTGAATTATAACGCACTTCGGTTGTCTATTAAGTATAGTCCATAGTTATTGCATTTAGGCACAAAAGTGGGAATCGTAAAATCTGACTTGCTTTTTGAACTTGTTACAGAAGTTAAATCACTCGTCTATTAATATTGTATGCTACACCCGTCTATAAGTAATTCATTATTTAAAGACGGAATTTCATGGTATTTATATTTTCAGTCAACTTAAGCGTGAGAAAACCTGTATCAGTGTAAATTAGATAAGTAAAAACATTTTTTTGTTAAGTAGCGCCTCATTTTTGTTTTATGTTAATCTTAATAGAGCGAGAAGTCGAAGCATATTTTGGTTTAATTGTACTTTAGTAAAAATTGCTTCAAAACTTTGTCATCTATTTTCTTATGTATTGTAGCTTCATGATTTCCAGTTTCCAAGCTAATGTAAGTGCTTCAATGCTCGTAACCATGGACTACCCAGTGGGCAGAGGTTAGAGAATTTATTTATTAGGACATTTTAGAGGCTAATTTGGCGCAAAAATATGTGGCAGACAAAAAAAAGCGATAACTTTTTATTGATAGTTATTGAAAACAGATAAAAAGCAATCGTTTAGTAAAACATGCCTTTATATTTTCTTCATTGATTTCTGTAATGTAGCGACTTACTTCATTTAATTTTTCACCTGTCTCCCTCGCTCTTTTCTCGCTCATGTTTGTATCTCTCTTCATTCTGATTGGCTACCTTTGCGTCTTATCTTTATCCTGTCACTCTGCTTTCTGGTCGCTTATTCTATCCTTTCCCCATTGCGCACTGATTTGTTTTCGTCATTATTTTTTACCACCCCATGCTCTAACCATTCACCTCCGTCTCTTATCGTGCATGCAACCTCACCCCCTCTATGTCAAATGTCTTATAAATATGCGAATTTGGGCCTTGAGTTGTTTGTTTTTTTCAACTTCTATAATTTAGTAACTAGTTTTATTGATATTATTTACATGTAAAGCTTTTTAAAAATCAAGGTGCGGTGAAGAGAAACCAAAGCAGTATCAATGTTTTGGTTTCTAGAATTATTAGGTTTTTAGTTGTAACGATGTTGATATTTATATATATTTTAAATAATTTAGTATTATTAATTTCTTTTTAGTATTATATTAATTGATCTACTATTTCTTAACAAATCTTAAAGTTATTCAATATTTACACTTAAAATTTGTTTTACTGTATCCTTCATAGAAATACGAGTATTGCATTATTTAAAAGGCGGTTATATCGCGTTTTTGCGCTCTAGGCTTTCTCTCTTGCGCTGGTCTCGTTTCGTGCGTGTTTTTGGTTGGTCCGCCGCGTAGTGCCTGTTACTATAGCTTACTACCAACAATTAAACGTCAATAGTTTAAATCCTGCCTGTCCAAATTAATAATACAATAAAATAAAATCAGTCAAAGTTCAACATAGAACTATTCAACTCGATTCGGCCACAAGACTCTTGACTCTTCTACTACGAAGACTCAGTTTACTATTGATCGTGCAGCCGTCAGCAACTTTAGCCGTCAGCACCGAACAAAGAGGGGTCGCGTCACATAGTGATCTTTTGATACGCTCAAATAGTGTGTAAATATAGTAAATGTGAGCTATGTTTAATTTTTTTGTGGTCCCAGATTGCCTCGAGCATCACAGTGCCATTGAGTGTAGCAGCGAAAAAAATTTAATCGAGAACTGACTAGCACAAGTCCGAGCGTGAAATATTGTATCATTTCTTTGTCTTCTGCGTCAAGTCTCGCTAGTTAATACTAAATTTACTTTTCAAGGCACAACTGTTGCCAGTGTAAAATCTCCAAAAGGTAAGAAATAGCTCCCAGAGTGCATTTAGGAATAAAAAGCGAATGTCTTCGTGCTTCGCTTTACTCATTTAGCCGCAATAATAGCAGCTACAGAAGTTTTGATTTATGGTTTTAGCTCATAATTGATAGTATAATAATGATTTTTGAAATCTACCCCTTGCGCCATTTGGGTTGCAGAAATGTTGCGGGGACGTTGACAGAAACAAACATGATTTGTCTAGTGCTTCCGTTTGTCGTCTGCAGGAATAATGCAGGTTGCGGATGCAGACGCGCAACATTGATAGATCAACCTAAATCAACATTTATGCAGCTGTCAACAAAACGCAGTTTAGGTAGTTTTTTGTTTGACAATTTTTGTTGATTGCTACGTTTATTAATATTCAAATTTGTTTTCCCTCCACTTTTGTTCCAGATCAGTGGTACAATATTCAGTTAGAAATATTATCTTAAAAGCACGTACTTGCAATAATGATAGAAACTTTTAAAACATTGTAAACCCTTGCTTCGAGTGTGCATAGTAAACTGTTCGTACATTTTGCATGTACGTGCATATACCATACATTTGCAAATGACTGCCAGTTAATTTTTCGGTGAGAAGTATTGCACTTCCTCGAAGTATTTCTCTTTCACTTCGATGTATCGTTGCATTCGCATTCGCCAAGCCTGAAAGCAGTTGAGGTACTCTGATGTGGGCTGTCTCTACAGTTCTGATTTGACTGCTCGTGTCAGATCCTGAATCCGAGAGAATAGCCTTCCAGAAATGGCAGTCCTAAACTTAGTGAACAACCAGAAGTCGCTGGGTTCAAGGTATTGTGAGTAGGTTGGGTGAAGCAGCAGCTGAACTCCTGTCTGTTCCAAGAAGGCTCAAGTTTCAGTGCGGGGGGCCGCATTGTCGTGGTATAGCAGCAATCTGGCACTTCTCCGTTCTGGCACGCTGCCGCCTCTCCTAAAGCAAAACAGTCAGCAGTTTCCGTGTATACTTGGCAGTCACCGTGCTACCCTCAGGAAGAATTTCGACTGCTAACACCCTCTGAGAGTTAAAGAAAACGATAAGCCTTGTCTTGCGTGGGCCGGCCTGGGTTTATCTTCGGTTTACCAGAACATGTTAGACTCCTCTGTCATCTTAAAGAAGGAAATCTAGCATTTGTCTCCTGTGACGTCAAAACCTTTGTCCAATAGATCGTCAGATAGAAGTAGCGATTAAACTTTTTGTCTTTCCTTTCCTTCTTCCGTAGCTCTGCTAGAGCGTCGAATGACTTTGTCTCAAAATTTTCAGGTAGTTTTTTGTTAGCAAGTAGATCGTACATGTAGCAGTGTCGTGCAGTTGCAGTTAAACAGACTGAACAGCATTAGCATCAATCAGTCCAGACAAATGTCCATGCCGTTTATTAAGTTGGCTTCGCATCGGACTGCTTTCGATTCTGTGCAAAGCCAAATTTGCAAAGAACCTAACTCACTTATAGCTTTGCTCCATTCTTGCCGATCGCAATGAAGATGCTTGCTGTTGCTTGCTTGTGCGAAGTATATTAAGTCAATCCGTTAATAGCGGAGGTAAGTGACTTTGTTGAAAAGCAAACGAAGCTGCTGCTGATAGCTGCCTCTCCCTCTGGTGTTCCTTTAAGAGCGTTGTCTTCTCCTTTTAAAATGATTGCTGCCTAGCCGGGTTAGCTTAGCAATGCGGTTAATCGACATGGCAAGCGCCCGGCCATGGCGGACCACCCTTTCAATGTGGGAGTTCAAGGTCAGCCTGAAGTCCAGGTTCATACCTAGGAACCGGACTTCTTCTTGGTATTCAAGGCTCGTGCCGCCCAGGTTAAATTTGGGGCGCAGATCAAGCCGCCGGGTTGGCTTATAGTTAAACGCAATCACCTGACTCTTGCCGGCATTGATCTTGATCCCCTGCCCCCCACACCAGTTCCAAACTTGGTCAAGGTAGGGTTGCAGGAGCGACTTGAGGCCAGCAAAAGAGTCCGCCGAGGCCCAGATGGCCATGTCGTCGGCGAATTGGCTGCGCTTAAGATTTGGATGTTGCGGCCTAGGCATAGTGCTGATCAAGAGCAGGTAGAGGAAGGGGCTCAGAATGCCGCCTTGGGGGACGCCCGCCTGCAGCTCGTACGGCTGGCTGAGCGCCCCGTTGACCTTCACCTGCATTAGCCTGTCTGCTAGATAGTCAGAGCAGATCCTGACGAGGGCGTCCGGCGTGTCGACTTCATGCATCCTGAACCTTAGGAAGTCATACCACACCGAGTCAAACGCCGCTTGTACGTCAAGGAGAATGGCCAGCAATCTTTTGAGTTTGGCTTTTCCAACCTGGACGTCTTGGACGAGACGGACAAGGTTGTCGTAGGTCGAGTGTACCTTCCTGTATGCGCACTGATCCTCACCGAGGATGCCTTGGCCCTCAAGATGCTTCATCAGTCTCCTCACCAAAAGCTTTTCGAACACCTTGCCGAGGCAGGAGGTTAGACTGATGGGCCGATAGGATCCCGGGGATTCAGGCGGTTTTTTCAGGTTTGGGAATCATAGTCACCACCGCCTTTTTCCACTGCGATGGGAAGATCCCCATACGATAGCAATCGTTGAACAGTTTGGTGATGCGAGTAACCGCTATAGGCTACAGGCCATACTTCAGGACGCAGTTGGGAACTTTGTCCAGGCCCGGAGCACTGTCTACCTTGAGATGGTCCAGTTCCCAGAGGGTATCTGTAACAGAGATAGGGGCCTCCAGGGGGTGGCCCATGTACGGTTCTGCGCTCGGTGGGACAGGTCTGAAGAGTGGGAGCTTCATAGTCTGCTCAATTTTTTTCTTCAGTCCATCATCCGTAGATGGAATCGGGCGCATTTTGGCATCTAAGGCTCTCGCAAGCATGTCAGCCTTATCAGAGTCTGTGTGTGCGAGGGTGGCGCCATCATTCAGGGACGGAATAGTGGTGCCCTTTTTGCGCCCCATCAATTTTTTTGTGTCTTGCCAGAAGTCCTTGACATTCCGACGCTGACTTTTTTCAACTATTTTCTCGCACAATTGGGTGAATTGGCCCTGCTCAAACGAATGAATGGCGCTTTTTATTTCCTTCGCCTTTCTATTCGCGAGGAGCCTGAAGTTGTCGTCCCTGGTGCTAAGGTACAGACGCCGGAGCTTTCTTCTCTCCTTGATCATAGCAATGATCCTCTGGGGGAGGGTTCTACGGCTATTTCTGACCGGGACGTTTTCCTCGATAGTCTTCTGGATCGCACCGGTGATGAAGTCGACCTCCGCATCAATTTGCTGCCTGGTTCTAAGGTCTGGAGGCCATGCATCAATCATCTTTTCCATAAGGCTATTTTGGAACTCCTCCCAGTTGGCTTTAGTAAAATTTCGAGCCTTCTCTGGCCCTTGCCAGTCTGGGGAGTTACTTGCCAGGGTAAGAATAATTGGAAGGTGATCGCTATTCAGGTCGTCACCCACTTTTTAAGTCCTGGATGTAGGGGACGAGGTCGCTGGAGGCCAGACCTAGGTCCAGCACATTCCGGGAGACCGTTCCTTGTCGATGGGCTATTCTGGTGAACTGACCTGGTTGGTTTAGAACGGTGGGACGGTTTGCAGGGTCGCCACAGAGCCAGTCATGAAGCTGTTGGCCAGCCCTGTTATTGCGACTCTCGCCTCCCAAGAAATTGTGCCTGGCGTTGAGGTCACCCATAATAAGAGAGTATTTGGCCGAAGACAGCCGAGTCAAAAGACCGACATTAAGGTTGTCCGGCGATGGAGACCGATAGATCAAGGCCAGTTTGAAAGCAGGGCAAGCGCCGTCAAGAGGGGTGACTGTGCAGGTAAGAACCTCATGGTTGATGTTGTCGTACGAGAGCTGGACATCAGCTACCTTAACCCGTGGGGTGTGTACGAGGAGGAGTCCGCGCTTCGTACTTGGAAGGTCAAACCGCACTGCAGCATAGCCCGGAAATGTGCATACTTGGGTATTTTTCAGGATGGTCTCAGAGAACAACGCTATATCTACGAGGGGTGTCCCAAAAGTTCCCGGAATTTCTAACGTAGCTCTTCAACAGAGCCATGAAATTTCACGCCCATGGTGTCAAATGAAAGGAAATTTTGTCACAAAGAATACAAAGTTAAAATCATGTTGATATCTTTTTTTATTCAAGAGCTACAGCAAGAAACTTGCGCAAAGGTCAGGGGTAGTGTTACACAACCTCAACAATCTATGACAATGATTTTAAACAATAAAACACAGAACAGTTCATACCGTTGATGAAATGGGTGCCGATGATGGGCATGAACCAATTCAAAATTCAAAGCGAATCGTCAAGCTCAACCTGCGGCTTCTCCACGTAGTCCCCATTCAGCTGGACACACCTCTGCCACCTTGAAAGCATGCCGTCGATGGCCTGGGCAAAAACAGTTCGAGGCATTTCATGCAGGATGACGCGACGAGTGAAGTCTTCAAGTTCACTGCGGTTCTGGAACACCCGGCCACGAAAAAGTTTTTTAATTTGTGGAAAGATGGCAAAATCGGCAGGGGCCAAGTCTGGCGAGTAGGGCGGGTGAGGCACCAACTTAAAATTCAGCTGGTTGATCTGCGCCATCGTCTTTCTAGCGGTGTGTGGCCGAGCATTGTCATGGTGCAAAAAGCAGGGCTTTTCACCAGAATGACGCCGCTTGTTTCTCACATCATCCTTTAGTCTGGTCAGGCTAGCAACGTAGCGATCAGCATTGATGGTGGTCCCTTCCTCCAGAAAATCAATGGTCAGTGGACCACAGTGGTCAAAGAAGAGAGTCAGCATGACTTTTTTCGAATGCTGGTCTCGCCGAGCCTTCACAGGGGCAGGTGACCCTTTCTTTGTCCAAACCCGGCTTTCTTCTTTTGTCTCAGGATCAAAAAACGGAATCCAGGTCTCGTCACCAGAAATGATCAGCTTACCGAAGTCGCTCCAGCCACCTTGCCTCTGAATGAGCTCAATGTTGGACTTAGCGACGCTCAGTCGTTGTGCCCTGAGCTCCGGTGTGAGGAGACGGGGAACCCAGCGGGCTGAGATCTTTGAGAGACCCAGATCGTTGACGATTATTCGATGGACAGTCGACTTGGCAATATCCAATTGATCAGAGATCTCTCGAATAGTCAAGCGGGCATCCGAGTCCAGCAGGGCCTCGATCCGTTGATGGGATGTCTCTCCACCCGACGTGCAAGGACGGCCAGAGCGTGGCTGATCATTCACAGCAGACTGGCCATCTCTAAAGCGTTCGATCCATCCGTAAATTGCAGTTTTTTTCAGGCCGTTCTCACCGTGGATGGAGAATAAGTGGTCAAATCTTGGCTCCACTCCATCCTACTGACCAAAGGGCAAAAACTTGAATTCGCTGACTTTCAAGGCTCTGAAGAGAACTCATTTTCGCAAAGAAATTTCAAGTTGAAAGCAAGCGCTTGGTACGAATTATCTGCACTCGCGCAAAAGCTCAGATTAGCTTTATGAGCATTTCTGCTTTTTCCATAGACACTACCACGTCTTTCTAACACGTCAGTAGCACGAATTCAAAATGATAAAATTCCAAAAATGGAGATGAAAAAATTATTGCCATAGATTGTTGAGGTTGTGTAACACTACCCCTGACCTTTGCGCAAGTTTCTTGCTGTAGCTCTTGAATAAAAAAAGATATCAACATGATTTTAACTTTGTATTCTTTGTGACAAAATTTCCTTTCATTTGACACCATGGGCGTGAAATTTCATGGCTCTGTTGAAGAGCTACGTTAGACATTCCGGGAACTTTTGGGACACCCCTCGTAGTTTCTGGTCTGAGACCCAGAGCCTGAGTTCTTTTAATTTCGGTATTATTCCCCTGCAATTCAGGTGGGCGATCTTGAGCCCTGAGGCAGTGGGGTTGGAGCTATCGTGCCCGTTATTACCGATCATTACTAATTTCATTCATTCTAGGTCTGGCCATCCACCTGTCGCCGGGGGGCGCCAAGCAGCTGACCAAGACCTTGGTGACCTTCCGACCCTCCTGCAAGGGCCCGGGCCAGAACCCTACCTACTACATCTTGCAGCGTTTGACCGGTGCCTTCAGTAGTATGCGGCCGTTCGGCCTGGCTCGGCAAGAGGACCGTAAGCACCTCTACGAGCGCTTGAACTAGCTTGGGAAAGAGCCCACTCACCATAGCTTCCATGGCGGCGAGCATGTTAGGCAGCACGTCATTACTTGGCGGCGGATCACTTGGCAACTGCGTCTGGGTCACAGAGTCAACCGAGTCGCGCACAGGGCGCTTTCGACTAGGGAGGCCGGGGCCGGTTAGCCAGGACGAGTCGTCGTCGGTGCCCCCCGTAGCCGTTGTCGCCCGTGCAGCGGTCTCGATTGGTCTAGGCGCAGTCACCGGAGCTGATCGCGGTGCGGGGGCGGGTGGCGCTGCTGCTGCTGCTGCCATCGCCTGCGCTTCTGTTGGTGCAGCTCGCTCAGTCGCTGCAGTTGCTAATACTGGTGGCGGAGCTGCTGCTTGCATTATTGCCGCGGCTTCCCTGGCGCCGGCTTGATAGGCTGCAGCGCGCCGGGCCGCCTGGCTGTGCTTTTCAGCAGCTACTGGGCAGTTCCTGTAGTTTGCTCAATGGGCCTCGCCACAATTTGCGCATTTGGCCACGTCCGGGTTCGGGCACTCCTGCCAGCGGTGCGCCGCCGCGCAGATGTTGCAGCGCGGAGCAGCACGACACCGATTCGCGCGGTGGCCGAACCGCTGGCACTTATGGCACTGGAGCGCCCTAGCCGGAGCAGCCGTCTTGCTTGGTTCGCAGGCATATCTCGTGAACTGCGTTATGATGCCTGTCGCCAGGCAAGCATCCGCAGTGGCTTTATTAGGTAAGAATAGGCGGACGAGGTGAGTCGGCTCATTACGCGCTCGCGACGTGATGCGACTCGCAGAGATAACTTTCAAACCTACGTCCTCCCGCAGGTGCTGAATGAATGCCGGAATCTCAATCTCGACCGGCACACCCCCGGACTACTACAGAGTGCACCGATCGGACTGGAGGTGGCCGGTGAGCGGGTCTGTTGTACATTGGTCTGGAATTGGGCAGTCTACGCTTGACTGGTACGCCGTTCATGTTTGGCTCCCTCAGCGGCCCTCGGAGAAAGATCTGATGGTCTCTGGGTGTCGCTGGGAAAATCAGGTAGCCGTTCTTAGAACTGATTGGCCTGGTCAGCGTTGCTCGGGCGTTGCCCTGAAAGTTGGACGCCAGCCATTTAAGGAAGTTAATTTGGTCACATTTTGTGTCACCGTCGAAGTTGAAGACGACTGGCACTACGTTCTGCAGGCCTGGTGCAGCATTATTACTATTGTTGTTCCTTGCTGATTATTAATATTACAATTTTGACCCGCAGCCGACGCATATGAGCGCCCTTAGATGATAGGCCGTTGAGCTGCGCCACCGCGCCCCGCACCAACGTTGCCGCTTTGGTCTTGTACTTGGTTGCGGGAACTGCCAAGCGCAGCAGGGCCGGGCGCGCCGGCCGCCCCACGTAGCAGGACCGGAGTCCGCCCCGCCTCTGCCAGGCCCATCCCCGACGGGTGCTGCTGCCGCTGTCGTGCCTCCGTGCCCCGGTGTGCCGACGCCAGGTGGATGAGTCACCCTAAAGGTGAGTGATATACGTACACCCTCCTGGACGCCGACTCCTGGGACACTGTGCTTGCACTTTCTTTGACAGGCCCCTGACATAATAATTACAGAGCCTGGTTTGGTTTACAGAGCCTACCACACGTTGGGTGACATTCTCCTTCACCAAGAACTGACGGACGGCGCCTAGGGAGACCGTAGCAATATAAGGGTCTCTATCGAGTTCCGGCTCGTTATCCGCATGGTAGGGTATATGGTCGTCTGCCGTTTCATAGAAGTTGATTAGGCAGCTATTAAACTTTGGTGCATTAATATTGGCATTGAATTCTAGATAGTCCCGCATGTCCTCCACCGCCGGATGCCATTTCAGATTGGCGCCGAGGGGGACACCGGAGTATGAGTAGTCCGGACCAAACCATACGACACGGCGTTGCTCGTGCGGCCTATGATGCACGGCGATTGGCAGGAGATCTTTAATCAGCCTATCGTAGATGTCCGATGCTACACTGCCTAGCAAGTTGGGATAGTACTCTAGGCGGACATCTTGGCTAAGCAGCTTGATTGTCGATCCAGATTTGTCCGCGCCTCTTGGAAAAGCAATTGGATTGACATATGGCATGTTGCTATTTTCCGCGTCCAGGTCAACATTGTCATCACGTGCCGAATCTGCCACAGAGGCAGAATCAGATTCGATAGCTGCTGCGGCTGCGCTGGGGTCTTTGGAGCCGGCTTGGCCAGCCCCTTCCAGCACAGGGACAGAGCCGCTATCTGACGTAATTCGATCTGGCACTGTCCGGTGACCCGTGCTGCTCTGCCGTGATGGCGAGGACCGGAGACTTTGGTATTGTGGACGCATTAATGCAGCTTGGTTGCTCTGCAGGTACTTCGGCTAGATTTGGCACTGAAGCCGGCGTTGCTACATCTGCCTTTTCCCTGGGAGATGGTGGCGTATCAGATGGCGGTGCTAGTGCGCAGTCCATACCTGCCGGGCAGCTAAGGGCTGCTAGGCTGTACGGAGCATCCGGCGAGATGCTGTCGGCACTGCTTCTGGAGGCCCTGTTGCTGTTGGGCTCCTTACTGACCACACCAGTATCACCAGAGGTAGTTGCGGCGCCAGAAGGACCGGCGGGCAGCCGTACTGGTTTTTTGCCTAGGCCTAGCAGATTTCGGCCAAAGGCCTCCATCTTGTCGACCGATGATCGATTGTCGACTCGCTTGGCCGCAGGAAGGCCGGAAGGTTTAGCAATTTTGGTAGGCGGGACCTGTTTGCTCATTTCTGCTAGTATAAATGCTGTCTATAAAATAAAACTAAAACTAGTAGCTCTTTACACAAAGATTAGAGCTAGGGGGAGCAGAATGGTGAGCAGTTAGAGTCGCAGACCTTTTCAATATTGGATATTCTTTGCCTTGTAGAGGAATTTTTTGCGCGCGCGCAGACGGTCTCCGGAGAAGAAGGAAAGGAAAAATACCTAATGCCTATTAATGCAAGTTAATTAAAGAAGAAGGCAGGAAAGCTGCTCAGCAACTAATTGATGAATAATAAAATTGTGTTACAGTATTTTATAAGTAAATATAATGGTTACAGTATGCAGTAATGTATTGCAAAATTATAATTTAATTTTTTGGATTTTTGGCTTTTTTCTGTATTAATTTCGGTTATTTAGAGATTGAACTAGGACCACTCAGCTACTTTAGAAGAGAGCTTTGGTGGCCTAGGGAAAGTTTATAAAGATTTGGAAAAATTTGAGCAGGGGTTTGCTGCAAATTTAAAATTTAAATTTTAGCCTATTGAATTAATGTAAATTTTAAAATTTAATTAGCTCAGTTAATATTTAGAGTTTGGAGCTGAGTCTGGTAGTTTAATCGTAGGCGAGCGGTCTTCGGTTGGCGCGAGCGTTCAGTTGGCGGGTCCTTAGACACCGTAAATTCAATGCACTTCGTATGCTTGATTTACTACTAACAGTAGAGTAGCGCTGCCACCACCGTAATTTGCGTATTACGGAACGTTGAAAAGTCTCACAGCTTGCTTCGAGATGAGACTGGGTTATTTTACGCCCCATGGGCAAATGACTCAAGATAAGCTATGGTCTTGATTAATGAAGCAACGAAAATTAATTGGTTCACTGTATTTTAGACTGAATAAATGAAACTAGCTAAATTATTATTAATATTATTAATATGCGACGAGTTATGATTCGATGGTGCCGCGAGGGCGACTACAAATGATCAACTATGCAAATGAGAGAATTTACTATCAGTACGCAGGCAATGCGTCAAAGGAGAAAAGGATGGATAAGGAACAAAACACGGGAACAACAATTTAACGTCCTCACAGCGTAATATTTATAGTAGTTAACGGAACATTTCATGGCGTTGATTGAACAGTAAAAGAAACTTTAGTTATTTAACTGGACCTTGTGGTCATAAATATGAACACGAGTAAATTAACACTGGGAAGACGGGCAAAAATAACAAGTTCAAAATAAAGGGGCACAATGGCCAGAACCGGGGAACCCAGGGCCAGAATCAGGGAGCGGAAGATGACGGAAGGGTGGCGTAGGGCAGCACCATAAGGTGGACAGAGAAGGGCCAGACCCGGGACTACGGAAAATAATTCACAGCCCGAAACTGAACGAAGATTAAAATTCAAAAAGTCAGTGGGAGGCTCATCCTACCACATGCGCCCCCGTGCCGTGGCGAAGGAAACACAATCAGAGACCTCCCGGTCCTCAGAGCCGTTGGCCGCGGCGCGAGCGGCTGGCGCGGCCGCCTCGGGTCGCCTGGCGGGCGCCGCGGGCCGTGCCGTTAGTTGTTCGGGCGGGGGTCTGGCCGGTGTCCTGGCCGTCGGTGCTGTGGCCAGCGCCGTTCGTTCCTGGGCGGTTGCCAACTGGGGCCGGCCGTGCTGGTGATGCCGATCGGGTTGACCAGGTAGAGTCGGCCACCGTCGTAATGAAGTCGCTCCGGGCGCTTTTCCACCGCCTCATCCCAAAACGCTCGGAGGCGGGGCGTCCACCCGGCGCTAAGAAGACCGGCCTCCCAATACGCTATGGCCAGGAACAGGGCCAAAGCAGGGCGAGGGTGCCCTCTTCGTAACCGAAGGCAGTTCTCGGCCTTGGTTAAAAATTCGTCGAGAATATCGCCGTTGGCTCCCGGTGGCATCCAGCGGCACAACAAGCGCCAGAGGCCGTCGATGCGCACCCGGCCTCGGCGGACGACTTGGCGATATTCATATTCCAGCGCGGCTCGTAGCTGCTCTCGAGCCGGGGCGGCTCCAGAAAGAGTCGCCGCATAGGCGCGCAGACGTGCGGGCTCGCCGGGTCGAAGGCCAGGGCTGACCCTCGGGGCCGGTCGCAGAGGCATTCAATGGTGCATTGGCAATAGGGAAAATTTGCAACCGGAGCAACGAATTAATAGTAGCAAACGATAATTAGTTGACGAGCGAGATATAGAAGATTGGCCGGAGAATAAATTTTAAGATTGGCGCAATTGAAAAATCAAACGCTTAAATACTCGTATGGCGGGCCAGAATATGAACAAAGGGGGGCCAGAAAACGGCCAATAAACGAAAATACCCCTCCAGCGCATTTTAGTTGAGGAAGCGCCTGAAGATTGGGGGTGGAGAGAAATCAAAAAGAGGTAATAAAATGATAACCACTAGAGAGGGGTGCGGTGCCGCCTGTCCAGGGTTAGGCTGAACGCCAAACGGTTGAAACGGGGAGGCCCCGAATGGGCTCACAAGAATGGGGGGCAAGGGGCACTTTAGAGTTTCGCAAAATAAGTTAAGAAATATACAACGTGACTACCAGTAACAAAATTGAGGTTTCCTAACCAGCTTTAATATTAGGTATAACTGAATATAAGAAATTAACCGAAACATCGCACAGGTCTCCATAAGGAGCTATGCAAACAAAAAGGAGGAAAAGACACTAGAGAAGAATTTTCCCAGGCTTTGCTCAACAGAGATCAGGAGCCCAGTCTCATCCCCGTAAAATACCCAGTCTCATCTCGAAGCAAGCTCTGAGACTTTTCAACGTTCCGTAATACGCAAATTACGGTGGTGGCAGCGCTACTCTACTGTTAGTAGCAAATCAAGCATACGAAGTGCATTGAATTTACGGTGTCTAAGGACCCGCCAACTGAACGCTCGCGCCAACCGAAGACCGCTCGCCTACGATTAAACTACCCTCCCCCCGGAATTGAGGACCCCGGCAGACGGAGTATCTACGAGTTGTTTCTATCGGGATTCGTCCACGCAAATTTTCCCCGATAGCGCAAACTCCTTGTACACCTACTAAAGTATTTTGATTAATATTTTGATGCTGCACTTGTTGATTTGGCACTGACTGCACATTATTTTGATTTTGCACTGGCATAAACTGCTCATTATTTTGATGTTGCACTGACATAAACTGCTCATTATTTTGATGTTGCGCTGGCATAAACTGCTCATTATTTTGATGTTGCACTGGCATAAACTGCTCATTATTTTGATGCGCTGGCATAAACTGCTCATTATTTTGATGTTGCACTGGCATAAACTGCACTGCGTCTTCGTACTCGTCTTCACTTTCTGAGTCATTGTACACATTCGGCTGACTATTGGCTAACTGTTCCCTATGACTACTTTTGATAATTGTTCTACAATTTCGTAAACTGCCCTTTGTTTTCTGTGAAATTTGTTAGCCTCTGTATTAGCAATTACTTGATTATTGATAAATACTAAGCTTCCTACAGGCAATTTTTCGGCTTAGGCTTATTAGAGTACTCCTGCTCACGGTTTTGTTGCACTAATTTTAATCTCTTTCTTGCTAGTTCTTGGCCTTCCTGCAGATTCTGTTGATGTTCCTGGACATAAGATGGCAAATCCTGAAACTGCTTTGGCTCGTTCAGCTCATTGTCACAGGGCATTCTAGCCTCTCGGCCAAAGACTAAATAATGCGGACTAAATCCTGTGGCAGTGTGCGTGCTGGTTCTCAGAGCTGTTATGCAACCTGGCAACAGAACGTCCCAGTTGGAATGCTCCTTCTCCAGTAAACAGGTGAGAATTGATTTTATCTGCTTATTAAGGTTTTCTACTAAGCCATTGCTCTGCGGATGATAACTAGTTGTTCGAGTGTGTCTAATGCCATAGAGGTCTAAAAATTTTTAAAGGCCCTACCAGTGAACTGTGTTCCCTGGTCTGTGTGAATCCATTGTGGAATCCCAAAATCAGCGAAAACTCGTTCTTGTAAAATTTTGATAACTGTTTTTGCCTTCTGATTTCTAATTGCGAATGCGAATGAAAACTTGCTAGTGCTGTCTATGACTGAAAGTACATATTTGTTTCCTGATTTGCTAGTTTGGCCAATAGGTCCTATCAGATTGGAATTGGAATCATGGATCATGGAATTGGTGAAAGACTTCACTATCCAGAGACTTGGGCAACACTACCTTTGGATCAGTCTGCCCCATAGATAAGTCTATCTTGAGTACAGCGTCCTCAATTCTGAGCAACTCGTAGTAACCTAGGAGGTTCCTACAGTCGTGGGTTAACTCTAGTCGTTCTTGAAATGTCGGTTTAGGCAAGTCATTCTCAATTAAATTTCTAACAAAGCCTACCGCCGGATCGGCTAGCTGTGCTGCGATCAATTGCTCACGGCGAACTGGGCTACGGAGATAGTCACTGAGCAGGGCATTGCATGCAGGCGGATTTCCGGTTTTAGGCTCCTGTCCCTGTCTATTGTCTAGCCTACTGCTACTAAAGATCGGAGTATTGTGTCGGTTCGTTACAATGTCTTGTGACGAACAGCATGACGGAACTCCACTGCTCGAGCTACAGGTTTCAGCGAACGCGGAATTGCCTGAGCTAACAGTAAAAGCTGATGCTGGGTCTGTATTCACAGTTGCCCTACAGCTTAGCGACCTGGCATGTGGGGACATCTCTTCCGGTTGAGGATCAGGGATCCTGGATAGAGCGTCAGCATTCACATGTTTAGGGCTACTTCTATGTTCTATCTCAAAATCAAATTCGGAAAGTCTTTCGATCCAACGACCTAAAATGCCTGTCTGTTCGGTTTGGCGAAGCAACCAGGTTAGGGCATTGTGATCAGTGCGCACCTTAAAACGTTTTCCTACGAGGTAAAATCTAAAGTACTTCAGCGAGTCAACAATCGCTAGAAGCTTCTTCCTCGTAATCGGATATCTAGTTTCTGACTGCCTCATCTTCCGACTATAATACGCGATCGGCCTTTCTATGCCGTCGCTCTGAACTTGATTCAAGACCACCCCAATTCTGACATCTGATGCATCAGTGTCTAACACAAAATAAACTTGGGGGTCTGTATTTAACTCTGGGTAAGCAAGCACTTCTTCGGAACACATCCGTTCCTTCAACAACTCGAAGCATTCATCATGAATCCTGATCCATTTGTCCTGGATAAATTTGATGTTCTTCTTGGTTAACTCACAAAGTGGTGCTGCTACCTCGGCGAAATCTCTAAGAATTTTCTATAGTAATTACTGAGTCCGAGAAAGCTTCGAAACTCTGTTACAGACTTAGGTTTCGGCCAGTTCCTAATTGCTTCTAATTTTGACGCATCTCTCTTAATTCCTGCTTTGCCTATGACGTGTCCTAGATATTGTAATTCTGATTTGAAAAGGTGACATTTCTTAACTTTTAGTTTCATGTTAAAATCATGTTAAAGCTTGAATTAATCTCTTGAGCACTTCTTTCAGGTGTTCTAAATGCGATTCAAAGTCTGCACTATAAACTATTACGTCATCTAAGTAAGCTATGGCGAACTTTTGTGCAATGTCCTTGAGAACTAAGTTCATGCACCTTTGAAAAGTTCCTGGGGCTCCTTGCAATCCCATTGGCAATACTCAAACGAGCCTCGATGTAAAGTTGGAAAGCCAGTCTTGCACTTAATCTTCTTCCCTAAGAGCTATCTGATAATATCCTGAAAATAGATCTAACGTAGAGAATTGACTTGCTCCATGGAGACATGAAAATGTTTCATTGATATTAGTTATTGGAAACGGAAAGTACTCCGATTTATTGTTTAGTGCTCGATAGTCGTTAACTAATCTCAGCGAACCGTCTTTCTTAGGTACTATGACAAATGAGGTCGAGTACTGCGAGTAACTAGGCCTAATGATGCCTCTAGCCAACATGAGATCTAAATGTTCATCTACCTCCTTGATCCAATGAGGTGGAATCTTCCTAGCTGGTATCTGAACTGGGTTGTTGTCCTTAAAGATAATCTCATGAGTGACTAAATGCGTTCTGCCTAAGTCTAACTCGTGCTGCGAGAAAGCTGCCGAATGTTCCTTGACGACCTCGATCACCTTTTGTCTCTGCTCCTGAGTCAGTTCAGTTCCTATGTTAATCTCACTAATCCAGTCTTCTGACTTCTCCTGCACTTGACTGATATTTTCTCTACCTTCGCAAGACTGTGTTCTTATTCTGCTCTTCTTCTGGCTGTTCCTTCAGATTAGTTAAGCTCGCTAGCTAAGAGTGGTTTAGCCATCCCTACTAATGCTGATGCTGGTACTCTTGCTTCCTGTGAACTGGTGTTAATTACTTCTAAATAATCTTCCCCTTGTCTTAGAGTTACTAAACTTGGCACTACAGTTACTTTCTCTTCTCTAGTCTTTAATCCTGATCTGAGTGGCTCAACAACTGATGGCACTCCAAAATTAGTTTCACTACCTGCTGCTAATCTGACCTTGACTAATCCTGAACTATTAGCTGGAACTGTCGTCTTTTCTGCGACATACATTCTCCTAACCTGAGGCTTAGCTCTGGTGGATCGAAGCGGAATTCTAGTTCCTTGTTTCATGGTTAGCATTCCTGCATCGAAGTCAATGGTAGTACAATATTTTTGGACAAACGTCACACCTATTACATTTTCTACATCTGCGTCCCATAAGAGAAACTCAACTTCTTCCTCGAAATCGCCAAATGTTGCCTTAATAACTACGAAACCCTTAATTGGAATAGGCTCTTCCATAAGAGAAACAATTCTATTGTCCCAATGCTTAATTAGATGCCTATTCTTGCCAGTGAAAAGATGCTTCCAGGTTTCGCGTCCTAAGATATTTCTATTACTGCCAGTGTCTAATAGATAAACTACTAGCAATCTTCGTCGCCCCTTCGGGGCGCGCAAAAAGAAAAGCAAAAATTATTCATGGAAACAATTACAGTTGCTGGGCCATAGACTCCCAGCTCCTCAGTTGCTGGGCCACAGACTCTCAGATTCTCAGTTGCTGGGTAACAGACTCCCAGATCCTCAGTTGCTGGGCCATCAGCTTGCCAGATCCTCAGTTGCTGCCCACTATCCTCCATGGATTTAAGCTACTAATGGAAGAGCTGCTGAGCTAAATGCAGCCAGGAAACTAAACTCCCTTCACCGCGCATCCCCGCATACTCAGCGGCGGCATCGGAGCCTTCAAGGACATCTCGCACCGTATGAGCAGCTAACTGGAGGAGCAGGCAGTGATACTGGACGAATTTGATGAGAACACCACCGAGAGACAGAGATGAACACCACCGAGAGCAAGCTGGACACCACAATGAAAAAGATGGCCAAAGTGTTGCACATGTCTAATGACAGGCGGCAGTGGACTGTCATTGGCGTGTTGTTGCTAGTGCTCATAATTCTCATTGTGCTTTTGTTTGTACTGTGAACAGTTAAGTATAAAATACGGCTGCAGTTATCTCATTTTGATTAAAGATTTTTTAGAAATGCATATCCTGTATGTCAAATACAGATATAGAATCTACAAGTCTTGATCCCAATTATCCCAGTCCTGATTCTTTTTATCACAATCCCGATCCCCTTAATCGTCAATCCTGATTCCGATTATCCCAATCCTGATCCCATTTATTCCAATTTTGCACTCCTGATCCCATTTAACCCAATCCTGGTTGCATTTATCGCCAATCCCTTCAAAATCAGTCTGTTTAGTTTGGATTTTTAGAAGTAGTCATTTGCTTTTGAGTTTTAATACTCAAATTATGCGCAAGTCAACGGATTAATAAGCGTTTAAGTTTTATGTTATCCCTTCTTTGTCTTAGTCGCCTATTTTGAATGTTGCAACAAAACTTTTAATTTAGCGTGACCACTACTTGTCGATTTCGTTAACAGTAGTATCTGATGTACACGCTAAGACAGATTTATATTTAGTAAAAATCGACAGCGATAGTCTGTTTGTATGTATTTGTAATTTGACGAATAATTTGAATATTTTAGAGCTGTGACGTTTCTCTCGTTGCTTGTTACCGCAAGGGTGGCTCCTGTACTGTTTTAATTATAAGAGTAATAATGATACTCTTTGGTTTCCTACAAGTGTGTACTATGTAGTAAACATAATACTGTACTCAAAGAAGCAAGATATATAGATAATGTGTTCTGTGTTGTTGATTTCTTTGCATACAAATAATCGATTTATAGTACATTTATGTACTTTGTGTCTAATCAACATTGAATGTGCATGGTGAATGACAGTAAGTTTTAAGTCAAACGAGTTCTAATAAAAAATATACCTTCCATGCGCATTAACTCCAGAAAATATTCATAAATTTCAGAAACTCAAACTCCTAAAATTCATAAACAGGCACAATGCCGATAGGATCTTTATTTGACAAATTATTGTACGCTTTTACAATTTTCACTTAACCAAATGTTAAACTACTTAACAAACAGTTCTTCTTCATCATTTCAACAATGCTTCTTCATTCTTGAATAATGCTTCGGCTGCGGCTGCCGCTGCGGCTGCGGCTGCGGCTGCGGCTGCGGCTGCGGCTGCGGCTGCGGCTGCGGCTGCGGCTGCGGCTGCGGCTGCGGCTGCGGCGGGGAAGGTCACGACATTCAGCAGCTATATGCCCGCGGCGGAGACAGAATCGGCAGAGTCCGACTGTGAAAAGAAAGCGATTAGATTTGTCACATATTAGTTTTGTGACGTATATTCACTTCACACGAAATGAGTAGTCAAACGAAAACAGATTTAGTCAAAACTACCCCTAGGGATAAGGATTGGGATAGGGATAGGAATAGGGATAGGGATAGGGATAGGAAAAGGGATTCATTTTTCTTACAGGCAGACTTTAACTTATTTTCTACAGGCAGACAGCTAGGAAGAGACTTCGTTCGGGCGTAGTGAAATTGTTAACAACGGAGTTCGTTATATAGACTATAGTGTACAGTGGCCAGATAAAACCAGATAATGGCTGCCTGCTCCACCACCCCAAATTTGCTGTTTTTACCCCCAAATCTCTTGTTATCTCTAGCGCTGATTGGCTCCCCCGGTCGGCTTTTGATTCCTGAGTAATTTCAACCAACCAGCTACTCCCCAGCCCAGCCCAAAAAGCCTATATTTTGTTTTCAGTGGACAATGAGAGTGAGACATCGTACTTAATCACCTCATTATTGATTTTATCTGGTGTCTCTACCTCCAGTAAAAAATTTTGCCACAAAAAGGCACTTTTAAGTCTACGCGTACATTTCAGTTTTGTTTTGTAAAAAGTAAAAGCGCTGTTAGTATTTGCTCTTATAGTCCAAAAAATCAATAACTTTCCGCGGCTGGCGTAAACAGTCCGAATAAAATAATAGCATGAAAAAAGTCTCAGCGATCCAGTGCCACCCAGCGGAGGGGTTGGCGCTGACTGCAGCCCCTAAATCGACCCCAGCCTAAACCAGCGCACCAATCAGAGGCCACTAAATTATAAGGGTTGTTAAAATTTACAAACAGGGGTGACTAAAAATAGAGTGGACGGTAAGAATAAGGCTAACAGAAAGTCGAGATGCTGACCAATCAGACGGCAGCGAGAAAATATTGAGAGTTGTTTTGGGACGAAGGAGTGGCTGCAGGGCTGCAATATATAATCAAAACAAACTGTAAATGCAGTAAACTTTTCGCCTCAACTGTTTCAAGTCAAGCACAACTTTTATCTACTTTTAACTTAAACTCTTTAAGTAACGAAGAGAAATGGACTCAAACCCTACGCCAGTCCAGAAGGTCAAATACGGCATTTCTGCTCTTCTACCCGGCTTGATGGATTCACCGGTCACTGGTCTGATAACGAGACTGACAAAAATCCACGACTACGAGAACAACAAAGCTGGATCAGGCCAAGTGTTCTCCTTCACTTTGACTGACGACACTGCAGACATCGGAGTGAGCGTTTTTGGCAAGGACCTGAAGTCCTGGCTGGAAATGTGCCAAACGGTCGAGACAGTGCGCATTTCAGGAGGTTGGATCAAAAAGGCTGACCCAAGGTACAACACTACGGAAAACGAGTATGAGATAAGCGTCTCAGTTGACAGAAGCGGCACCATCATGACTTCAAACGAGACGGTTAACAGGCGTCCCCGGCACTACAGGAGGATATCGGAAATTTCTGCATGCTAAATGAAAACGTAAATATCTTGCACTTTGTACCTTTATTTTCTTTTATACATTTATCTTCTTTTATACATTTTCCTCGTGCTTTATTTGCCTTTTTGCATAAATAATTGGACTTCATTCAGCTAAATTTGCCCTACTCAAAAACTTTTACTGTACAACAGGAAAGTTGACGTTCGTGGCATCATTTCTGCCGTTGAGAAGCCAAATGAAGTAAAAACTGGTGCCGGAAAGCTCGACGATTTAGCAAAAGTTACCATCGTTGATCAGTCCGGGTCGTCGTGTCGTGCACTTTTCGGGCCAGTTCTTCTGCGCAGGTGAATAATTGGTCTACCGGCGACATTCTCGCGATTCATGGCTCTCAAGTTCAAGAGTACGCCGAGATGATAAGCCTCGGCTGTTCGCAAGCGGAAGTGCATCACTGGCCGGAAAATTCGCAAGAGTTCTCTGACCTAACCGAGTGGTACAACGGCGCCACAGCTAGCCAGCAGCATTTCGAGGCTGTGCGAGCGACACAGACTGCACCACCTGAGCAGCAAGCATCACACGATGAAGAAATGATGAAGAAACACTACCCCGAACGAATGTTTCACCAGTTTAACAACATGCGAAGAATAAGACTGCGTTTCGGAAGCAAAGAGGTTAGTTTATTTCGAAAATGTGTGTTCACTTTAGTTTAATCAATGGCAGTTACTATTGTATACTTCTTATGCCTGTTCACTTCAGTTTAATCAAAGACGGTTATAATTATATACTTTTCAAACCGAATCCCACTTCACAGGTAACATTTTCACGAGATTCGAACAGCTGGACTCAGCAGGTACCCACAGGCTCTACACCTAGGCCTCTGTACACGAGTGACACGTCTCAGCAGAACAGCTGGACTCAGCAGCTACCCACAGGCTGTACACTTAAAACTCCGTACACTGGTGACTCGAGCACTCGAAATCAAGAATCTTTGACATCACCGGCAGAGGATGAAGACTAATTTTTTCTTTTTGAATTTCTTCAAACTGAATTCGAACAGATATCAATCAGAACATTTTGAATTTCTTCAAACTGAATTCGAACAGATATCAATCAGAACATTTTGAATTTCTTCAAACTGAATTCGAACAGATATCAATCGGAACATTTTTCCCCAACCTCTATTTCTGTACTGTTGTCTTTTAACTTTCGCAAATTTATGCCTCAAACTGCAAGTAAAGATATATTTTTAAGATCTAAAAATCTATTTATAAATTTGTAACTGCAGAAGGGCTTGAATAATATCACCTTTTTTATTTATAGTAGTAATAAGTAATAATCACGCAAAATTCGCTAGCAGTTTGACAAGTTTGAATACTTTTTATTTGCATCAATTTGCGACGGAGCCTACGTCTTTAATTCGATAAATAAAAATGATTTCCGGGAAAACTTTTACCCAAGGCGTAGGCTCTGAATATTTGTCTTTGTCTTTATTTTTCAACTGTTGTTAAACAGTCTGACAAAGGTTTATGGTAGAAGAACATAATTTTTAAAATATAAGCTTTAACAGTATAATACTCTTATTTAGATCATAAAAAATAATGGGGAATACTATAGGCATAGTGTCTGCCTGCGACGCCAAAATGAGTGTCTGCGGTGCCAAAATGAGTGTCTGTGGTGCCAAAATGAGTGTCTGCCTGCGACGCCAAAATGAGTGTCTGCGGTGCTAGAATGAGTGTCTGCGGTGCCAAAATGAGTGTCTGCGGTGCCAGACTGAGTGTCTGCGGTGCCAAAATGAGTGTCTGCGGTGCTAGAATGAGTGTCTAATATAATTAAAGATAATTCATCCAAATAGCTATGTCACTCTGAACTAAATGCAACTTCCTACTTTACCCAAAGATGTCAATATAATAAATGGGATTTTAAACTACAATATATACTACAAATAATATATATTACTTTTATCATATGATCATAAATATTACCCATGGCAATAGAAGATGCCCCTGTTATAGATGATGCAGCTACACTGCCTGTAGCAGCTATAGCAACTTCCGATTGGCAATCAACATGTCCATACAGCTCATCAACGGAAACATTGCCCATGCAATTGGTAGTTAATGCACTTTCTCCATGATGGGACAACCGAGTCTGTTTGGCAGCTGAAGGCTCATTAGAAGCAGGAATAGGAAAGAGCTGCAAGGCCTTTTCCACCATATTATCTGTGTTTTCAGCCTCGCTAGCAAGTGTAGACAGTTGATTCATACAGGAATTTATATAGCGTTCAGAGCCTTTGGCTACTTCAGAGTTTAAGGCAATGGCCTTTGACACGAGCGGCGGTAGTGTGGAATGAAATAGTTTACCATACATGCGAAGGCAAATCTTAGATCCCTTAAAGAAAAATATTAAAGAAAAAGATAAGGCGAAGGAAATCGTTTTATATGAAACTTTAGGTTTTTAAAATATTTAAAATATTCTTTAAACTTACCACTTCCAAGGAGGCCTTCTCTTCCGGTGTAAAAGATGATGGCTAATATGGGCTTCCAAAATAAATACATACATATTTCTCATCCCAGGACACTTTATGGATAATGAAACAAAAAATGTTGATGAATTGTTGGTTGTTGCACGATCAAGAGGTTTAATTTGTCGTTTGCTACGTGCAGATGCCATTGTAGAACTAAGCTATAATGAGAAATATATACAATTGCTGTTTGCAATATATATATTTTCATATTTCTAGGCATAGCTTTGCTATATCATATAAATTAGATCTATATACAACTCCCTATATGAAAAAGTTGTAAAATTGCGAATGGCATCCAGTGCACTATTGAAATTTTTCTAAAGCGCAGTACAAACACAGGCGCGTAGCGCCTGCGCGCATGCACTGCCCTTCTTGCTAGTTGCTAACTATGTTTTCCTGAATTTTGATTTTGGAAAATTAAAATTTTAATTTTGATTATTTGACAGTTATTGAATTTTGATTTTAATAGAAAAGCTCTTTTGGAAAATCTCTAATAATGCTAAAGTGCAGTAAAAAAATTCGACTCTATTCTAAAGCGCACATCTGCAGGTTTCAACCTTATACCAATAGGGATACAACTTAATGAATGCATTTTAGATTTTGTATATTAATCAAGTTTAATTAAATTAAAGATCAGTTGATCAAGCCTCGCTTTGATATATAACTAAATTTTAGATTTTAAATCTAAAATATAAAAACTTATAGACACGGCAGCTGTGTCTCTAATAGTGACTTGGTCTATACTTATAGACACAGCTGCTGCATTATAGGCACAGCTGCCGTGCCTATAAGTATAGACCCAGTCACTATTAGAGACATGGCTGCCATGTCAATGAAACTTGCACAGCAGCCGTGTCCTTAATATTGAATAGGTTCACACTTAAAGACACGGTGGGTGACCGAGCGTGTCTTTAATATTAGAGCTTATAGGCACGGCTGTCATCGCCATGTATAATCATTGATCGGATAAAAAGATCAATGGATTGAAAAACGTATTGAAAAATTAAATTAAATTTTTTAAGAATAACACAAAATCATTTTAAAGTGCAGCCAAAATTTTATGTAGCTACTTAAATAGAAATAATTTTTTCAATACATATCAGCCGCACTTTAAGATTTAGTGTTACTCTTATATTAAAAAATTAAATTAAATTAATTATTTTATTCAATTTCAAAAAACTTTAAAATTTCAAGACGGAAAAATTTCTGTTTGCTAAAAAAATTCAAATTAAAAAACTGACCACTAGGGATTCGAACCAAGCTACACGTAATCACAAGGCAATCAACATATCCCCTAAGCCACTATTTCTTGTAAGAGAGCCCTATAAAACACGCATTTTATATTGATGATTATATCCGTGCCTATAAGCTCAAATATTATAGTTATAGACGCGGCCACCATGCCTACAAGTATTCCACTTAAATAATAGCCGGATAGGGTCTAGGCTAAACTCTCTAACAATAAAATATTTATAAAATAAATAATAACTTATAATCAGTGGCATATGGTAGGTAACGGGGCTAGGTCCCCCTGAAATTAACTCTCCTTGAAAAATCTACCGAAAAGTTGCTTTTTTTCCGATAATTTTCTGGAGAAAAAACCCTTCCCTTGTATACCCCCTCCTTTGGGTGCTAAATGCCCCCCCCCCCCTGAAAAAATTTCTGGCAGTGCCACTGCTTATAATCTTAAACATATTCTAAATAATGAGTTCTTAAATTTAAAAAAATCATTCTACTAATTTATATTACATAGACTAGGGGACACAAAATCCCGGAATCCCGGATTCGAAATCCCGGACAAAGTGGGCAACGGAGAATGGACATGTATGCATGTATGTTCCTTATTTGAACTAACTGCCATTTTACGATAAAATACTTGCTATTATATCAGACATTATAAAAACATAGCCTTAACGTTCCGGGATTGAATCCCGACCCTGTGAATCCCGGGATCCGGGATTGTGACCCCTAACATAGACCATCTTTATATAAAATTATTGGCCTATTGCTAGCAGGTTGGACTAAGCAGAGCCTAATATAATATTGCAAAAATAAAGCCAAATGAAAAAAAGGCCAAGCCTAGGGCCTATAACTTATTTATGAGTAGGCCTAGTGGCAGCATTCATTACACAGTTAATAGGCTGATAGGGTTAAAAGAAGTTTAAAGACAGGTAGACCCTAATACTAAAGCAACATGAATAGATAGCATATTACAAATTTAGTAGGACTATACTATATTGCGATTGTAGGATTTTTAAAAGTATGAATGAAAAGTGGATCTTATGAAAAGTTAGATTTCATACAGTGTATGCCTATACAGTGCATTAAATTTATAAATATAAGTATTAGACACTTATTCTAGCAATTTAGCGCTGCAGATAATTTTTTTTCAAGTAAGCTTTTTTACAAGAAACTCATCTTGCTCGACAATGAGCGTATAAAATTATTAGTTATAAAGTTGTAGCCCTGGCTTTGACAACACACAAAACTGGACGAGGCAGTCCTTTGCAACATTAATGCTGTGTTACAGAAAAATCTTTTTTAGAGATTTAACTTTCAGATTTTCAGTCTTTCTCTCAAACTAACTTTTAGTAATTTATAGTCTTATTTCTGACATTTTAGATGCCAAACGCTTTTTTTAGTGGCCATATTATGTCGTTTTGTTAAAAATAAAGAACGCAACAATTAATATGCATTTCTCAAAACAATGTTAGAGTAAATATTATAAGAAAATTAAAGAGCCATCATGTCAAACATTAAAGAGCCATTATGTCAAATATTAAAGAGCCACCATTTCAAACATTAAAGAGCCATCATTACAGACATTAAGGTGCCACCAGGTCAAACATTAAAGAACCACCATGCCTAACATTAACGAGTCACCATGTCAAGCATATGCGTGACTCCATGTCAAACATTAAAGAGCCATCATGTCAAACATTAAAGAGCCACCATGTCGAACATAAAATAGCCACCATGTCTAACATTAAAGAGCCACCATGTCAAACAATGGTGGCCATGTCAAGCGTATACATGACTCCATTTCAGACATTAAAGTGCCACTATGTCAAACATTAAAGAGCCACCACGTCAAACATAGAAGAGCCACCATGTACAACATAAAAAGTCACCATGTCAAACATTTAGGAGCCACCATGTCAAACGTCGAATAGCCACCATGGCAAACATAAGAGACACCATTTCAAACGTAAAAAGAAGTGTCATGCCAATCATAAAGGAGCCACTATAAAGCTAAGTAAATTGTCTCACTAGCTACTTATTGTTTGGTGGATGCTTGCTATTTATGGATCGATACTTGCTATTAGGTGGATGCTTGCTATCTGGGGTTGCTTGCTATCTGGGGGTGCCTGCTATCTTTGGGTGCTTGCTTTTAGGTGGATGCTTGCTATCTGGGGGTGCTTGCTATCTGTGGGGGGATGCTTGCTATCTGGGGGTGCTTGCTATCTGGGGGGATGCTTGCATGCTGTCTTGTGATGTTTTCTTTTTGCATTGCTCTTCATTTGAGCAGTTTGTCTATTGTCTTTGTGAAGGCTTTTTTGGCTGTCTTTTTGATACGCGTAGAGAACAGCGATTCTATCCAGATGTCCCCCATCGGGGGGCGAAGATTGCTAGTTAAAATTAAAAGTTAAAATTAAAAGTTAAATTTAAGTTGTATTTTCATATATCATCCATGGAATCAGCATGGACGAGGGGTCGCACTCCATGGATGAAAATTCCATGGCCATCCATGATATCAACATGGATCATGGACCATCCATGATTTGGCCATGATCCTGGTTTAGGGTAGTGCTGCCACAAGCTTAGGTACTGTCATATCCGTAATGAAGGGCTCTCTTTGGGTCCCACGCAAATAAATAACGCTAGAACAACTAGTCTCAGAGATATTTATGTCCAATTGACAGGACTCAATGGTAGCAAATGGCCTAAGCGGCGCAGTCCTAGCACTGACTGAAATTGTCCGCGCATGAGCGTGTCGGAGTGTAGCTCCCAGAGGATCCCCAACTCCTGATAACCTTATGGCTAACTAGTCTCGCGCAGATGGGCGGCGATGGTAAGTCTATGCGCCTGAAGCATCAATAGACTCACAACTAACTAAGTCTAACCAGCTATTTCTTAGAATCGCACACGTGTACTGCGACTGCCTGTGTCGCGAATAAACTATCAGCAGAATGACTTTAGCCAACTGACTTCCTGCCAATAGGGAAGGCTGGAAACAGTGCTATAGCTCTAGCAATGCTCTACCAAGACCTGCTCAGGAGCGTGCTTTCTGCTTCTAGCGATGCTTTGCTCTACCAACCTGCTCAGGAGCTTTGGTTCGCTGTTAACCGGCGCTAGAGCGCTAGAACTTGGAGATGTTTTTCGACAAGTTCCTCAAGACGGTTCTGAGGAGAAAATCAGACAGATCGGTCTGCATGCATTAATATAGAACGCGGAGGTGGAGCGTTTGGGCATTCCGTGGACTGACCATTGAACGGCAGCCAGAACCCTAGTCACCAGATACATTGCCACAATGTTTCCACAAAGTTGTTATATCATGTTGCTGAATTGTTGCCATCAATGTTGCTACAACAGATTATTTGTCGTGACGTTGTCAACATTGCAACGTTGTTGTAACTGTAGCGACTTTCTTCATTTGTTCCACCTTCTCGCTTATGTTAGTATGTCTTAATTCTGATTGGCTGCCTCTCTGCGCTTAACTCTATCTCTGCCTTCTCTGCCTTCTGGTCGCGCCTTGTACCCACTCCCCATTGCACGCTTACTTGTTTTCGTTATCACCTTCTACCCCCCTCTCGCTCTCGTGCTCTAATTATTCACCCGTCTCTTATCGTGAATGCAACCCCACCCCCTAATTTAGGCAATGTCTTTTAAATATATGAATTTGGGCCCTGCGCCCTCTGGTCTGGTTTGTGTTCAATTCCAAATAAAGGCTTACCGATATTATTTACAGTAACAACATAGATACATCCTTATACTACTCTACTATGAGTAGTGCAGCGAGAGTTGTGAATAAAATAAATTAAGGCATAAAATTGTTAAACCAGAATTAACTTTTTTAGCGCTGAAAATATCTACCATTTTAATTGCAAAAGGATGGATACATGTTTCCAGATAAGTTTGTGAGTTGCGTTCTGTGAGTATTTTCCTATCCTTCTATCTTCTAATAATCTAAATATACTAAATCTCTAATATTTGTATGCTTGAATGAATGTCCATAACGCTCTAGAGATTCTATTCTAATCTTCTAATCTAATCTTCTAAATATACTAAATCTCTAATATTTGTTTGTTTGTATGTTTGTCCATAACGCTCTAGAACTCGCATTTCTTGACCAATTTTGATCGCGTTTTCGCCAAAAGATTTGTAATCAGCCTGGGATTGTATGGTTAAAATTTCTTGTATCTGCTTCAATGCTAAAGGGATTAAATATTCGAAAAACATGCTTTTTTGCAAAGGTCAAGCAGCTCTTTCGACTTGAAATGCATTGTAAGAATGCTAGATAAAAAACTGACTGGCTGAATTCTGATCCTGATAAAGATTGCATCACAACAAGTTCAAAACACTGTGCAAGAAAAGCACAAGACAGAAATGCGTAACCATATTGCTATCTTAAATTGAGACTGATACTGACTGCCAGAGTAATTGATTATGTCATAGCTGCTTCATGTGACTTTCACTCGAAGAGAATTTGTGTTAGTATTCGTGTAACGTTCTAGAGATCGAACCGATTGACCAATTTTTATCGCGTTTTCGCCAAAAGGTTTGTAATTATCTGGAAATGAGACAGTTAAAATTTCTTTAATTGGCTTTAATGCTAAAGGTATTAAATATTCGAAAAACGAGTTTTCCCAATGCTTTTAATGGGAGGGCAAACTAGGTTGAATTCTTGGCCGGCTGAATTCCAATTCCAATTATGATTGCGCCATAACTTTTCTCTCTCTACTGTGTAAGCTTTAATACTGGTTGCAGTGTGCAAGGAGAAAAAATGCTTAGTGGCTGCGTGTGTACATTCTGACCCTGGCTCTGACTGGCGGACTCCATAGAAAATTGTTATTTATAGATTTCACTCAATCAACTGTGCATTGGCTCCGCCTGCACGCCTACACACTGAGCAGCCTATCACTTCTTATCACTGCTATGTATTTTAACTGCAGTTCTGAAGCATATATGGCTGATTTTGTTGTCCTCCCATCAGTTGGCGGAGTAGCCGCACTGTAGGCACTAGGATTAGGTTTAGGCTAGGCGTAAGGTTCAAGGTTCGAGTCTGCCTCCCCGGCGGATAATTAAAATAAAAATAATTCAATAATTTATAGCTTGTGCCTTGACGAATTGGAACACTTTTTGATTAATTTCAGTTGAAACATTTTTTATTAACTAGCAATTCTTTTTTTGCTACTCGGCACAAGCCACTAATCAAATTTTATTTGTAAAAACTGCTTCGAGTATAACTGATCCCATCAATGGGTATTGTCTTGCTCCATAAAAGTACGAAATTACTAAACTGCAGACAATGCTGCTAAATTGCTTAAAGGTATTGCTAAATGCAGAGCTTTTCAAGACTGCCGATATGTATCGAAAATTGTTTAGTGAGCCGTACAAATCTGAGCTGAGGTGCCGGCCAGAGAAGAACTGCAGACTGTGAATTAGTTCCTCCAGAATCTCTAAATCTAACTTTTAGATTTCACTTAACTGCGCATTGGCTCTGCCTGCATGCAACCAGTGCACTAAGCAGCCTATCACTGCTGTGTATTTGACTGCAGTGCCAAAGCATATATGACTGATTTTGTCGCCCTCCAATCAATAGGCGGAGTAGCCGCACTGTAGGCACTAGGACCAGGTTTAGGATAGGCGTAAGGTCCCAGGTGCGAGTCTGCCTCGCAGCGGACAATTAAAATTGAACTAATTATTTCATTTTAGCTTGTGCTTCCAGTAATTGAAACTTTTATGCTTAATTAACAAGGCGCACTTAATGAATTACATGTATTTTTGCTATTTGGCACAAGTCGCTAAGCAAATTTGATTTGTAAAAACTGCTTCGAGTACATGTATTACGAGCGCACTGATCTCATCAATGGGTATATTGCCTAGCTCCATGAAAGTATGAAATTGCTAAATTGCAGACGGTTCTGAAAAAGAAACTGCTGAAGGTATTGCTTATGAGCATATAGCTGCAGACTAATGAGAGGGAAAACTGCCGACTAATTGGAGGATAATGGCAGACTTCTGAGGCTCATAACTAACTATTGAGTTTTGAGTGGATACGAGTATTAACTATGGAAGTTTAAGTACAAGTTGTTAAGGGGATTACCGCCAGCTGCTAAGTGAAATATTTTTGCTTCGGGGACAATTATATGCCGCTGAGGGTAAACATGCCTAATTTTAATAAAAGTTGTAGAATGCAAAGTAGATGATAAATGTCGGCTGCTAAGAAATAACTGCAGTTTTTTTGCGGGATTAGATGCAGGGATAATTTCAGGTTGTTGTTGGGATAAATGCCGATTTATGGGGCTTAGGTTTAAATATGGAGATAAGTGTCCATCTGCGGAAAGTGCTGGTAAATTATTGCTAAACTGCTGGTGAACCATTGCTAAAGTGATGCTGAACCACTGTAATTTTTTTTAATAAAGTCTACTTTGAACAGAAGAAAACTCTACGCAAGAAAAAGCGAAAAAAGAATCACCATGTCAACCATAAAAGAAGCGGTCTGTCGAGCATAAAAGACTCAATCTTAATTGCTAAGATGTCAGGGTTGGTATGGGAAATTGCTTTGATGTCAAGACTAATGGGAGAATTTCTAAGATCTCAAGGCTTAGGGGGGAATTGCTATAATGATGTAATTCTGGGGAGAATTGCTTTGATTCAAAGTTTCATTTGTGAAATTGTTGAGTTATAAAGGCTCATTGGAAAATTGCTTTGCTGTTAAAGCTCATGGGGATAATTACTGGAATGCTTTGGCTGTTGAGGAACTGCCGAGATTGTTAGGGTAAGGTAAGGGTTAGACCATTAATTAAATTGGCTTGTCAAACATTAAAGACTTCATTGGGGAATACCAAAGCTCATGGGGGATATCTGGATTATACTGTGGCTCAAGGCTCGGGGGGAATTGCTGTGATTGCAAGACTTCGGGATATTGTCTAAATTTTGTGGCTCAATTAGGAGTTTCTGAGATATTTCTGAGAGATCAATGCTCATTATGGAATCACTGAAATGTCAATGCTCACGGGAGATCCCTGTAATGCTGTAGACTGTGGCTCTTTGGGTATTGCTGAGATACTAAGGTTCACATGAGACTGGCTGAGATGTCAAAGACTCATAAGAGAATAGCTGAAATTCACGAAAGTTCAAGGGTAATTGTTGAAATACTATGGCTCATGGTGGGACTTGCTGAAACGCTGTGACTTGGCAGGGTTACGGTTAGTTTTCAACCATGACTCATGTGGAATTTCCAAGATAGGTTAGTCGCTAAATTTTAAGGCTCATTGGGGAAAGTTTTGGATTTCAAAAGCTCATGGTGGAATTGCTGAAATCATTTGGGATTCGGCGCTTTGGTTTTTGTGTTGGCGGCGGGCCTGTTGCTGACGGCGTCGGCACCGGGGCAGCGTCCTCTACGGCAGACTCAGTCTCGAGTGGCGGAGACTGCGCGACTGTGGCGGTTGCATAGTCGTATCGTTGCCCCCAGCTTCTGGCGACACAGGCGATGTTAGCTTCTGGCGACACAAGCGATGTTGGCGGCTGACTTCTCGGCCGCGTTTCTTTCATCAGAACTAGGTGACATAGGCAGAAGCTGAGCTGCTGTCTTTATCACTTCTGCTGCTCTAAGCCGATAACAAACCGCCTCACTTCGCTGCTCATCAGCTGCATTCCGAGTCTCGAAGAAGGTGTCTGTATCAGACGCGGAGCCTATCGCAACATTCTGTGTGATGTAAATATAAAAATCCTGCATTCAGAGTTGATTAGCGGATGGAATCTAATTCCACTGAGATAATGCTATGCTAGATCTGCTTATTTCGAAGAAAAACCTAGACTTTGAATTGGATAGACAGTCGAGAAAAAAATGAACGAGTCTTTCATAATTTCTACATTGCTTGCGCGATACATAAGGAACTCACACGACTTTGGTAACGACGACGGGCTTCCTTGGCTGCACCTTAGCCAAAACGTCACAAAGCCTAACCTTCTTGGCTACTAATTCCCAGATGAACCGGATACTATTAGTAGGCTGCAACTCCTTGGACGGAATTACCTATAAGAAAAAATACGCAACGAGACGATTTTCAGCCTGGGAAGTCTTCGATGCATGGTATTCACGGCAATCAATGAATGAAATACATAACTTACTTGGAGAATGACAGCCTCGTAATATTCCCGTTCGTATTCCACCGAGCATCCTGTCCGACCAAATTTGAGTCCCCTCAACTCTGACAAGCGGACTAGGACAGTCCGCTACGTGCTTCGGAGCGGACTGGGAAAGGACTGCACAATTACTTTTATACTACTAGTAGTAAACGTCATAACATTTTAAAAATTTGTTGAAGGACATTAAAATTAAGTAAAATTATTTGCGTTTTAGTCATGGTAAATTTTATTTTCTGTGAGAAGTAAGAATGTACATAATTTATTTTTGTGAAACAATCAGCCGTCAACAGTTATTCACATTTTAATTATGGCACGCGACAGTAAGCTAATAGTTTGCATCGCTATACTATTTCCAAATTGTATCACACATAGCTAAGTAAAACTCACAGCAGCAATTAATGGTAGAATAAGCACATTAGATGTAAAAATTACGATAAAGTATGGTAAACGAAATGACGCAGTAACCAGCAAAAAATTAACCATCTTCCTCATCAAATTCGTATTCGCTTTCAATCCGCCAACAACGCTTCGTGGCGCATTGGTCGACTGCTGCAGCAGTAGCAGCAGTTTTTCTTGTTCCACGAACATGAACACCTGGTTTACTACCAGTGGCAGATGCATCTAATGCTGGCGAACCAACTGCAGCTTGCGGTTCTTCCAGAGCTGATTTTGCTTCTAGTGTTCGACGCCTTTTTTGTCGCGCTGCTTCTCGCCCAGCCGCATGCCGGAGGATGTCAATGATTGCCAGCTTGACTGCTCTCTCCGTATACAGCCGCTTTCCATTAGCGTCCATCGGAAACAGTTCCTTGATCACTTCTGTCAAGGAGTGAATTTTAGAAACGGAATTTTTCAACTACACTACATCATCACTACACTCTCCCCGTTCAAATGAAGAGGCGGAGCGAAAGCGAAGCGCGCTTTATTTAAGAAAATAGAAAGATGTTGATTTACTAAACAAAAATGGCGGCAAAAGGATGGCAAATGTCACGCCTTAATCGGCAATGGCTGGGCCAGGACCAGGATTGCAGCCCTAAATTGAATGCAAAAAGGGGGGCGCCAGCCCCTGAGAAAAGGCGCCTAAATAGGCGGGATGCTCTCAAACAGTAGCAGGGCCCGTCAATTCGTGAAAAATAGAAAAAGGTTTTACCAGGCAGTGTAAAATGGCCAGACAGGCCTCGTGTCAAGTGGCTGGGCGAAGGCCGGTGTGTTGCCCTAATGCATGCGGGGGCGCCGGCCCGCGAGACAAAAGGCGCCTAAATAGGTTTACAAACTAAAATAGGGCCAATAGCACCAACCGGGACGGACCAACCTGAGGGCCCCAGAACAAAACTCGCACCTTGAAGAAATAGCAAAGGGGAGCGAATGAGAGATTAGGAGGGAACCTGAGATTGGGCCAAAATTGTCCCGGTTAATAGTCAGTTCAAAGTTCAGACTTTGGCCCACGTGAAACTCTTTGCATTTAATTAAATTGGATTTCGACTATACTTGTATTTTCGAAAGTATTACGAGTACAATTAATGCAGCGACTTCGAAAACTACTCGTACATGCAACCCTAGTTAATTGATTAATAAAATGGTTTAAAGGGTTTGAGCTTTTGAGAGAGAGAGAGAGAGAGAGAGAGAGAGAGAGAGAGAGAGAGAGAGAGAGAGAGAGAGAGACGCTATATAAACAAAGAGTCTGCTTTCTTCTTCTATTTTCCCTCGCTTTATATGCTTTATGACCCTACATGATTCATGCGTCTTCGATTGCATAATAGCGAGGACCTAGCGTATTATTTAAAAGTCATATTAAATTTTAATATGTTATTAAGATGTAAACAAAAGAAAAATAAATAGTCAACAACAGCTGTCACTGTAAAATAAAACTAAATTTACGAAATCAAACCACTCGAAAATTTGTGTCAAAGTTTGGACGAGGCTCCGCTCTGCTGATTCGTTGGCGCCAATCGTTCAACCAATCCTAGTCCACCTCATCCCTCAGTCTAGAGCCTCCCGCCCTATCTACCCTCCGCTCCGTTCGCCAAACCAAACTTTATTGTTACCATCTAGTTTGTTAAAGAATTTAAATTTAAACTGGTGAAGAATAATTACTATGTTATCACTATATTCAGCTAATATGCCTAAAAGAAGGAATCCAGAGAATGACACCAACCCAAGTAGGCAGTTGATAAACGTTCTGTCCGAAAGTCTTGCGTCAGTCAAGCAGAATGGAAATGGAAGTGGAATGAATGCCTTAACTGAAACCGAACCCGAAGCAGTCGTAAATGGTTTTTTAAGAAGTCATCAGTTCAGAAAGTGAAGACATTCTCGACATTCGATATCGTTAAGAGACCTTGGCTCTTCCTGCGGACGATTCTGAAGATGGCTTTGGCGAAGCGAGAGGAGTTCAGGACACAACCGATGGAGCAACACCCACCATTGAAAATCGTGACGACGAGCTTATTATCCTATACTTGATGTACAACTTGTCACACAGAGTCATGCAATTCTTGCTAAACGCGCTATACAGCCGCAATCTGCCAGTATCTAAGACTCTCTATCTACTGACGTGTAAAAGATGCAAAGCAAAGAATTAAGAAATATTCCATGGGATCTGGACAATTTGCGTATTTAGGAATCACTTTGTATATCGCATATATTTTGCTGAAATTAAGTCATCCTACTCAACTTCCTGATGGTACAAACGACTACAAATTGGATGGAAAAGTCGGTATAGACGGAATGCCAGTTTACAATTCTTCCAATTACTCCGCCTGGCCAATCCTGGCATCCATTCTGGGATTTGATAGACCGGTACCCGTCGCATTGTATGCCGGATTAGGCAAACCACCCCTAGAGGGAGTACCTCGCCGATTTTTGCAAGGAGGCAGCCGAGATGATGTCCAATTTCGAGACAATTGAAGGAGTCAAAATCAAAATCAAAGCCATTCAATTTGTCTGTGACGCCCCAGCACGGTCCTTCATCACAAAAACACTGGGTCACAACTCTCACAACGGCTGCTTCTACTGTAGGGCGGTAGCAAAGACTTTCGACAGGCGAGTTGTGTATCCGACAGCAGTCGGAGAACCTCGTACAGCAGAAGATTATAGCACCGGAGGGTAAGAAACACAGTTCTTTCCTCTCTTCAGTTTCCTGAAATCTCCTCTTAATTCTTCCATCCCTTCACTACCCAGTATGCCCAGTATGGCTTCATCTCCCGCTATCTATTGTAGCCCAATATAACTCCATTTAACCCCCTCTTTATAGCTCTATCTATGCTATGTGTTGCTTTTCATCTGATTTTAAATTATTGTGTCCTTCTCTAAACTGTCTGTCCCAACCCAATAATCTTCCCATTTTTGCAGAGAGTTAAATCAACGAGCGGGACTTGGCCCTCTAATGCTTTTGAAGGAACTGGAATTTCCTAAGTGCATACCGCCGGACCATATGCACCTAGTGTGCCTTGGAACAGTGCGCAAGCTATTCCATTTTCTGTTCGCCACCGGTAATTGCCGCAACTGCAAAATCCGACCCTCCGAAATAACAGCATTATCGGATGAAATCGAGAAGTGTGCTCCTTTTACTCCATCTAATTTTCAAAGGCGCCCCCGGCGTATTGATCAGGAGCTGTCCCACTTTAAGGCTTCAGAGCTGAAGAACTTCCTGCTGTATTTTGGCTCCTTTCTATTTCGCCGGTATCTGCCAGAAAAAAACTGTATAAGAAATTTACTCTTCTCCACTTCGCGATCTATGTTCTTATGTCATCCGACTTATGTGCTAATCATGAAATTTTCCGCTATGCAGAAGCCTGTCTGAAGACTTCGTTGCGGACGCCCACGCAATCTAAGGATTGCGTTATGAGCCACAACACCCACGTCTTACTTCATCTCCCTCAATTTGTTCAGCTTTTTGGATCTCTCAGTAATTTCTCCGCATTTCCTTTTGAAAACTATTTGTCGCATTTAAAAAGGCGAATTAGGGTGACCTGGTTCACTGCAGCGCATTTGCTAAATCAAATGCTGAACATTCGCTACTTGTTGACTACAAGCCCTAATTCACCTCTTCGATACTATTCAAAAGCGCCCGACAACTGCTGCTTAATTGGTAAAAATGTTGTGCGAATCACCAGCGTCTGCGGTGAAGAGGTGACCGGTGTTGTTCTGTCGCTGCTGGACAACCTATATGAATATCCCTATCCTTCAGCCCTCTCGGGATCGGCATCTACTCTAAGTCGCGTCGAACCATTACTTGAGTGCCTACGAAGAAGTGTATTCTTCTGCCTCAACAAAACTGCTTCGTTGTCATACCACAAACAAGTTCGGACTCAACTTAGATAAGTATGGCACGTCGAGTGCGCCGCCGGACCTAAACTAAAACAGTTGAAAAAAACGTCTAAGCGCAGTGGCAGTGTATAAAAAAAAACTTTGCTGACTTTCCATTTCACAGTAAGCACTATCCCCTACTATTTTAGTAGTGGGGATTTTCCGTGCGCTTTACGTGTTAAATAGGCGCAGTTTTAAGTATATAATGCCATTTCAATTTCAAGTATGCTTCGTATGTTGTGTATACTTGTGCTAGCTATTATACGAGTAGACAAATTACTGCTCTCGAACGCAACACATAACGCGAATATATGTATATTAATTGCCATGCCATTGTAACACAGCACTTACAAAAATTATTTATTTTCATATAATATATTCTCTATTCTCATTTCGTACATTGTTTCTGTATTTTAAAGCTCGACAGCAAGTAAAGTTAAAGGGATCTTGTGGACCCTTTTATCCCTATCCCTCCAGCCATCCTTAAACCGTTGTCCATCTGTAAATAGCAATCTGTAAACGAAGAACATTTTGCAACTTTGGCATCCCGGAAGTACTGGTTACTGACAATGGACCACAGTTCGTTGCAAGTGAAACAGAAGCCTGGTTGAAGCGAATTGGAGTGCTACACCTCAAGTCACCCAGATACCATCCCGCTTCGAATGGAGTAGCCGAGGTAGCAGTGAAATGGCTGAAGACAAAGCTAAAACAGCTAAACGATCCAGACCCGGAAGTTCGAATGCAACAGGCTTTGTACGCCATTCGAGTCTGCTCAAGAGCCAACGGGGTCGCTCCGTGTCGAGAAATGTTTGGGCGCCAGTTTAATACTAGACTGTCACTGCTACATTGTCGGTCGTTCCAGGTCGTTCCCTTGCAAGATGAGGCCTGTATTTCTAGCCAATAGCTTCAGGGCCTATAGCAGTTTTGCATTGAAGCTGAACAAAAAACAACATTAACTGGGAACAATATAGTTTTTGATATCGCAAACAATTTAAAGCTTTTTAATAAAAATTTATTTCTGGAAGTTTCCCTTCACTAACTTCATAAACGAATATAGTGTAACGGTTTGGAAATTGTGTAATTCAAATCTAGTTTATTTACATGGTGTATCTTAACTTTATTCAAATCCTTAGCTATTTAGATTACGTGCGTAATTTATTCTAGGGTTTTAATATTACGTATTTTGTTAATTTGGTTTCCGTTTCCAAGAAATGCGACTCATAATTTTAACATGTAAGTTCTAGTCTTTTTTCTGTAAGCGTGTGTCAGCCTGGGACGTAGATCAACCTAGCATGTACGTGAGATACAATAATTATAATCAGAGCCGATCACCAGTGTACGCATTCATACTAAGACAGTAAGATTTCTTATGCTCCGAGTATAGTAAATCGTCCAGGACTGACAGACGTATCTGCTGAACCATATACGTTGCTAATACTCTCTTCGCTAGTAATATTAAATATACCGGACTCGTTACAATAGTAATTATTAATTCAATGTATTGAAACGCATTCATAATTGTATTGAAGGAAACACAAACGATCTTCAACTGAGAATTTCTAATTATTACTAAATATCTGTTCTTAAAGGCCATATGCATGTAGTAAATTATTACGATTACATGTACGTACAAAAATATAACACATTAAATACTCGTACGAGTATTCAGAAGATACTAAAAGGAAATCTCTATGGGTACGATTTGACTACAGACCAAATGATAGCGATAGTAATTTTAGACCATATTTTTCCGTATTGTGGCCAGATCGGTGCACGGCTGAGAGCGGACCCCGCCAATACACAGGCCCCTGTACGTCTGGCTGCTGGGGAGTTTTGCCCAGCTAGCCAGTTCGATCTCACACCTCCCTATACTTGTTAAGTATAAATTAAACAAATATACGCAAGATCTTTTTGCTCGCTTGCTACTTTTCAACTAGCTACCACTCGCAAGCCGCTTTAGTATGTCAGTTGAAAACTGACAAGGAACAAAAAGGCTTCGAGAAGTTATGTTTTTTTTAAGCTAAGAGAAACCAAAGAGGAACAAAGACCAATAGACTCCCCAACTTCTATTTTGAAGCATGAATAGGTTTTGTGTTTGCTTCACAGTTGCAAATATGGACTGTTACTAAATGCACAAGAATAGTTTGGTTGGGCTCATTCACAATAGGATTAGCTACTCACTCATCTCTATTGGGGACATCAGATCTGGAGACTCAGCAGGCGTTCGACTCCAGTTGATTTTTTTCTCCTCAATGAATTTCCGAGCAAGCTGGCTGGTATGCTTGGGATCATTGTCCTTATTAAGGCGAAAAGCAAGTCAAATCAATAATAATATTTCATGGCAATCAGTTTTAGAATAAAAAATTTACACAGCTAGGACCTGGAACTACGAGACTAGTACACATGTACGCTCGTACACGCATCTAGCGGATACTTACTGCAAACAGTCGGTGGCCATTCGGAAGCATGTTCTGAATTGCTGGCAACAGAGCTCTGGTGAGAATTTTGTTGACAAGAACTCGGCTTTTATGATCCCTTTGAAGATTACAATTTGAGTGGCACCTCTGCGGCCAATTTCAGCCCACACATGAACCTAAAGTATGCATGTTATGTATATTAGCGAAAAAAATTACGATTCCAAGCATTGCCTCGTCTCTTAAGCCTTGTCTATAATATTGCCTATAGAGTTTTCACCTTTAATGAATGTTTAGGCATCTGCATTTTAGGACGAGTAGCATGCATTATCCGAAAAACAGTGCGGTGCGTTCGGCGAGGCATGGCAACTGTGCATTCGTCAGTAAATATCACATTCTCAAATGAGTCGTTAAGTGCTAATTTCGTCAAGCTTCAGAGGCACCGAACAGGCAGATTTTTTCTTTTAATCACTTGGCATTGCCAGTATTGAGTTGTTGTTCTAATCCACCCTAACTTTCGTCTTATTCTCTTAACGGTGCTAGAGCTAATTTTGAGACCGAATTCTGACTTTGCTTTTAGACAGATGTCACCAACTGAGATTCGTCCCTCAGATTTCTTAATAAGGGTGTCAATTTAAATCGAATGTTTCCCACTTGGTTTCGTTTTCCCTTCGAGTTATGGTACTTCTTTTAGAAATAAGATAGAGTCGAAAAGCAGACTGTGAAACCTCAATAGTCCTACTAACGTCATTTACAGTTTTATGCTCTAACAAAAACATTCTCCTAATGTCGATTTTTTGAGAGGATGATAAACGGTAACCCTGCTCATTACAAAGATAATTCGTATGCTCGTCAGACAAATGATAGGGCAAATACTGCAGTATATGCTTGGGACACAGAACGTATAAGAAGTTTAATATGTTCATTAAATGCAGCCAGCCCCCAGCCCCAACCAAGCAATCATGAAAAATTATAGAAACACTATGAAAACTATAAAAGAACTCAGTTTAGTTTTGTGTGCAGGGGACAGGAAATTCAGTCAGACCACGGACTGTATAAAAACAGGTTGAGTATCTTGGGACAAAGAGGCAACAGAAAAAGTCCGAGCATCTACAATTCAACATCATTTCTCTCTTTTCAAAAGGTCTGTAAGCTCTACACGTAGACAGTTAACACAGCAAAAAACGAATGAAATAAATCTTGTACAAATGGCAATTACATTTCAACGATAACTGGCTATATAAACATTTTCAACTGATTCACTGGAAATTCGCATTGCAATCTGCTTCAAGAAAGTCAACGATGTAAAAACAACTAGTTTCTGAACAAGACACCGACTAGCTCTATCTAAAAATGTGTTGAAATTCAGGTTTCAGGCTACTGATACAGCTTGGCAATTCCTGGTTGATTTTCCCGGATTGGCCTATTTAAATGCATTAGAATTTTCGGTAATCGCCGCCTTCGAATATCTGGAAAGCGGATTAATCTAGAGACACGATTTTTTCTGCGGGTGATACCGACTGGCACACTCTAATGATGTGTAGAATCCCATAGCTGAGGCTACTGATACAGCTTGGCAATATGCATGTACAAGCCTTTTCACTGTCAACTGTCACCGCACCGTGTCATTCTCTCTCTGTTGCGGTTTGGTGGGGGAAGCTGTATGTGCTCTCCCAATTGAACGCGCTTCAACCAATAGGAACAAATCCCATTCTATAGAATTCCAGAACGATTCCATGGAAAAATCGTGTCTTTCCGTGAACCCAACTGTATACAATTCATGTATACTATATCTCAGGGACAGGGGATCTCCAAACTCCAACCCGCGGGCCACATGCGGCCCGCCAAGCCTCTATCCGGCCCCGGGTCCTCTAAAACTTCACAAATGCAATCCGGCCTGCTTAGGGTTTGTGCCTCTTCTCAGCTGTCTTCTCTCTAATCTCCTATATCTTTTCTTCACTCTCTTCTCTTCTCCCCTTTTCCCTTTCACTTCTCTCTCCCTTCTCTCCTTCCACTTTTCTTCTCCCCTTATTTCATCTTCCTTCTCTATTCTCCCTTCTCTCCTTCCGCTTTTCTTCTCCCCTTATCTTACCTCCCTTCCTCACCTCTCTCTTCTATCCCTTCTCTGTTGACTTTAAAAACTTTGACTTTATTCGGGCCTATCCTTCCGCTATATCACACTTGCAGTTGGATCTAGCTTAGGCCTTTCTTCTTTCTCCCTTTAGCCTATACAAAAAGAGGGCAAGAAAGAAACCATGGGATAAAGCGAATCTTTTCTACATAAACGTATTTCATGCATATCTACAGTTTCTGATCTGTAAGCTAATGTAAAAAATTAAAATTCCAGTGCAGATTAAGTACGCACCATTAAAGGAACAAAACTATTTTAATCAAGTTTTATCTCTTTAAAGCGTTCATGCTTTTTGGCTACTATAAGCAGCTAGCTAAAAGCTTAAAAAATAACTGTCTTAGCACTCCATCTCTTGTATAGCTGTGCAAATACAGCGGTCTGCCCTTTTCAGCTTTTCATCAAAAGTATTAAGGGCAAACAACTATTTTGGAAAAAACTAATCTAAAAAACTATATGCTAGCAAATGCGAGCGCCCTTGGGCAACAGGGCGCAGAGTAGGGCGTACTGTGTTTTTTTTGAAAAAATATGGATTGAATTAAACGGTAATTCTAGGGCAAACTTTTATGTTCTTTGTGTGTTTACCCTAGTTGACAATGACTTACTAAATCTTACAGTATCTGTCTTACCTATCTTTTAAGATCATTTAAGATCGTATAAGTATTGATTTAGAGTTTCTTGCCAGATTTTGTCAGATCTTGTAAGATAGCAACAGATCTTGTAAGACGGCTAGCAGATCTTGTACGATATAGCTACCAGATCTTATATGAATTCGTAAGACCTCTACATGTATTTTTTAATGGTTAGTATCTAATCCAGTTCAATAAATTCATACGGTTCGGTTCGCAAAAGAGCACAAGATCTGATCTGATGTGCCTAGATGCAAGATGCAAACTTAAGCTATCTATGACTAAAAGGCTCATCAATTCAACTCTGTTGCCAATAAAATAAACAGTGAAAGAAAATACCGCAAATGTCTTGTTTTTTTTTAAACTAAATTGTAATTTAAATGATTATTGGGTTAAATGTAGAATATATAGTTAAGATTGAAAAGTCAAAGTCAAAAAGGCTTCATAATATTCGCAGCTTATGTTATCAGCAAAGCACAATTAATTTTCCATAATTCAAAACAAACCAAAAAAACTTAACATTTACTTCATTAATATGTATACAAAGAAAGGATGAAATCGCAGTCCAGTATTGCATTATAATTTCTGGTTTAAATTTAGCAGTTAAGCAGTTTAAGCAACTGTTTCTACTGGCAGTAAAATAAAAATAATAAAGTTAATATAAAATAAATAGGTAACTTACTGTTACAGACGCAAATGAGCAGTAAAACAGGAAAAAATATGCTCAGTATTACAGAAAGCCTTTCAGTAGGAAAATTGCTGTGAAAAAACAAGATGTACACTGTACAGTAATGGCAGTACAAATTAAACTTCATTCATGAAGTTACCATGATAGCGCTTAAAATTATACATATAAGTAGCACATTGCACTTTTGTAGCAAAAAACTACAGGTACACAAGTTAAAATGTCTAGATAAAATGGCACGCTTTAGGAGCAGGTGCATCTGCAAGATAAAAAGAATTGTATTTTATTTTATATGATAAAAAGTATAACTGTGCTTTTGAAAAAAATCTATAAATTATAAAACAATTGATCTATAAATTCTACTTCCAATATACTAAAAATCAAAACTATGTACCTACCTTCCTTCTTCTTCTTTCTTCTTCTAATATACTAAAAGTCCTACCTTTGTTTGTCTGTTTGTCTGTCTGTTTGTGAATGACGCATTTAATACTGAATGCCTCAACCAAATTTGATCGCGTTTTTTTCTAAACCTGCAAAATTTTTCAAGGATTGTACCTAAAAAATTTCAAATATTTGCTTCCGTGCTAAGTGGATTAAATATTCGAAAAACGAGTTTTCCCTATGCTTTTAATGGGAGGCTAGAAAAGGTCAAAATCTCGACTGACTGAATTGAAACTCCAATTGAGATTGCGCCATAACTTTTTTCTCCAAGTTTCAATACTGGCTACAGTGTGCAAGGGAGAGAAAAAATGCTCAGTGGCTGTGTGTACATTCCTCTGACCCTAGCTGAATGGCGGACTGCATAGACAATTGCTATTTATAGATTTCACTCAACTGTGCATTGGCTCTGCCTGCGCACTGAGCAGCCTATCACTGCTATGTATTTGACTGCAGTGTCGAAGCTTATATGGCTGATTTTCTCGCCTTTCCATCAATAGGCGGAGTAGCCGCATGTAGGCACTAGGTTTAGGCTAGGCGTAAGGTCCCAGGTTCGAATCCACCTCGCTGCGAACAATTAAATTTGAATTAATTTATATTTATTTGTAACTTATGCATGGACTAATTAGAACATCTTTCAATTGATATTGATTAATAGCGATGGAAATTTTTTTATTAAGTAAAGCAATAAATTATTTTTGCTAATCGGCACAAGCCACTAAGCAAATTTGATTTGTAAAACTGCTTCAAGTCTGGCTGATCTCATCAATGGGTGTTGCCTAGCTCCATTTAAAGTATGAAAGTGCTAAAATGCAGACAATGCTGCTAAACTGCTGAAGGCATAGGCACAGCTAAATCCTGAGTTGTGCAAAAGTCCGCCGATATGTATCGAACACTGATTAATGAGTCGTACTAAATGCTGAGAAATGTTTTAAATTGTTGAAAGGATCATTGCAAGTTTGCTGAGACTGAGGAGCCAGCCGAGAGAACTGCAGAATGCTTGGGGATGAATGAAAATTCTTGAGGGAATAGTATAGGCTTCTCTTCGAAAATAGCCGCGTTGTAGAGGCAAAGCAGATGGTCGGCAATTGGAGTCTGCATTGAAGCTGAAAAGTATACCTATAACTTTGAAATTTTGAAATTTTCATTGAATGATATAGCTTTTTGCAGCCCATTTGGGCTTACGTGCATTTAATTTAATCCAAATTGATTTGCCTAAGTAAATGAGCTTATTGTCTATGGTAGAAAGGCTGCCACAGCGGCACTTAATTTAGTCCAACAAGCATCAATTTGGTCCATAGCTTCATTTGCAACTGTTGCGGAGGAGCAAGATCAGCTCCATAATTGTGAACCATGCTAGGTCGTCGAACGAATGCCACTGGCTTGTGGTCAAAGCAATCAACAGAGGTGAACACCCAAAGGACATTGCAAGGTTGCTGAATATATTGTAGAAGAAAGATGGTTTACAGCATCCATCAGCGTGTTGAAACCACTTCTGGCATAGGTCGCCTGTGAAAGGTGGCAATCGCCAAGGCAAGTTGCTAGAGACTCAGTTCCAACTGCTACTTAATGCAATTGAGACGAACCCTTTGTTGACGGAGCAGAAAATGCAGCAGAAGTTGAAGGAAAAGTTCCAGTTGGTTATCAGATTTGGACTATCAGCAGAGCTCTGGAAAAGCGACTGAAAATTGCTGGTACAGACGCTGACATTCCAGCGGTGCGCAACAAACCTTAGGCGGTTGCGAGAAGGCAAGAGTTTGGCATTGGCTCACAAGCATTTGGACCAAATTGATGCTTGTTGGACTAAATTAAATGCCACTGTGGCAGCCTTTCTACCATAGACAATAAGCTCATTTACTTAGGCAAATCAATTTGGATTAAATTAAATGCGCGTAAGCCCAAATAAACTGCAAAAAGCTATATTATTCTGGGACTGCATTAATCTTTTAGATCAGTGCCAATCTATTGTATGTGCTAATTTGCAGAGAGCATTACTAATCTGGAAGAGTGGTGCTAATCTGGAGGAGTAGTGCTAATCTTGGCAAATTGTTGCTAATCTGAGCGGAGTGCTAATTATTAGGGGTAGTGGTGCTAATCTGGGGGGGAAGTCTGGGGGCTCAGTAATGCTAATCTGAGGAGCGGTGCTAATCTGGGGGAGCGGTGTTAATTTTGTATAAAATTGTGCTAATTTTTGGGAAGTTCTGCTAACTTTTGGGGAGTGGTGCTAATCTGGAGGAGTAGTGCTAATCTTGGCAAAGTGTAGCTAATCTGGAGGAGTAGTGCTAATCTTGGCAAATTGTTGCTAATCTGAGCGGAGTGCTAATTATTAGGGGTAGTGGTGCTAATCTGGGGGGAAGTCTGGGGGCTCAGTAATGCTAATCTGAGGAGCGGTGCTAATCTGGGGGAGCGGTGCTAATTTTGCAAAAAACTGTGCTAATTTTTGGGAAGTTCTGCTAATTTTTGGGGAGTGGTGCTAATCTGGGGGTGGTGCTGATCTGGGGGAGTGGTACTAATCTGGGGAGCGGTGCTAATCCGGGGAAGTGGTGGTAATTTTTGGGGAGTGGTGCTAATAGTGCTAATCTGGGGGAGAGGTGCTAATAGTGCTAATCTGGGGGAGTGGTGCTAATCTGGGGGAAGAAGCACAGAACTTTCAGTGATGTAAGTTCTGTGGGAAGAAGTGCTAATCTGGAGGAAGTAGTGCTAATCTGGGGGAAGTAGTGCTAATCTAAGGAAGTGGTGCTACTTTTGGGGGAATGATGCTAATCTGAGGAGCGTTGCTAATCTGAGGAGCGTTGCTAATCTGAGGAGCGTTGCTAATCTGGGGGGAAGTAGTGCTAATCTGAGGAGCGGTGCTAATCTGGGGGGAATAGTGCTAATCTGAGGAGCGTTGCTAATCTGAGGAGCGGTGCTAATCTGGGGGGAAGTAGTGCTAATCTGAGGAGCAGTGCTAATCTGGGGGGGTAAATAGTGCTAATCTGAGGAGCGTTGCTAATCTGAGCAGCGGTGCTAATCTTGGAAAAGTGTTGTTAAGGTGAGTGGTGCTGAGTTTGTTTTTGCAAAAATGAGAAAAAGTAATTTTTGATTAATGGAAATGGTAATTATGGTTACCATTGGACCAAAATAAAAACCAATTGGTGTCATTTCTAAGGCCCCCCAGCGGGGGGGCTAATGGCTAGTCCTATATACTAAAAATGAAATGTGTGTCTCTGTGAGATAGATTTCAGAAAAAACGGCTTAACCGATTTTCTTCAAACTTGCACCATTCGATCAGAAATTTTTCTGGGACGGTACATGCATCTTGGCTAAGAAATTGCTCAATGTTAAAGGGATTAAATATTCGAAAAACATGCTTTTATGCAAAGGTCAAGCCAAATTTTCGACTTGAAATGCGTTGTAAGAATGCTAGAGAAAAAACTGACTGGCTGAATTCCGATTGTGATAAAGATTGCATCACAAAAAGTTGAAAACAGTGTCAAAGAAATGCACACACGACTTGATAGAAATTGCGTAACCAATATTGCTAACTTAAATTGGGACTGATACTGGCTGACTGAGAAATTGATTATGTCATAACTTTTTACTCCAATTGACTTGCTGTAAGAATTGAATTATAAGGGCCACAATTCATGTTCTCAAATTAAAAAGAGATAGCCTAGATGCGAGCAGACTGGACAGCTAATGTAGTGACCTGGGTTCCAATCTTAGTAGAGCAAAATAATGTTAATGTTAAATGTTACATATGTTAAAACACCTTCAAAACACAACATGCTAAACATAAAAGGGCCACCATGCCAAGCATATACGTGACTCCATGTCGAACATTAAAGAGCAAACATGTCAAACATTAGAGCCACCATGTCGAACATTAAAGAGCCACCATGTCAAACATTAAAGAGCTACCATGTCAAACAAAAAAGAGCCACCATGTCAAAAATTAGAGCCACCATGTCGAACATTAAAGAGCCACCATGTCAAACATTAAAGAGCTACCATGTCAAACAAAAAAGAGCCACCATGTCAAAAATTAGAGCCACCATGTCGAACATTAAAGAGCCACCATGTCAAACATTAAAGAGCCACCATGTCGAGCATATACGTGACTCCATGTCGAACATTAAAGAGCCACTATATCAAACAAAAAAGAGCCACCATGTCGAACATTAAAGGGCCACAATGTCAAAAATTAAAGAGCCACCATGTAAACATAATAGAGCCACCATGTCCAACATTAAAGAGCCACCATGTCAAAGATTAAAGAGCCACTATATCAAACATTAAAGAGCTACCATTTCAAACATAAAAGAGCCACCATGTTGAACATTAAAGAGCCACTGTAAAACAAAAAAAAACATTTCGAACACTAAAGAGCCACCATGTCGAACATTAAAGAGCTACCATGTCAAACATTAAAGAGCTCCCATGTCAAACATTAAAGAGCCACCATGTCAAACATTAAAGTGCCATCGTGTCGAACATTAAAGAGCCACCATGTCGAACATAAAGGAGCCACCATGTCGAACATTAAAGAGCCACCATGTCAAACATATACGTGACTTCATGTCGAACATTAAAGAGCCACCATGTCAAACATAAAAGAGCCACTATGTAAAACATATATGTGACTCTATATCAAACATATACGTGACTTCATGTCGAACATTAAAGAGCCACCATTTCAAACATAAAAGAGCCACTATGTAAAACATATATGTGACTCTATATCAAACATATACGTGACTTCATGTCGAACATTAAAGAGCCACCATATCAAACATATACGAGTAAGAGACTTTATTTCAAACATAAAAGAGCCACCATGTTGAGCATTAAAAAGCCACAATGTAAAACATAAAAACGACCATTTCGAACATTAAAGAGCCACCATGTCGAACATTAAAGATCCACCATGTCAAACATTAAAGTGCCATCGTGTCGAACATAGAAGAGCCACTATGTTGAACATTAAAGAGACACCATGTCAAACATTAAAGAGCCACCATTTTGAACATTAAAGAGCCACCATGTCGAACATAAAGGAGCCACCATGTCGAACATAAAAGAACCATCATGTAGAACATAAAAGAGCCACTTTGTTGAATATTAAAGAGCCACTATTTCAAACATTAAAGAGCCACCATGTCAAACATTAAAGAGCCACCATGTCGAACATAAAGGAGCCACCATGTCGAACATAAAAGAGCCACCATGTCGAACATTCAAGAGCCACCATGTCGAACATAAAAAAGCCAGCATGTAAAACAACTGAGCCACCATGTCAAACAAAAAAGAGACACTATGACAAACATAAACGTGACTCCATGTCAAACATTAAAGAGACACCATGTCAAACATAACAGAGCCACCATGGCGAACATTAAAGAGCCACCATGTCAAACATTAAAGAGCCACCATGTCGAATATAAAAGAGCCACCATGTCAAACATTAAAGAGCCTCCATGTCGAACATTAAAGAGCCACCATTTCAAACATAAAAGAGCCACTATGTAAAACATATATGTGACTCTATATCAAACATATACGTGACTTCATGTCGAACATTAAAGAGCCACCATGTCAAACATAAACGAGCCACTATGTAAAACATATATGTGACTCTATATCAAACATATACGTGACTTCATGTCGAACATTAAAGAGCCACCATGTCAAACATATACGTGACTTCATGTCGAACATTAAAGAGCCTCCATGTCAAACATAAAAGAGCCACTATGTAAAACATATATGTGACTCTATATCAAACATATACGTGACTTCATGTCGAACATTAAAGAGCCACCATTTCAAACATAAAAGAGCCACTATGTAAAACATATATGTGACTCTATATCAAACATATACGTGACTTCATGTCGAACATTAAAGAGCCACCATTTCAAACATAAAAGAGCCACTATGTAAAACATATATGTGACTCTATATCAAAAATATACGTGACTTCATGTCGAACATTAAAGAGCCACCATGTCAAACATATACGTGACTTCATGTCGAACATTAAAGAGCCACCATGTCAAACATAAAAGAGCCACTATGTAAAACATATATGTGACTCTATATCAAACATATACGTGACTTCATGTCGAACATTAAAGAGCCACCATTTCAAACATAAAAGAGCCACTATGTAAAACATATATGTGACTCTATATCAAACATATACGTGACTTCATGTCGAACATTAAAGAGCCACCATATCAAACATATACGAGTAAGAGACTTTATTTCAAACATAAAAGAGCCACCATGTTGAGCATTAAAAAGCCACAATGTAAAACATAAAAACGACCATTTCGAACATTAAAGAGCCACCATGTCGAACATTAAAGATCCACCATGTCAAACATTAAAGTGCCATCGTGTCGAACATAGAAGAGCCACTATGTTGAACATTAAAGAGCCACCATGTCAAACATTAAAGAGCCACCATTTTGAACATTAAAGAGCCACCATGTCGAACATAAAGGAGCCACCATGTCGAACATAAAAGAACCATCATGTAGAACATAAAAGAGCCACCATGTCTAATATAAAAGAGCCACCATTTCGAACATAAAAGAGCCACTTTGTTGAATATTAAAGAGCCACTATTTCAAACAATAAAGAGCCACCATGTCAAACAATAAAGAGCCACCATGTCGAACATAAAGGAGCCACCATGTCGAACATAAAAGAACCATCATGTAGAACATAAAAGAGCCACCATGTCTAATATAAAAGAGCCACCATTTCGAACATAAAGGAGCCACTATGTCGAACATAAAAGAGCCACCATGTTGAAAATTAAAGAGCCAACCTGTAAAACATTTAAAAGATTTACCATGTCAAACATATAAGTGACTTCATTTCAAACATAAAAGAGCCACCATGTCAAACTTAAAAGATACACAATTTCAAACGTAAAAGTGAGCGAATTTTAAAGTAGCCACTATAATGCTAAGGAAATTGTCGCACTAGCTACTTATTGTCTGGTGGATAGGGATGCTTGCTATCTGGGGATGCTTGCTATCTGGGGGATGCTTGCTATCTGGGGGATGCTTGCTATCTGGGGGATGCTTGCAATTTGGGTGATGCTTGCTATCTGGGGATGCTTGCTATCCGGGGGATGCTTGCAATCTGGGGGATGCTTGCTATCTGGGGGATGCTTGCTGTCTTGGGATGATTTCTTTTTGCATTGCACTTCATTTGAGTAGTTTGTCTTTTTTCTTTGTGAAAGCTTTATTTGGCTATCTTGTAGACAACAGAGATTCTATACAGATGTCCCCCAACGGGGGGCGAAGATTGCTAGTTTTTACTAAAAGTTCAACTACTTCATAAAGCATAAGCTATTGAAATATTGATTCCCATAAATATAAAATATAGAATTTAAGCTATTTATAATTCTAATGCCTAGCTAGTAGCTACCAGCCTAGGCCCTACAGCTATTATGAACTTGATAAATAAAATAATTTTTCGTCAGACCACTCTGACCTGAACATGAATAGACAATTTTGAGGTTGAATGCAAGGGTCATTAGGCATTTATTACCAAGCTAAACATTTAAAAAAGATCGGCCCACTCTAACATAGTAATTAAGCTCTTTTATCACATACACTTAGGACAAAGTCAATATTCAATTATTAGTGGATATTGAGATTTGCAAATCCGTTTTTCTCTAAACAACATGAAGTACTAATCCTTCTCGGGTTCTTTAAGATGTTCCTGGAAATTGAACCCGCTGCTCCATAAGTAGCTAGATAGCACCGTTGTACTAACTATTGATTTGCCTGAAAATGGACTTAATCATCGGTGAACCGTAGTTCTGCTGATGACCTTCTAGCTTAATGGCGACGAGGCAGGAACATTGAGGCGGCAAAGTGCATTTTTCAGCGACGTACACTCGGCAGGCCTTCAGTTGACGTTGACGTCGATTCGGTGACGTTCTCCTTCTTGCTTGCCGAATTTCGTATCTCAAATCTCGAATCTCGTATGTCGTATCCCGAATCTCGAATCTCACCGCTGTGCCACCAGTGAAGTACTACTTCTCGGGTTCTTTAAGATGTTCCTGGAAATTGAACCCGCTGCTCCTGAAGTAGCTAGATAGCACCGTTGTACTACCTATCGATTTGCGTGAAAATGGACCTAAAACGTTAGCCTTGACTTTGTAGGGTTGCTGCCACCTTGGTGCGCGGACTCGACGCGTCGGCAGAGTTGTCTATCCGTCACCTGAAATAAAATAACGAAGTCGCTCGGAGCAAAGGCAAATCTGAAAATGTCTTGACAGTCGATCGTCTTAGTAGAATGCTGCTCGAACCTGAAAACCTGTAAAACCTGAAATGAGAGAGGAGAGCTCGGAGGCAGAGGCAGCTCCAGTCGAGCCCAGGCAGGACGACGCGAACTGGAGAAAATGGCTCGCAGATGCTCCGTATTTATAGCTGAGCGGACCCCCAAAAGTCACGTGAGTTTCATGCGGCGAGCGCGTGAAACTTCGCAAGAATAAAAAGAATAAAAAATCTGGCACTAACTGCTCATTATTTTGATGTTGCACTGGAAAAATCCAAACCTTTCCATCGTTGGCTCGTCAACCTGGCTGCACGCACTTTGGACAGGCAAATCGACCATTAAATTGCTTGATGTTGAGAACTGAAGCCATCACTGGTAGGTCGGCAACAAGGAAAACAAAGTGCCGATTAATGACGCATCGTCGAAATGACGCAATGTCTTAGGCAAACCACTGATGATTGCTGCAGTTCCGGCTTCGAGTGCAGGTTTGCCTTTGCTGTAGATAAGACCGAGGATAAGGATGTTAAGCGTTTTTTGACGTAGTATTGGCGGCAGATTTAGACAGACTGCTTGCAGAGGCCATATACTCAAATCTGAGGTCTTTACAAAAGCAGCACCATCGCAGGACATAATGAAATATAAATCCATGCACGAATCGTCGCATAACCAAGATATGTTTAAAAAAAATCAGAGTTTAAAATATCAGTCCTTCTTTGCCGCTTTAACAGCTCCGCATATCTGCAAATTTCGGATGTATACCTCGTGAGCGTCAGTTCGAGTTGGTTTTCGATGTTTAATTGAAGAATAGAAAAAGACTCAAAGGCTTCAACAATGGCAGCTGACGCCAGATCTGGTGCAATAGACATGCAGGTCGTCTGTAAAGACTTGGCGCTTTTTGGTATTTTATGACCATGCTTTCCTAATGCAGATTCCATTCGTAACAGCTGATTTAACTTTTTGTCGGATGTTCCAGACCGTAACAGCAAAGAGCAAAGAGCGGCAACATCTCGCTTAGGAGTCAAGTATGTAATAAAATCTTCACTCCAGTCTGCGTTCTGAGATGAGTGCCTTTGAACAGCGATGCATGTGGCATCGTTTGGCAACCGTACAGTAGTAGTATACGTTTTTTTTTACTTCCGTGTGCACGCAGTCTAAAATTCTTTGTGCACGCTAAATATCTTTTACGCAACGTGATTATTTAGACGAATTGCATATCCACCTGTCCAAAATACAAGTAACCAATTCTAGCAATGGTGACACAAACACATTTCAAAGGATTCCATTCAAGCCAAATTTACTCCAAAACTATTCACACATTTCAAGTGTTATTGAAATATTGAAAACTTGCGAATATTATCACCCTTTGGAAGAAAGATAGTGAATGATCTATTCTTGAGTACCTATAGCATTTTCGCACCAACTTGAGTAGATGGTTTACAGATACTATGTTAACAACCACGTCAACATGCTTCTTCTTTACTATATATATATACGAACACAGACACAGAAAATATTCAATAACTCAAACCAAGTCTACATTATACTACTTGTTCAACTATATGTACATCTGAAGAGAAATGAAGCGATCACGTCAGCAGGAATTTGCCGAGCGCTATGTTAAACAAGGTAAGATAATCACCTACTCTAGTTCAGTTTTCTTTTTAGATTGACAGTTCGCTAGTTTAGTTTCTAGATTGATTGTTAGTTCATTTTCTGTTTAGACCTATCCTCTTTTAGCTCAGTTTACATTGATTCTCTGCTAGTTCAGTCTCTAGATTGATTGTCTGCTAGTTCGGTTTCTGTTTAGACTGATTCTCTGCTAGCTCAGTTTCTATATACATTATATACATGCACCTATACCAAATTTCCCCTCATCTTATCCATTATTACAGCATTCAAGAATGGTGTCTTCACGCGGCCACCTCCAGATCAGTGCAAACGCATTTGCCACGACACCACCACATCCAATTCTGCTGCAAGAGCATCACACTACTCTACATCTCTCGCCAAAGTAACCTCGATTCATGTCGAGAGACAGACAACTGAGCTAGATCGCAGTTACACAAGAACTGATGTTATTCAGTCAGTTAGGCAACAATCGAAACCACGACCAACTGACCAACTGCAGTATGCACCACCACCATCACCAACCAGCTACAATGATCCAACAGAGCAAGCTTGCAGTAGGCCTACAAGTACTAAACCAACGAAAGCAACTGAAACACCGTCATTTTCAATTGCTACGAGTATTTCTAGCCAAGTTCAACAGCTGCTAAACTCGCCAGTTATTGTACAGAAGGACATCAAGTCTGTAAAAGTCTCTCAAACAAGCCCAGGCTTCTACCAAGTAGAATTAACAAAAACTTGTAATACAACTCAAGTATTTGAGTATTGGGACCTATCTTAAAAAGACATTTTTTCTAACTCTTCATCAAATTTTGCCAGCAATGTGTCCAAGTAATTGCTCTTTTAGTATATATCAAACAATTATGTAATCAATAATATAATCTCTATAAATTCATTATTCTAAAAAGTTCTTTCAATTTTATTCACCATTCATTGAAATTATTTAATTCAATATAAAGTCAATATCCTGTACAGTTATCATTAAACAAAAAATATTAATCCCTGCAAATAAACTCTTTCAATATACTTAAACTTGTATTAAATGCTTCTTTAATTAATTTCTTACAAAATAAAAATTTAATAATGCTATATATTTAACAACAAAAAATTATATACAGTATTTAACTACTGTTACACTAATCAATAAAAAATGATACAGTAATACAAAAATACTAAAACACAACACAAATGCAAGTGAATATATAATCATAAAATGCTAGTTTACTTTTGCAAGAAAAATATTAATACAACAACACTCCACTCAGGAAAACATACAAAAATATTAAAGCAAACAATTGTAATAAAAGATAAAAAAACACACACACATACACACATGAAATATTTACAAAATTGTAATCAAATCCATATAAGGCAAGAATTAGTAAATTAAAAACTAAATATTTTCAAATATTAAATGTAGTAATTAAGTTTTTGTTTAAAAAAATATACTATTTGCTTTATTATACACTATATATTTTTCTCCATCTATTGGGTTTAATATTTCTAGTGATCAAAGCTTTTTAAACATTCATTTTCTAGGTTTTATAAAAAAATATAAAAAAGTTATATGTCTAAATGCTTCTTATAATTTTTATATAATGAATGAAAACTATGAAAACTATTTTTATTACAGTTAATCAATAGAAAATAAAGGAGATAGGCAACTTTTGAAAAAGTAAATAAAAAGTAAAAGTAATTTTAGTTCGAAAAAAACGTCAAAAAAAACAATCAAAGTAATCAATTAGCAACTAGAGTTGCGTCCGAATCTATGGTTGATTCCTGTAGCCTATTCAAGCCATGCTGAGTGCTTGCAACTTCTGCTTGATTTAATCCATATGGCGTTGATGTAACTATTTTAGCTAATCGACGAGGAGACTGCCAGTCGTCATTGTCAATTGTGCCCGAGGAAGAACCACAATTGGTAATAGGTGCTTTAATAGGAGTTACAGCTGACACACTTGTCAATGCCGTCTCTTCCATCATTTTAGTACCACCAGTAGCAGGTGAACTAAAAGTAATTGAAGGACACAGTTAACTTTTAATTAATAATATTCTTTTTACAGTGTATCAAATCCAAGACCAGAAAAATAGCTTACATGCTCTTCTTCCAATATCGCAATCGAAATGCGACAGCAACAACGCACATGACAGCAATGACAGCTACAATAAGAACCTGAACCAGGACAATTCTTTCAGTTTGGCTCACTAATTTGTCGATATTACTCACTAGCTTACTAATGGATTCCGCATTTCCTTGAACTAAAATTACAACTTTATTAGTTTGGGGTACCATTTTCTTCTAAACTGAATAAAAATATGCAAGACAAACAAAAGAAATTCTCTAAAATAAAAGGCACGCCTATAATAATAATCCAACTCTAGACTCTAAACTATGAATCAACGTAAAGAAAATCTCCGTTTCAAAAATTTTTTTTATTATATAAAAAAATATAACAAAAATTCGTAAACGAATACTTTGTAACTAATTAGAAATATTAAGTTTGCCAACTGTTAAACTTAAATACTTGAGCAAGATATAGGTATGGATGTAGGTACGATTAGATACATCAATTTGTAAAAATTATCTTTCTTTAGTATGCGGAAAATACGTTTCTTTAGCCATGGTCTGGCTTTTGCCTCATGATTTAGCCGTATGCTCCGACTTTTGCCTCAACAGTATGATTTAGTCGTATGGTCCGACTTTTATCCCAACAGTATGATTTAGCTGTGGTCCAGCTTTTGCCTCAACAGTTTTTAGCCGTGGTCCGGCTTTTTTGCAAAAGTATTATTTAGCTGTGGTCTAGCTTAAAACTGCATCAACAGTGATTTAGTTATAGTCCAGGCTTAACTACCTCAACGATGATTTATCTGTAGTCCAGGCTTAACTGTCTGAACAGTAATTTTAGCTGTAGTCCAGACTTAACTGCCTCAACAGTGATTTTAGCTGTGGTCCAGGCAACTGTCTCAACAGGGATTTAGCTGTAGTCCGATTAGCTTAACTGTCCAGTTATTTAGCTGTGAGCCAAGCAGCAGCACCCGTCTCAACAGTGAGAATTAGCTATGGTCAGCTTTACCTCAACTGTGATTTGCCTGCTGTGGTCTAAGCATAACTGACTCAACAGTAATTTTAGCTGTAGTCGTCCAGCTTAACCACCCGTCCAGTTTAATAACCATGGTCCAGCTTAACCACCGTCTCAACGTACTGCGATTTAGTCGTGGTCCAGCTTAACCGTCTCAACGTACAGTGATTTAGCCATGGGTCTAGTAGCAATTAACCGTATCAATAGTGATTTAGCCGTGGTCTAGCTTAACTGTCTCAACACAGTAATTTAGCTTAGTCCAAACAGCATTTGTGTGTCAACTGCACTGACTGCATGTGGTTATAGCAGTAGCAGTCATTATAGTCCCAACAAGCTGCGCGTCGCAGCATGCTAGTGTAACTCTATATAGCTTCTGCTCAATATAGGACTGCAAAAGCTGAGTTACAACTATACCTTTTTCTGTTTGAAAAGTAACACTCTATATATAGGTTACTCAAGCAATCTCTTGTCACCGTGCGAGCTAAAAAATTCCAACATGCAAGCAAAACTTTCAATAAATTAATTTCATAGCACCGCGTGCAGCTTATTTTTACTCTAAAATCCAAGATTGCTAATTTTTCAAGTCGCAAAATATTGTAATTACATTCTACTTGAGAACAAAACCAATCTAATGAAGCAACAACCAGCAGTCTTCTTATTAAACGCTTGCCATCGTGTTACTCTTGCAAATTTATAACTAGTGTGCCTAAGATTCATTAATTTTATTGTATAAAATATCAACCTGTATTTGCGTAAAATTAGACCTAATCATGCAACCCACCCTAGAAACTTATGCCACCTTTGGCACGCAACATGTCTTAATCAGCACGCAACAATTAAATTTGTTTACTAGTTCACAAGCAGCATGCAATGCTTGCTATAAATACAAGACCCGAAATGGTCAATTTTTCATGAGCTCAATACAGCAAAAGAAATACTATATTCAATTGCTTGTAAGACATGGCAGCTTGCATCAAGACGGAGTCAATTGTACGCTCCGACTCGAGTCCGATTTTCTACGTTGGAGAGCAGTCTACAACCACGACTGGTTCGTCCTGCCAGTTTCGATCTATTGCGTGGAAACCATCAATCGAGTGTACAAAATGGATATATATGTTGTAAAAATGTCTCCAGCGAAAGATAAAGGTTTTAAAAAGAAAAAGAAGAGCAGTCGTATAAAGAAGAAATCTATTAGAAATATTAATAAAAAGCAACAAGGTTTTGGTGTCGTAAATTGGTTAATTAATCATTTACCATTTGAAGCGCACTTACCCGGCGGATATCAGTTTTGTGGTCCAGGTACGCAACTGCAAGCTAGGCTAGCAAAAGGACAACGAGGAATTAATCGACTTGATAATTTTTGCATGCTTCACGACGTGGCCAATGATAAAAATTCGAACGTGCAAGAGAGATTAAAAGCTGATAAGCTATTAGAATCTGGTGCACGAGAAATTGCCCACGATCCGTCTACTGGTTGGAAAGAAAAACTAGCTGCGAAGTTGGTTACCAAGGTTATGCAAGTTAAGCAACGCTTTGGTGCTTGAAAATGCAGCAGCCATACAATATGCAACTAGCTCACGATTCTACATTTATTATTGCTGGACCTTCAAACTCGGGTAGAACTGAATGGACGTTGCGTTTGTTGACTGAACGAAAAGAATTATTTGATGAAAAACCGCGTCGTCTTGTTTGGTGTCATGGATCAAGTTTGAAACCAGACGATCAACAACGAATTAGAACATGCTGGCAAAAGAGCGGTCTTGACCCTATTGTTTTTGTACCCGAATTCACACCACAGATGATTAATCGTTTTTTACCACACGATTAAGTTGTTGTTGACGACTTGCAAAGCGAGATTGCTAAGTTGCCAGAATTTACTAGTATGTTTACAAAGCATGCGCATCATATCCCTTTGACTTGTCTGTATCTTTGTCAAGGTCTTTTTAACAAGTCTGATCCAGAAGCACGCATGCGAAGTTTATCAGCTAGTTATATTTGTCTAACTCGTAGTGTGCGCGATCGAACCGCAGTTGAGCATCTCGGTCGACAAATGTATCGACCGCAGACGCAACAAATAACAAACCTTTTTCATATTTATTCATTGACCTGCGGCAAGTGACACCAGATTTTTTACGACTGAGAACAGGAATCTTTCCTTGCGATGAGCAAGTTGTCTATACTCGTGAATGTGATGCAAAGTTTGTGTAATATTATTATAAGCAAATTATTAACTGTTGTCAATATTAGTTTGTATTTTATTTCAAAATGAGTTTTTACGTTTTTTTGCCGTCAAACGATATCAGTTACGAAACCAACTCGCCTAATGAATTTCGAGTACGACTAACTGAACCAATAAATTTATTGAACGGATTCTTCGAGGTTGCACTAGTTGAATTACTGTGCCATGGAGCAATTACGACGCCAAATGCTCATCGTGAGCGTCGATTTTAAGTTCCATATTTTGCGGACATTGACTCAATAATCCGATTAAAGAAAAACTATTGGGGTCGCGTTTGGGCAGAGGCAGACTTGGATGCTTACGTTTCCTGGCAACCGTCTGGTACAGATGAAAAATTTGCCTGGCTTTTACGAAATTCTGGCGTAAAAACTATTGGATTAGAATTACCGGTTACATTTATGGACGCTTTCAAATTTGACTCTTGGAAGAAACTTTCTGGACTAGTCTCGGAAAAATTATCAAAACCTACCGCTGGTAGTGTACAACCACCGGATGGATCATACTTGGATGTGGTAAAAAGTCTCGACAATACTCTAGCGCTAGTACCTGAGAACTATTATGTTTTTTATTGTGTTCTATCGCCTGGTGAAGCTATACGACTTGTTTCGCATGGAGACTATCTTCAAAAAACGGAAGAAGAAGTGTACATCAAATTACACCAATATTGGTTGAGAAATCGTATTTGGCGCATTAACAAAACCTACTTGGATGCTGTGCTACCTTCTCCGATTCCTAGTAAAACGGTTTACATGTACTGTTACACAGACATAATCGAGTATCAAGCAGTGGGAAGTACATCAGTACCGTTGCTAATCAGTACCATCAGTAGAAGGCATGAGGGGGCTTCTGGGACAAAATTTTTCACGTCCTCCAGAATCCACCTAAATCCATCCATATTATCCCCGACAGAATCAGAAAAAAAGGGGGGTCGCACTCGCTCACAAAACGTCCTCCATAATCCCATTAAATCCATCCATATTATCCCCGACAGAATCATGAAAAAGTGGAGGGGTCGCACTTGCTCCGAAAACTTCAAACATAATCGTATTAAATCCATCCAATATTTTTCTTCGCTTCTGTGTATCCAGGTTTGTGAAATTCGGTGGCTGCTTGGACGAATTCATTGTAAGATTGCTGCTCCCTATTTATTAGCCCGGTAACTCGTTTCTCTGCTTGTGCTAGCTTCTCCAATTCAGATATCTGCTGTGTACTTTTTCGCTTCATTTCTTATTTTATTTTATTTTAGTTAAAAAAGAACGACCCACTGACACCAGTTTTCTACAAAATTAACAAGCCTATTTTGAGTGATGATAGCACAATCAAAGCGACTCAGGTAAGAGTTCCCAGTCAGGAAAATCAGAATGAAACTAATCTTGGTCCTGGTCAAACACTGACATTTACATACAATGGATGTTCGTCTTTGGTTAGTGTGCACAGTCTTAAGAGCGGATTCCATATGACATTTCAATTCAAGACAAAGGGTGGTGCGGATGCGGCTCGTGCTAACGTTGACAAGCATGATGCGGATGTGGCTCTGACCAGTAACTTTTGGGCGTACATGTTCAAGGAGTTTAGTGTATCGAATGGGAGCACTGAGTTGGAGCGAATCGCCAACTTTGGAATTGTCTATGACGCTCATTGTTTGATCGAGAATCCTGATTTTATTCAGTTGGGAAGTGGTGCGGGTTTTATTGCAGATGAAAAAGAAGGAGATATCAATGACAGTGGCTATAAAAAGAGGAAGAAGAGATACAACTATGCATTGCAAGGTGCTGATGATGCTGCTAAGAACCCGCTGTATCGGTCTGTTGATGTATTTGTACCATTGAGATGCATGAGTGGATTCATTATTAATATGAGAAACCCAAATAGCATTATACGCTACATGCATGGAGACGTTTGGTCCATTCAGCATGAAATCAGTGATAATCTTTACCCTGCACTGCCACAAAATGGAGATTTCAGTCAAAACAAGATTAGCAAATTTTACAGCGAGTTGGTCGACTTGGCTGTGAAAGAGAACAATGGAATTGCTATCACTGCTCTTCAATATGGAACTCTATATCCGATGTTTGGCGCTGATGTGTCTGCCAGACAAATGCCTACTGATAACAGCCCTGTGAATATCGTGACTAACATTGAAAGGACTGCCGCAACACCCGTGGACCTGTACATTGTCTATGCATTTGAGAGGAAAGTGAAGCTTAACATGATCAACAATTCATCCAGTAAAGTTTAAATATTTTTTTGTGGGTGAAAAAAATGGAAGCCATAGCCGAAAGACTAAACAACATTGTTTCACACTCTAAAGAGAGCATTCCTATTACAATAACCGGGCGAATTAATGACTCAAACGGGATGTTTGTTGAAAAATTAGAGCAGGCGATTCGCCTGGATCCAGGCGCTAATTACCATGTCTATCTTAACGACTTCACTGGTTGGTCAAACGTTCCCAATGTGATGGCAGCAAATAATAAGTTTTATTACAAATGGAAAGGTGCAGCAGCAGACCCTGTGGTATTCCATGTGAGCACGCAGAGTGTGGATACCTACAATAACTTTCTAGAAAATGTCTTTACTAAGAGAGGTCATTTTGAGACACCTGATGCGAGTAAGCCAGAGAAGAAACTGTTCCCTGTCAAACTATCCTATGATCTCACTGTAATGAGAGTGGTCATGCAAGTTCACAAAGATGCGGAGGTTGAGTTTAAAGATGACACTTGGTATAGGGAATTGGGATTCGAGAAGAAAGTTTATAAGGCAGAATCCGCGCCGCGGACCGCCACTCAAGCGACGGGGGCTGTTATCATGGCCCGGGAAAGTGTACGCGGTTTGTTCTTAGCACCCAATATTGCAGACATTGTAAAGGGTTTGAATATTCTAATCAGAAGTAATCTCAGTCTTGATTGGGTATTTAAAGGAAAGCGAACGAATATTTTGTACAACATCTCCAACTCTGTTGCTGGAGGACAGATGGTGGTAGAGAAACCAAATCCAGTGAAAAGAGTTGTATTGAGTAATAAGGAGATTCACGAGATTGTGCTACAGTTTGAGACTGAAGATGGGATGGGCGTTGATTTTAATGGGGAAGAGTTTGTATTGACGTTGATCATTGAGAGAATGTGATGTTAAAATAACTAAATATTTTATTTCAGTTCTATTTCGAATTTTTAGTATATTTTTTTCTAGTCATATTACTTATTAGTAGGCAACCTCACGCTTTTTGGACTGACCAAGCATTATTTTTTTTCTAACCAGTATTTAATGAAAGGATTGAAAACACAAAAGAAATCGGACACAAAAAGATAGTCTGTGCTCAGTCTATTGTTTTATTATGTCAAAAGTTGGTTAACTTCGCAAGTATTCGCACATAACAAACACAAGTCTGTCATTAGTCTTTCTCAGAAAAAAAGCTTTTTTGCACAGTTTAATTCGTGCGAATTCCTGTTAAGACAGGAAATGGCGCGAATCAAACTGCGCACTAGTCTTTCTCAGAAAAATGCTTTTTTGCACAGTTGAATTCGTGCGAATTCCTGTTATGCACATGATTTTTACGAACGTTCGTAAAAATCATGTAACCACTGAGAGCCGCTTTATGCTGCACATGATTTTTACGAAAGTTCGTAAAAATCATGTTATCAGTGGGAATCGAACCATGCGGGGCAGACTGAGACCGGTTTCGGGCTTGTTTGCCCTCGTCAGTCAGTCATAGCCACACGAGGTCGGCTCCACCTCTAGCCAGCTGAGTGGAACTGCTATTTATACGCTCTTGCACCAAGTCCTTGCCTTGCACATGGCGACATTTTCTAGTCCACCATGTGAGGAATTCGCGCCATGTTCAAATAGCTTTACTATCAGTAAGCTATCGCTTACAAATACGAGCCGCTTTATGCTGCACATGATTTTGTCAGTATTTTTAGATCTTGCGTCTGCACTCTACAGGGTACAACCTTGTAGTGTAGTTGGCTACTACAACTGCCTTATAACTTCAGCAAAGTTATAATAGCTGTCAAAATTGTTAATGACTACTCCGTGTTTTTCAAACCAGTAAGATTTAAGTGCTTGATTAATATTAGGGACATTGATATCAACGTCGGGCCAATATTTTCTCATGTATTCGCTGCATTCCTTCTTGCATCGGTACTTGGATTTGTACAATGGATTAGGCTGAGTATAATAAGAACCTGGAGAGACAACTGGAAACATTTTTATTGAGAATTTAGATTTTTTTCAAAGGGTAAGGACCCTGTGTTAGGGGATTTAAAGTCTTTGGGATCTGGTTTCAACGCTTCGGATTGAATGTGGGGAGAAGAATGCAGATTATTTTCTGATTGTTTCGAAGATGCTATGGGTGGATGTTGGTGTCAATGAACATAACAGGTGTTAGTGGACATCTGTTATGCACTGATTCTGTCAGGGATAATATGGATGGATTTAATACGATTATGTTTGAAGTTTTCGGAGCAAGTGCGACCCCTCCACTTTTTCATGATTCTGTCGGGGATAATATGGATAGATTTAATGGGATTATGGAGGACGTTTTGTGAGCGAGTGCGACCCCCCTTTTTTCTGATTCTGTCGGGGATAATATGGATGTATTTAGGTGGATTCTGGAGGACGTGAAAAATTTTGTCCCAGAAGCCCCCTCATGCCTTCTACTTTGCTTCGAGTTGTGGAACTCCAACAAAAGAAAAACGGAGAACTTGTACGCGATAGCAGTGCATTACAAACACCCTACTACTTGAAAACAAATCGACAACAAATTCACGAGATTTCGATTCAACTATTGGACCAGCGCGGAAAACCATTTAATTTTCATCCGGGAGCACACGTTGTTGTCGTACTGCATTTTAGACACAGGTCGGACTAATTTATAAGCAAAGATTAATTGTGTAAAAGAAAATTTTGTGAATTTGTTTTGTAAGAATGAATGAACTAACAGAAAAAGGAAAACGAAATGCTCGCTCATTGTGTCAGTGTGCTTTTTTACTACAAATTGTTCATCAGCTAAAGCATCCAAAGCAGAGAAAAAGTTTTTTACAAACACTTTCAGAGTCGGAGATACGATTTCTAGTAGACTTTCTGTTGAATATTATTAGTGGACGTATTAAAATTAGTAACTGTAACAAAAGACGACTTGAGAAGCATCGCAGATATATACGTCAGCTTTTGGAACAGAAGACTCCAATTACTGCAAAAAGGAAAATACTTGTCCAACACGGAGGATTTTTACCTTTTTTGGCTCCAATTATTGCCGCTCTACCTGCTATTAGCACTGCGCTTGGGATAACGTCTGGAGTAGTTGGTACCGCCGCGGGAGCAGCAAATTTAATACGATCAATTCAACGAAAGTAGTAGGAATAATGCGAGCCAAGGAGAGTAGTAGTTTTCAACGAATGTATCTAGTACCTGAATCTGTGTATCAATCTACATGTCAAGGAGCAGAACAAGGCTCGTCACCAGCTGCTGAGGTACCTCGAAAAACTGAAGTTTTAGACGCACCGCAAGATGGTCTGGCAAAAAATATGGTGGAAATGAGAGAACAAATGGATAACTTGGACAAGGAAATGGAGAAGGAGCCAAATTACACAGCTCAATTGAAGCGAAGCAGATTGGAAGACAAACTTTTAAAATTACGCAAAGTCTATCGCACTGGAGACGAGGACAATCTGCCACTTGTTCGCAAAGTGACTAATGTAAGAAGTTCATATGCCAGAGAATCAAGGGAAATTCCTAAAGTTTTTTACCACGTTTCGAAGCTCTCGCTCAAAACCTATTTTCGGACATGGACAAGAATGCAGAACCAATGCTGGCTAATTTGGCTGATGGCGAGATACAAGATCTCATGGAATATGTTGTTCGAGACAGACCGCTTAAGCGACACTAGACTCAACCACCTAGTGGACTAAAAACATTTTTAGACTTTCTTCGAAAACGTGGAATCGCAGCAAACCAAATCGGGCGTCATGTACGAAACGAGCTAATGCATGCTCCAAAAACTGTTGCAAAGGAGGATCTTAGTCTGTTTGAAAATTATCAAACACTGGCTTAATTTGTTTTGAATGTTTTAACAAAATTGATTCGAGCACTATAAGCTTTTTAAAAAGGTTAATTTTGTTTATGAAAATAAATATATATATAAAATAATATAGAATTATTTTAATATATAAAATATAGAAAATAATATATATATAAGACAAACCATGTCATCTATCTGCCAGAAACTTTTGATTCGTCTCTGTGAGTTTTTTTGCTTAAAATCCGAATGTGTGCCGTTTCTGGGAGAGGAGCACAACGAGGATACTGACGGAAATTCGATCGAGGCTTCGTTCTTTTGTTGCAACTGGCATACGAATAGCATCAATCTAACTCATGATGAAGCGAGTGCGTAAGGAAATTGAAGAATTTTTGACGGATGCTTTTTTTAACTTGAACAAACCTACTTCATTTAGTGGTAACAAGACTATACTTGTTCGTGAAGTACGTAAAAAGTTTCCACAGATTACGAACAAAGTTGCGAAGCGCGAAGTTGATAATTGGGTGCGATCAACAAATGAGCATCATTTATTTCGAAAAACACGACGAAACTTTCCAACTCCAAAAATTAGTGTACCACCAGTTGCAAAGTTTCAGTTTCAAATCGATTTGGCAGATTTACCTCGATACAAGACGGAAAATCGAGGTTATCGTTACATACTTGTTCTTATCGACTGTTTTACTAGAGTTGTACGACTAAAACCATTGCGTACAAAGAAGCCTTCAGAAGTTAGTCAAGTAATACTAGAGATTTTTCGAAGTGGTTTTAAGCCTGTTTATTTACAAGGTGATGCTGGTATGGAGTTTCTCGGAAGAGCTACACGTCAAATGCTGAAACAGGAAGGAGTTCGATTTTTTGTTAGCCAAAGCAATTACAAGGCAAGCATGGCTGAACGATTTATCCGCTCGCTAAAGGAGCGTCTATTACGATACTTTCGAGCAAAAAATTTACCTCGACGGTTTGATATTTTGCCACAATTGGAAGATAATTTCAACTCTAGTCCTCATCGATCCTTGAGTGGAGAAACACCAAAACGTGTAGAGACAGACCCACATTTACAAGGAATTTTGTGGGACAAAATGTTTGCAAAGTCGTACACTAAAAAGAATGAGAATAAATTTAAAGTTGGTGATTGGGTTAGAATTACACGAGTCGAGGAACATTTGAAAAAGGATACACTACGACTTGGAGTAATTCAAAATATCGCATTCACCGTGTACACTTGACAGAACCGCCAATGTACGAATTAGCGGACCCTGAAGATGGATTTGAAGTGATTAAAGGAAGTTTAACCAAGCGGAACTAATGTTGGTAAACGAGACAGATAAAACACCTAATGAAATTGAAAAAGTTATTGAAACTGATCGAGCGAAAAATGGAAGTCGTCTGTATCTAGTAAAATGGAAAGGTATGCAAATCTCAAGAAGTCAGTGGTTAAATGAAAATGATCTTGACGCAAAGACTGCTAAACTATTTTCTAAAGTGTATAAGTAACACATGAATTGGGATTGCATGACGATAAAAAGACTGTTGAAATGGATCCTATTTTTGCTTTTTATTCTGGTCTGAATAGATCTGCTGAAGGTGGAGGTGGATCTGGCATTCCTGTTTACGAAGGTTACGGTTTTTTTGTCAAATTTGGTGGACAGATTGGTGTATCGTGTACTACGCAACGCAAAGAAAGATTTCTTGGATCGTGGTCTGGAGTATTTGAAAAGTGCGACAGCAAAAATTGGTATGGGTCGGAAGCGTCACTTGGACACAGAATCGAGCGAAGAGATGTTTAATACACCTGCAGTCTCGAGACCAAAGCGAAGGAAAAGAACCAGTGGATTGGCTATAAGCTTAGGAAAGAAGAAACGACAAAAGAAACGACGAACAAGACAGTGTGGAAAAGGACGCGTGAACAAACGAAAACGCAAGAGGGTAGGTGGTAAAAGAAAACGTCGAACTGCTACTGCAAGCAAGAAACTTTTTAGTCTGTTTGAAAAGTAGCATGAATCATTTGCTTGGACCTGATATTGCTGCTCTTAAAAGTGAATTGTCGCTATTTGATCAAAGTCCTGTTCAGTTTAGTGTTTTGGATAATCGGTATACTAACATTCAACCGCAACATGGTATTACAAAAGGATCACCTATCGAATTTGAGGTTGTGCCTGCAGGCGATTTGTATTTGGATCTACAAGAAACTGTGCTCACGGTATGCTTCAGCGTTAGTGATAGTGAAGGTGAACCTATAGATGCAACAAAAAATTTTGTTTGTTTGAATAATTTGGCTATTGGAACATTGTTTGAAGACGTTCAATTTACTATTGGCGATACTGTAGTTGAAGGTGGTAGTTTTATGTATCCATACAAAGCTATGCTTCTTACATTACTGGAATACGGACATACAGCTCAGAAGGCTGGTTTACTACCGTGGGGATTTTACAAGGATACAGCTGGTAAAATGAATGCAACAAATGAAAACGATGGACGAACAAAGAGGCAGGCGCTTATTGCTAACAATAGGCGGTGCACTGTATCTGGACCGTTATTCTTGGATTTGTTTCGTCAGCCTCGGTATCTACTATCAAAGACACCACTGCGGATCAAGCTCATACCGGCAAAAAGTAAATTTGTCCCGATTGGGTCAACATTAGAAGCTGGTGCGGTATTTAAAGACAATGAGATCAAATTTTTGCGTGCAGAACTACGATTGCGGTTTGTTCAACCCTCGCCGAGTGTTATCAGTGCACATGCTCATGGACTTAAAAGTCACAATGCATTATATCCGAACCGAAGTCTAAGCCTTGGTACGTTTACTATACCCCGACGATCGTCTAGCCATACGCATGAAAATGTGTTTCCTAGTGGAGTACCACGGCTTTTATTGATGGCAATCGTAAGCAACAAGGCATTCAATGGAAGCATGGACACTAATCCGTTCAACTTTGAGCATGCAAATGTGAGCGGTATTGGTGTGTTTGTGAATGGAGACTCGGTACCATCGCGTCCGCTGCAGACAAACTTTGGAGATGATTGTGTGACAGAGTATAATTTTTTGCTACAACAGCTTGGAATCTATCTACAGGGACGAGATATTGGATTTAATATGCTGGATTACGCCAATGGTTACTCAATTTTTGCATTCAGTCTTGGAAGTGAACCTGGTGTTGGACGGGGAGTGCAACTGTATAAGGAAGGAAATGTAAAACTAGAGTTACGCTTCAATGCTGCAACTAGTACCGTGTACAACGTTATATTTGGAGGTATATTTGACAAGCAACTGCAACTGACTGAACTTCGCGACATTGTTCCTGGCACAGTATGGAAGTAATTGATTCTATCCTAGATCGTGGTGTAACAGATCGCTTCCTTCGCAATGTTGTATCGAAATTGTGCGCACATTTTTTAAATGTTGTATTTCTTGGTGTTTTTCCTCAAAACTTTGTTGGTGGACTTAGACGCTTACCTTAAGACGGTAAAGACTATTTTTTTATCGTTAATACTGACGTCTCTAACCTGCCCGGAAAATCTGATGGTGTTAACTTCCCAATATCTTTAAGCCACTCATTGATCTGCAGCTTATTTTTTGGACTAATGCGGAACTTAGCAGGTCCAGAGTTAAGATTTCCAAGCAACCTTTGTGCAACACCTTTGTAGAGAACATGCATTGAATCACTAGGAAAACTCCTAACCATGTCCACAGCAATCTGTTCAAAAGTTGATGATGTTGCCTTATGATGCTCAGTTTGTAAACGCAAACGAAATGAATCTTTAGTCCGCCGAATTGCATTTGTTTCAGGAAAAACAACCATTCGAGCTTGTTCATCAAACACACCTTTGGTTGGACAATGATCACATGAATAATAGCCTGTATGACCAGCTGTATTCTTTACAAATTTTCTTGCAGGAAGGTCACATACAATCCACTGAAGTGTAACTGGCACTTTTTGCCTATATGGTACAAGCTGTAATCCTTGGTTCTCAGCTAGTTCTTTCATTTCCAAGACAAATTCTAGCAAAAATTCATTAGAAGAATCTGGCTTTCCTGGTCCATAGTAGGCACCAATAAGAAAAACACTACCAGGAAGCTTTTCCAAAGTGCCAAGAATTGTCCAAAAGCCAAACTGACTATTATAAATAGGCGCACCATTAATATTAACCAGAATCTTGATATTATCAGTATTAACTAGTTGTTCACAAATCTCAGGAACATGAGAAGCCAAAAATACTAGACCTTTCTTTATACCATTCTCTCCCATTGTCTCTCATGTCTGCTCTCACATATTTCTCTTCTCTCTCCACTCGTCTCTATAATCTCTTCCCTCTCCTCTCCCTCTCTCCTCTGTTCTAGCTCTACTGTCTCATTTCTCGTCTCTTCTTTCTCATCTCTCCTTTCTCCTCTTTCTTCTCTTCTATCTGATCTCTTCTCTCTTCTGTTTGTATCAGACTTGTATCTGTACATGTATTTAGAGGTTTTAGAGATTTAGAAGCCTTGCGTTTCTTGGATATCAGTACTTGCTGAAAAATACATGCATCTCATATCTATGCAAATTTGCCTCAGTGCATAAAGAGTACAAATGATATTTACATAAATAAATCTGAGGCTTCATGCTAAGTTCTGCATGCAAATCACTATATTGAGTTATTTATTTACGAACCAAATTGTTATCATGGTTACCAACCATAGCAGTTAGCTAAAAATGTTAAAACTGAAAAAAAGATTGCAACGAAAAATAACGATATGGCTGATTTGAGGTGAGCTGTTTTATATAGATAGATTTCTATCTCCACGCAAGCCAGTCAGTTATTTAGACTGTATTTATATGACTTCCAATCGTATCGTATCAGTATAGGCCAAGTTTGAAAAAAAGTTGCTCTAGGGTTGGCTTGAGTGTAACGATCGGTGAGGCATCACCACCACTAGGGGAGCAGTGTGAGGACTGTTTGACCATAAATTAACTCTTTGCTCATTCAAGCTTGAATTGACAGCAACCCCGCCTACCTTTTGTATTCAACTTAAACAACAGAAAAAAAGTTGCTCTAGGGTTGGCTTGAGTGTAACTATCCGTGAGGTACCACCACCACTAGGGGAGCAGTGTGAGGACTGTTTGACCATAAATTAACTCTTTGCTCATTCAAGCTTGAATTGAAAGCAACCCGCCTACCTTTTGTATTCAACTTAAACAACAGAATACGGCTCGTATGTGAACTGAATAGAAGTGGAACTAAAAAACTAAAAAGCTGCATCAATTGCCACCCATTCACGATATAATATAATATCATGCATAATGATGGGGATGGTGGGGTGATGATGAAATACGGAGGCAGAAGTGCACTAAGTCACACATACATGCAGTGACTAGCCCAAGTAAAGGCTGCTTGCTCTGTAAGTGCGACGCAATGAACCCCCCATCCCAAATTTGAGCGTCATTCCGTCGCACTTCAAGATTCGTCGGGTTGATAATAGTTCTCGCTGAGTTGTCGTCATGAAGAAGAAGTGTCGCCCGTTTGTCTCAGGAACTGTCACATTCTGCAAATGAAACTGGGCAGGTACATGTCTAGGATCAACTTGGAAATGTACGTCAACAGGTTCCATAGGGCGATCTTTTTGCGTCTGTAATTAGCATTGCGACTTAATGACTCAATACTAAGCACCTCCTGCACTTCAGGTGAAAATTCTCTTACCTTCTCCTCCGCGATAATTCTAGCAGAGGTAAACAACATGCGCTTTGCTCCCTCCTTTACCTCCTTTGCTGCCTTTCTCTTCTGAGCTGGCCGATCAACTGGATCGCACGTGTGCGGAGCAAGGGATTCTATGGTTCCATCAGCACGGCGGACTGCGGAGCCATGACAGTGCAGTGATAAACGCTTAGTGCAGCGATAGTACGTGTTGCCATTTCGCTGCGTTTTTTCATCCATTAGATGGCCAAGGTCTCGTTGGACATACTACACTAGAAGGTCTTTTCCGTGACTGCATCCTGCACCTGTAAGAATCTCAAAGGGCTGGGGAGGTGGGCTGCGGGGCGGTGCAAGCTCTGCTGGAGGAATTTGAATGGATTCTTCCAGAGCTGGATCAGGGTCATTGAAATCTGGATACTGGTAAAGAAAAGTTTCTGCTTGTGCCGGAATCAAATGCACTGGTTCTGGATTTTCAGCAGGCAGAGGAACAGCCGCTGGTCCAGAATTCGGGGCTTGTACATGTACCTCTGCAGCATCTGCAGCTTGAGACACTGCTAAGTTACCTGCAGGAGCCCGTCTATTGCATTGATTGCAAAGCCAAAAAAACTCACCGACATTTCTCATTGCAGAATACTCATCGATTGTGACGCGACTATCGCATGCACGGTGCTGCCAATTCAAGCATTGAGAACACTCAATTGCTTCTTGTCCTTCGCAAACTGGCTGCAGACAGACTACGCATGGATATGCGCCTGCCATTTTGTATCTAAGTGCTTAGACTGCTGTCAGTGAATGAGACAGATAAATTTTGAACAGGGCATGAAATTTACCCACTTTTTATCCCTTTAAACAAGTTAATTAGTCTCGACCAATAAGAGAAATGGAAAAAGCTACACCAGATTTTATATGAAGAAGAGATTTGTTTAATACGAAATATGTTTACACCTCTTAGGGGCCTACTATAAGTAGGAAATTAAGACTCGTAACCATTTTTGTCTTTAGCCCTGCAATATACTAATAAAATTTTGACTGCCTGTCTAAACCCCCCCATTGCAACCCCACATTTCCCCACCCGAAGCTATCCAATAGTAAACCAGCTGTCATTTTCCGTGACCCCCACCCCAGCTGTGGCCATCTTGGTGTGTGGCCATCTTGGTCTTACACCCCTAGCTACCCTTTTTGTACACTGGAAAATCCTGCTGTACATTTCGCCTTCCAAACTATGGCACATAGGCCAACTGTATTAGTGGTATCACAACAATCATTATATATTAGCCTAAAATTAGAAAGGTCAAAGCAAAGGATTTGCACGGCAAGCAAGCAAAGCCCATTTCCTTGAATTAGCCATGGCTATAACTAATAGCTTAATGAAAATATTAGCCCCATAGGCTATTATATATTAAGTTTTCTCACTGAAACCATTATAATGGCTGAATGATTTTTTAATCCATTTAGGCCCTACCTATGCTATATTAGTATTAAAGTAAATCTGAATTAAACTACAAAATCATAGGCATACGCACAGATAGGCATAAACAATTTTGATTGAAAATTATGGTTAGAGAATTTTCCAGTTGCAGAAAAGACTAGAAGGCATGAAATCTGGACTTTTTAGGCTATAAAGCCTAAGGTAATATGTTTATACTGCACAAGAGAAGATGCAGAATGCAATTAGAATATTCGGATAATTGTGTTGAGATAAACAAAAATTAATACTAGTTTCGTCAAAAAAAATTATAAAACAGTAATAAAATCACAAAATATAGTTTGTTTTTTTATACTTCATAGTTTAAGTATTTATTTACTTCATTTTAAGTATAATTTGCTTCACAGTTTTTCTAATATAGTATTTCAAGTCATAAATTGGGTTTATAACATGATTCTTAAAAAAGAAAGTCATACTTCAGTAAATAACGCTACGTCCTTTTTGTTTTCTTATGTTCATAATATTACATGTAAGTTTCATTTCAGTCTGATCAAACAACTCAATGAATAAATACGTAAGTGGCATTAAATAACAGTTCCCATGCAGATTACATAAATTGTAATTGCAGTGTGCAGCAGAAGTGCAAGATTTGTTATTTAAAAATTCTATTCACTCTACTCAAACAAGTAGTATCTTAAAAATTAAGAATTACAAGAATTGCAATCTTTGTATAAAACGAAATTGTAATTTTATGAAATTGCCTTACGAAAATTGCATTTTATGTACGAAAGCGTAATAAAATTATAAGATTAATAATTTCTTCGCAATTTCGGGGGTCATGTGGCCCGCGGGTCGCTGTGTATTGGGGGAGGGGGAGTGCGCGTGTTCTGCGTTCAACGCAAATAAAACCCTCGCGTGTTTGGGGAGCAGTTAAATTTAATGATTCCCTCGGAGAAGGGGGTTGGGCTTAGGCTGAGTGTACATAACAGTTGTACAATGTAAGCAGATAGCTAGGACTGTGCCGAGATTCAATTGGTTTTATTATCGGCGCCTTTAGTCAGCCCATGCATTGGCTGGGCGGACAGACTGGTCGGGGCTAAAGGCTTTTTTTATTGATTTTTACAGACGAAAAATCTTGTACGCTGGGTCCTTCTTAAGGAGGCAAATTTTCAATGCAGGTTTATTTCTCTCCAAATCATAATCGATTGTGATCTCCAATCTGATCTGCCGATTTTGCAATTTTCTTCTGTTTGCTCATTTTATATATATACTATTTGCTTAAAATGCCACCGAAACGCGGAAATATTTCCCGTTCTACACGCGCTGCATCGGCAGCCAAGAAGCGCAGGGCGTCGGAGACACCCGACGAGCGCCAGCATCGTCTTGAGGCAAATCGACTGCGCACAGCTGAATGACGTGAAGCCGAGGACGAGGCGGTCCATCTGCATCGCCTGGAGGCGCAGCGGCAGCGCCAGAGTCAGCATCGCGCGGCTCTGGGTCTGCTGACGACCGCGAAGGCCGTCTACACGCACAGGTAGATTGGCGCCGAGATAGCTAAAAGGGGTTCTTATATTTTATTCTGCTATTCAAACAGACATTTCGTCATTTCGTCAAATGGTAGATAAAACAGAGCCCATTTCTATTTTAAATTTAAGTTAAAATATTTTTCTCATTAAGTAATATAATGTCCTGCTAAGTTAGGATAAATATATTTAAGATGGACTTTACAACTTTTTGCTTAAGCGATGGGTTTCTAAGAAAAGAAGAATGGGTTTGCTTTGAAAGAAGTTTTTAAAAATTAAAATGTTTTTCTTAGAAACACTTCACTTTAAAAAACCATTATACCTACCTTCCATGCACACATCTCTATTCTCTTTACCACACTTTTTGACAAAATGACAAAAATGGCTATTTAAAAGGCTATTTGACGAAATGTTCGGTCACCTTATGTGCGGCTGCTCATTCTTGGAGACTATTAAACTTTCTGCATGTAGATCTGGATTTTCAAGGATAAGTCCTGATAAAAATGCTCTTTTTTTCATTGCCACAGGCTGCTGGATCTGGCACACCAGCCACATGTGCTCGGTCGCATGGACCGCCAATGTCCGCACTGCAGCGCGCTACGCTGGAAGGACGAGCCAGCTAGCATTTGCTGCCGTGCTGGAAAGGTGAGTTGACATGCTTTATTTAGTATACTTTAATTTCGTGCTCACTGCTGTTTTTTGATTCTATAATTGAGACTAAAAGTAAAAATATATTGTCACTTGCTTTTATCTAAAATTAAATTATGCAAACAAATGAAAGAAATGCAGATGATCAATGGACAATGAGCAACCTTTATTTAAAATCTGTTGAACACAAGCCTTATTTCTGTAAGTAGTGTAACAATTCAAAAAGAAGTGAGAAACATGTAACACGCATGTTAACAAATCATTTTTGTTGGAATTTTAGCTTTAAGAAAAAACAGAGAATCTAGGAAATTAATTATTTCTTATCTCTCATACCTACACTATTTTTTGTGTCGAGAAAAAGAATTTTTTCTGACGTCACCTGTTGTTATGATAAACTATCTTTTCAATCAATTTATTATTTAACCTTATTTGAAGCTACGTGAGGTGGGGCGGAGAAAGTTTTCTTGGAAATAGGTTGATTGAAGTTGTTGCTGACACCAATGAAGTGGCGCGAATTCCACGTTTGAATTGCCGCCGGCGTTGGAGTCACACGAATAATCCGGAAATCGCGCAGATGAATCACAACGAAATTCTTTCTCCTGTTTTACTCCAAATGCCGGGTTCTCTAGTCCGGGGGAGGGTAGTCGTAATCGTAGCGGAGCGGTCGTGTAGCGGCGCGGTCGTTCAAATGATGAGACACCGTAAATTAATGTGTCGTTTTGCTGAGCTTGTTACCCGTAACGCAAAATTTCGTATCGATACGTATCGGAGACGTCCCCCTGAGGTCCTAAAGTCTCGTCCCAGGGATAGTACTTTTGATAGTTGTAGATACGTATCCGATATGTAATTTTGAGACGTCCCAGGGACGGTCCCAGGTGACTTCTATGAGACCTTAATAATGACGATCCACCACAGGCATATTGCTCTTACTTTTTGCACTTTTGAGTTTTGTAATCACGTGACCTGGCAGCTTGACTGAAAGGTCGGACTTTTTTTGACAGTTTTGGGGAACTGATACGTTGACAAATAACAAAGGCGAAAGTGAAAAATTAGCAACTGAGAATTTTCACTGAGCAATGCAATTTCTTTCCTCTTTAAAGAGACGTAGCAAAAATATTTTATTGTCCGACCAAGTCGGACTACATCGGCGAAAAAAACGTCAAGCCTGACGGGCAAGCCGGGGGAGTTATTAGTCGCTCTCTACGTCTGCGTCGTCGTCGATCTCTTCCTCGATCTTTTCGTCGATCTCTTCGTCGATCCTTTCGTCGATCTCTTCGTCGATCTCTTCGTCCATCTCTTCGTCGATCTCTTCGTCCATCTCTTCGTCGATCTCTTCGTCGATCTCTTCGTCGATCCTTTCGTCATTTTCTTCGTCGATCTCCTCGTTGATCAGCTCGACTGTATCGGCAGTGACTTCGCGTCTGTCACATTTCGATTTCCGCATCATTCGTTTTAGAATCCTAACTGACGTCGCAGTGATTTTGAATCCAGCACGATTCCTGAAAAGTTGGATTGGAGATTTTGCCACAACTACACGTCTTTATTTAAAAAAAATAACGCAAATTAAGAGACTCACCGATTACACAGTCGGCCACTGGCGCAGGTAGTTTTTGCTTCCCCCTCTTTGACCTTCAATATTGTATTGGCACAAAACGGAAGGTTTTGCTCCATATCAGCATGGATGACACTGCGTCAGATAGTTTGACAGCATTTTCTGCCCGACTAGCACAATACTTCCTCTACAAGAAGGGTTACGGCAAACAATTAGTGATTGGTAACAACAGCAAAGCTCTAATTGAGTAACTCACATAATTATTGTCATTTGGGAATTCAGAAGAAAGATATCAGGAAGTGCAAAAATGTTTTTCACAAAACTTAAAGCATTTTATTGAACTATAAAGTTCAAGATTGTTTGTTTGTTAAACGAAAGGGTCCTAAGGGGGACCCGCGGATCAGCCACATGGAAGGGCTCTGCCGCGAGAGGCACTGCCAGGGGCACAGCATTAGCTGTTTTTAGAGCCCGAGATACCCCGATTGGGATGGAGATTGGGCCCGGCATAAAGCACGGGAGGCGAAGTGGACCCAAACCTACAGTGGAATCAGGGACGGTGCTAAGACCGAGTCCACCCAGGCCACCCCCCCCCCCAGCAGACAGGTTCTCGGGAGTGCGCGAAAAAACAGAATTGGATATACTACTTAAAGTCGTCCAAGAGCGGGGAAACCCAGAAGTCTTGGAAAGGGCTAACTATTGGAGCGAGTCTGGAAGGCTTGTATTCGAGGGCGAGTCTCCTATCAAGAGGTAAACCAGAAAACCCTCCTATAGGGCTGCAAGCCACAAGGGCATCGCCTATCCAGCTCATTATTGGGGGGCAGGCCAAGGGGTCGAGAAGAGGCACCAGGGGCAAGAGGACACCGGACTCAGCCGGTTGTCCCCGGTACGGGACGAACATCCTTCCCAGGACACCAATCCACTGTCAGGATGAGAGCCAGAGACACGCAAGCAGGGACCGTCAGCAGGAGCCAGTAGATGGACCCAAGGACAGAGCAGGGTGGACCGGGCAGTGGGCAGAGCTCATTACTCCGAGAGATTGGACGGCTACATAGGCCAGGATTTGATAAAACCAATACTTTAATGGGACTAAAACATAACTGGAGGAGCACCTGAACCCACACAGGCCCCCTCAACCTGTTACCTGGGGCTCAGCCTCAGGGCTGGCAGTCTACTGGGTCTACCGTGCACCTTTGTGAATTGGTCATTTTCTTTCCTGCAGGGTGGGTACGACCGGGGGGCTCAGTCCCGTCCTAGCCACACTCAGTCCAGAGTACCTACTCACTCCGGGCACCCTCCCCTAAACCAAAGCCGAGGGCCGAAATTCTATTGGTTAGAAAAAATAGGGTATATTTTTGAACAGGCACAGCCCCTCCGGGGCGGACCCTTAGTTATTAGGCTAGCCGAAGCCAGGCCAATCGGATTGCGCACAACCCTTAGACAAGCTACCAGAGAGGCAACCAGGGTAAAAACAGTCAGAGACAGTCTTTGTTGTTAAACGAGGGTGGGAAGCTTTGCTACCCGCGGATCAGCCCGGGGTGGGCTCTACCGCTGAGGGGCACTACCAGGGGCCAAGGCATTAACTGTCCAGGGCCCGAGATACCCCGTGGATGCATTGGGATTGGACCCGGCTCAAAGCGCGGGTGGGCGAGTTGACCCAAACCTACGGTACAAGACACCGCCAACCCAAACAGTGGAATCAGGGACGGTGCTAGGACCGAGTCCACCCAGGCCACCCCCCAGCTAGCGAGTCTTTGGGAGTGCGCAGAAAAGTTGGAGAGCGAAATGCTTGGGATACTACTAAGAAAGCGGTCCGAGTGATGAGTTACTCCTAAACCTACGGAAATGGCTTAAACTATTGGAGCGAGTCTGGGCAGCTAATTACCAAGAGCGATCCTATACAGCACTAGCCTACTGTAGGTCTCGAGCCTCAAGGCTTTTCACTACCCAGCTCTATTTTGGAGTGAGTCTGGAAGGCTTGTATCCGAGGGGGAGACTCCAGGCGGACCTTCAACGCCTCTATTGCTACCAACCCAAGGGCATCGCCTAACCAGCTCAATATGGGGGGCCAGGCCAAGGGGTCAGGAGAGAGGCACCCAGGGCAAGAGGACTCCGGACTCAGCCGGTTGTCCCCGGTTCGGGACGAACATCCTTCCCAGGACACCAATCCACTGTCAGGATGAGAGCCAGAGACACGCAAGCAGGGACCTTCAGCAGGAGCCAGGAGATGGACCCGAGGACAGGGCAAGATGGACCGGGCGAGGGCAGAGCTCATAACTCCGTAGGTTGGAAGGCTTCTAATGGCCAGATAAAAGAATAAAAAGCCACAAAGGCACAAAGCTAGGGATAAAACAGCGCTGGGATGCCAGCCCAGAAAAAAAAGATTGGCAGAAGGAGGAGCACCATAGCCCTAAAGCAGGCAGCTTGCCGACCTGCAGCCCGGGTGCTCAGCCTCAGGGCTGGCAGTCTACTGGGTCTACCGTACACCTTTGTGAATTGGTCATTCTTTCCTGCAGGGCGGGTACGACCGGGGGGGCTTAGTCCCGACCTAGCCACACTGCAGTCCAGAGAACCTACTCACTCCGGGCACCGCCCCCCCCCCTAAACCAAGGCCGAGGGCCAAATAATTGGAATGTACACCAAAGAAATGGGGTTTATTTTTAGATGGGCACAGCCCCTCCGAGGCGGACCCTTAGAAATTGGCATAGCCAATCGGATTGCGCACAACCCTCAGAGACCGTCTTTACGAAGTTCAAGATTACCGTAAAATGTATTGTGCATAAATTATAAAATGATAAGGGCTACAGGCCTAGTCTGTCTTTATAAACTTGCTTAACTAACTATTACTATTATTAGCTCATTCACAAATATGACTTAACATTTGTGACTAAAGAATGTACGCTGAAGATACTAAACTAAAGTCTTATATTATACTGGATAGAATAATCCGCATAGCTGTGGCTTCTAATTGATATTGATATAAATATGAATCATACATACATACCGACCCACACGACGTTACATGTTCACTTAGCGAGTTCTAGTAGTGCGCGCTCGCAGAGAATTTTGGCAATTTAAAACTGTCACTATTTAAAACAATTTAAGATTAATTTTGCTGCATTACGCTTATCAAACTGCATATAAAATAAAAAACAACACAAAAATTAGGAGTGATAGTATTTATTAAAAATTATGCACATTGTAAATAAAGCTCTTTGCTCCGTCATCTCGTCCCAAAAATACGAAACGATACGTATCTATTACGTATAACAATAATCACAATATCTTATTTCTGGTGTTTTACAGCAAAAGCAAGGTAAAATCTGTCATTTTTCGAGCGAATTTTTATAAAGACGCTCGTCTCTGGTTTTTTTCCTACTTTATTAATTGCTAAATATTATTCGTCCCAAAAGAGACGTATTTGCATCCTCACGGGGACGTCTAATTGTGTTACGGGTTACTTTCAGTAGGGTAGTTGCTGCCACCACCGTAATTTACGAACGAATGAGTCTCTGAGCTTTCTTTGAGCTGAGAAAACTTTCTTTGGAAGCTGAGAAAGCTTGAGAAAGCTGAGAAAACTTTCTTTGGTTATTTTACGCCCGCGGGCAAATGACTCAAGATAGGCTATGGCTTAGCGTCAACGAAAAAAATAGAAGATAGTTTAGTGTTTATTAAGTATTAGATTATTAATTATTTGCTAGGCAGGAAAATTATTCGGTTATCGATCCAACGAGTGAAATCGCAGCGGCACCTGGGTGCTAAATAAAGGTTGAATTAACTAGTAAAAGAGAGAACTTAACAAACTTGACTAATCAACAAGCAAATTACTAAGAAGGGGGATAACGGAGCGGTAAGTAGGAGCGGACAAGGGGTGTAATAGGGAGGAAAAGAAAAGTAAGGGGTTAGGGAACAGGTTAGGAAAACAGGGCACGGATCAACGGTTTAAATACAACTGAAAAAGCAGACAAACGATGGAGACAAACGTTGGGCAGGCCAGTGGACAGCAAAAATCACGGGTTGGGCCGGGCTCAATTACATTATGACAGCACGCAGACTAACAAGAATTCAAACGATAGACGGCAAAAATCAGAGAAGGGACGAATTCAGTCAATGGACGGGAAGAGGAATAGAACAAGCGATGGACGAGAGAAATAAAAAAATCAGCGAATGGGGAACTTTTTAAAAAATTATTTTCGCATTAGTTATTGTTATAAAGTTCAGATTTCAACCGTGGCATCCCGCCTACCACCACTACGTACCTTTTACTTCAACTTGATAAGTTACTGTGACGTTAACAAAAAAACGTAGCTTTTAAATACTAAAAAATGTCTGTTTTAAAGTATTAAAATGACTGAATTTGTTTGGCACCATAATAAAAAGTAATTTTAAGTACCTTTTATACACGAAAAACATATCTGTTCGTTCGTTTTTATTGAAACGTATTTGAGACCTATCTGATGCGTCCGATTGTTATTCGGGTTCAAAGCGAGGGACAGAAACCATGTATAGTTTGATCATAAGTTTGATTATTTGTATGGGTCTGGGGGCGCAACGAGAGGCAGACGAGAGCTCGCTTTTGATCATCAAAGGCTTGGGCGCCATTACTGGTGTTTCAGTGTGCGCATTGTCTCCTTCTCATATTAAATGTGCATGTGCAGTGTCCTTCTTCGTTTTATGCGAAATTTTTTCACACATTTACCTACATTATTTTTGTTTGTCTCTGTTTCCTGCATGCTCATTTGCATTTTTACATCTCACACAACCTCATTTTTCTCAATGTGAGAAAATATTTCGCATAAAACGAATTTAACTATTTTAAGCCAGTAGATTTTTAGTAATAATTAGAGATTTAGTATATTGTGTGATGCCTGCGCTTCCTACTATTTGATGACTACTGCTGCTGCCTACTAGCACAATCTGTCTGTCCTCAACAACTAGCACGGCAGGTAGCTGGCCTGAGTGGTCTAGCACTATGGTCCGAGAACCCTCGCTTAGTCTCTATTAAGTTACAATCAGATATTAAACAGAGTTGGTAGTTGGGTTGCTGCCACCTTGTAGGTCTACGGGTAATTGTTCTGTTGTTGAATTAACGAACGCAGAAACAAGATAGATAATTATCCGGGCGCTCAGTGGCACCAAAAGAGGGCTTGGCCAATAGAAGGGCGGCTCGTATATTTATGCACGCGGGGAAGGAAAGTTCTAGAAAGACCGGGGAAGGAAACTTCTGGAACTATGCGTAAACAAGTCCGCGGTAGAAGTTTCTAGAAACGCTGTCCCCGAACTACGAACTACCCCTACGCATCGCATGCCTTTGCAATACACAACATTCTTCCCCTCCTTCAAGGAGTCCAACAGTCCCCAAGCTTCACTTTAATCAGTCCCAGCGGCAGTTCATGAAGCGTATCGGCGGGTGCCTGGCTCGCTCAGATCGGCGGGGCGCTGCTGTTCTTGCCGGAGGCTCCGCCGCCGGTGCCGCCGGTGCCGCCTCCGGTCGTTGGCGCCGAGTCCACCAGTGGGTCGAACCGCTCTCTCGGCTGCGCCGGGTGCGGTGTTCGGATCAGCCGCTGCTGGTTCCATCTGGTGCCGTCGCTGAGCTCGACCGCGTGGTGTCCCGCCTGATGGAGCACTTGTAGTGGCCGTGAGAGGCGGGTACCCAGCTTGCCCTTCTTGGTGGGCCGTCGGATTCTCACCCACTCGCTGGGGTGGAACGTCTCGGGGCGGGCCCTTCGTCTGGCATCGGTGTAGGCCTTGATCCGCTGCTGCCGCGCCTCGATTTGCTGCCGCAGTGCCTGAGGCGTCGCCTCGGTCGTTGTCATTCCCCCTCCGGGAGACAGCATGGTGATCGCGGTGCGCCACTTCCGACCCAGCATGAGCTCGGCCGGTGACTTGCCCGTCAGGCTGTGCTTGGAGCTCCGGTAGGCAGACAAGAAGTTGGTCACGGCGTCTTGAAACGGCCTGTTCTCCGCCATGGCCGCTCTGATGCTGGCGAGTAGCGACCGATTAAGACGCTCCGTCTGGCCGTTGGTCTGCGGATGGTAGAGGCTGGTCTTGACGTGCCGGATGCCCTGCTCGGCCAAGAAGTCCGAGAACTCGCTCGATGATGCCGTCCTTCTCCATCTTGTCGAGTTCGGCACCGACCTGCTCCTGTCGCATGAGGGGCAGGCGGCGGAGTGGCTGCTGGACGGGTCGCACTGCTGGGTCGACCTTGGGCTGGTGTACAGCGCCGGCGCAGCATCCTATCGCACCGCTGAAGGTCGTTGGGTACCGCGCCTGCAAGTCCGCCGTCGAGTCGCTGACCTCCGCGATTCCGGGCGGCTGCCCGCTAAGGTCGACTCGGAAGCCCAGCTTCTCCATCAGGTCTCTACCGACGATGTTGTCGCCGCCTGGCGCAACGAAGAACCGGTGCTGCATCGCCTTGTCGCCGTAGCGCACCTCCAGCTCGGTGACACCACTTAGCTGGATTGGCAGTCCGCCGTAGGCACGCAGCTTCGTCGTAGTGGGAGAGGTGACTGCACCTGAGATCCGATCGGCGGTCTGTCGGGACAGCAGCGACACCCTTGCGCCGCAGTCCACCATCAGGCTGACAGCGGTCCTGTCCGGTCCGAGTTCCAGCGTCGCCCGGACCTCCCTGTCGCCACCCGGCACTGCGTAGACTGTGATCACCTCGTCCGCGGCATTGACAGCAGCCTGCTGGCTGCGACAGCAACTCCGGAAGTGGTTCTTCTTGCCACAGGCGTCGCATGTCTTGCCCTTGGCCGGACAGGGGGTCGTCGGTCCGTGGTCTCGCCCACAGCGCGTGCAGGCGCCGCCGGGTTTGGCTGTCCTGCCAGCTGGTGCTGGGCGGTGCCTCCCTTTTGCAGCGACCTTCTGGCCCCTCGGCTGTCGGATCGATTGGACGGCTGCCGTGCTCGAGGTTGATGGCGCCATCGCCTTGGCTTCTTTGGAGGCTTCCTCGATGGAGACCGCGATGCTGAGTGCTTTCGCCAGGTTGAGGTCCTCCACCTTCTCCGTCAGCAGCCTCTCTCGGATTCTGGGGTTACTGGTCTTCTCAGCCAGCTGGTCTCTGATGAGATCGTCCTGTATTGCGCCGTAGTTGCACAGCTCCGTCAGCTCCCTCAGGGCTGCCACGAAGGTCTTGACGTCCTCGCCGGGTAGCTGCTGGCGCTGGCGGAAGCGATATCTGGCTACCATCACGTTGGGCTTCTCGCCGAAGATCTTCTCGAGCTCCGCCTTAGTTGCTGCGAACGTGTCGTTCTCCTTGATTGCTTGGCGTGCTCGAGCAACCCGCTGACCTTCGAATCCAAGCAGATGGAGCAGAAGGCTCTTCTTCAGCGGTTTCGCCTCTTCCTTCCCTTCGGGCTCCTTGAATTGGGCCGCCTCAATAAAATTCAAAGGCCTCAATCCATCGGCTCCATGGTACTGTCGGTGATCCGCAGTTCGCCAGGAAGGGCGTGGGTGCAGGGATGCTAGCCGCCATCCTCGTCGCAAACTTCTGGAACTATGCGTAAACAAGTCCGCGGTGGAAGTTTCTAGAAACGCTGTCCCCGAACTACGAACTACCCCTACGCATCGCATGCCTTTGCAATACACAACAGTAATATCCTTGACAGGCTGTCCCTAGGTAGGCCTACTGTTAAGTAGAAAATGAATAAGACAAGACAAAGTCGACAAAGTCAGTTAACGTTTATTAATGTGAATAACGGTTACAGGCCGATCTTAAAATATCGTTTAATTGCTCAACTGGTGTCGCAGTAACAATCCGTAAGCCTATGAGGTGTCGCTGATGTTGCCCAACAGCGTAGGATGTAGGCCACGAGACCAGGTACAGACGGTGTTGAAGGTCTGGCGAGCTGAAGACACAAAAGGCCTGCGGCAGTCTTAACGAGCAATGGCAGCTGCAACAAATGTTTGCTTGCTGGTTATCCCTAGGAAAAGCGTCTAGCGAATTTGCCTAAGCTAGTTCGTCTAGGAAAAGCATATAGGAATACTAGCTCTTACTCGAAGCCAAGCAGGCAGTCTCCGAACGAGGATCGGAAGACGAGGATCCGAAGATCGAGAGCGAGATGGTCTCTTTTGGGCCTTCACCTACTCTGTATTTATACTAAAATCTGGGGGTCTCAGGGCCAATTGGAAGCTCAGAGGCAGTTCCGTGGCAGATTCCATGGCAGTTCCGTGGACTACCCGGAGCCAGGAACGATCTTGGAGATGTCCATAAGACATCTGCCTCATCACGAGGCCTCTGCATGGCCTACTGGTACACTGCTTGCATGTTGCAGCATGCAAGGAGTGCAACCAAGACCCCACGAGAGCCTACCCCGGGCGGAGAGCTATGCTCTCGTTCCCGCTGACTAACTAAGACTGTACTAGGGAGAAATATCCCACTGACTAATGTTTCTCTCCCTGTCCCGCGACAGCTGCACACCTGAGCCTGCACAAGGGAAGAGGAGGAAGGGACGGGAGCGCTGCAAGCGCACAGGCCCTATGCCCAGCTCCCACTGCTACAGCCCAAGCACTAAATGACTGTGGCTAAGAGGGGATTCCAGGAGCAGCCTATGCCAGCAATGCTGGATCACCACAATTGTACGGTCATATTCAATTTTGTCTAATTTTTCCAAAAAATCCAATTTATTGAATTAATTAAAATCATTTTCTATTCCTTCAATTTAATTTGATTAAAATTTATAATAAGTAACTATAATTTTCAATTTTAAGTACGTGTAGCTTTATTATAAGTATTAACGTAATAAGTACGAGCTAAACTAATTAAAATAAAATCAAGAAAGTTATAGTTTTCAGAAGTTACTGCAAATCAAATATTTATTTTACTAGTGTCCAAATTCCTCTATAAAAGAGTAGTTAGTCGATATGAAATCTATATTGTGCATTTTTGTTGTTTAAGGATAGTTCTTGATTTATTTTATTACTATTTACATTTTATTCAATCGTATTCAATGTAAAAATGAAGAATTCTATAATAAACGTAAAAATTAACATTATTTATTGGTCGAATCACTTTGACTTTCAAAAGATATGTACTGTAAACTGTATTTCTAAATTCAACCTTTTAAGACAGACGTAAGACTTCTAAATTCACTGATTAAGTTAAACAGATCGAAATCCTTTCGAGTGCATGCTAAATAATTTCGCACTGATTTCTTGCACACGATAAATTTTAATGTTTGGGATTTAGAGCAGAGAAACAAAATATTGTGCTCAAAAACATTTCTTTTGTCGATTTCTTGTTCTTTTATTTTTGCGAAAGAAATGAAACTGCGTTTTTGAAGAAAAAAATTTAGTAAAAATCCATTTTTTCTAAAATATTTTGTCGTTATCATCCGTAACAAAGATTAACAAATAGATTGATTTCTTCTCATACTTAAGTTTTCTTGTGGTTTTAGTAGCAGATTCTTATAGAAATTGTCAAAATGAATTTTTTTGTACGATCATTGGTCCATGTACAAACTTTTTTTCAATGACAAAAAGTTGTGAGGTGGGGGTGGAGAAGAAATTTGTTGGGCGGCGTTTGAATTCGGCGTTTTGAATTGTTGGTCGACACCAGTGAGGTGGGCGGATTCTACGTTTGAATTTCCGCCGGTGTTGTCTCGGCACTCGTAAAGCCGGAAAATTTCACGAATTATGCATGGACTGATCCATGACTGAGACTGAGGCTTCGATTAAGAACAACTGAATAAGCAATTATTATTATTGGGAACTTATTATTATCGTTATTATTTAAGTAATAGATAAATTGTTATTACTTTTGTCGTTAAATATTAAAAAAAAACTCGGGAGATGGATTCGGCCGTGCCGAGGGCGAGCTAATAAATTGCAAGCGCTTAGTCGAGAAGGCTTTTCTAGTTAAACGCAAATTAAATATTAACAGCAAACTCGTGAAGTCACAAGAGAGAACAAAAGTAAAGTAAAGAGCAAAGCGAGCAAAGCGAGCAAAGCGCATGAGCAAAAGGTTCCAACAACAACGTTATAAATATTTATTTGGCATGGATAGCCCAGGGGTTGGGACAAGGGAAAGGACAACGAAGGAAAAGGGGAAAAAAACCCGGCCACTGGAAACACTAAAACAACAGAGGCCACGGGAGGGAACAGTGAAAGAAGCAGACGAAGGAGCAAGGGCGGGGACAACCGGGGGAACAAACATGGGAACAAACATTGAAAGCATGACGTCAACCGTCATCCGATGGAGTCTAGCTGGTCGTCCCGCCGTTGTCCGCGCTGGAGGCCTGCCGTCGTTCACCCCAGTGGTAGACCGGCCTAGCACATGTGACCTAGCTTTGAGAACGACCCTACGTCGAATCGTCTAATATTCTATTTCGAAAATTTCTCCAAATACATTGCCCTATAATATATTGGCCTAACAGGCTAATTGCCTGAGCCAAATTCTTACTACTACAGGCAGTGGGAAGGAAGTTTACATTAAGAGTAAAAATTTCGATGACGTCAGGATGGCGCAAATGCAAATACCGAGTGAGCAATTCCGCACCTAGTGACATACATCGGATGGGGCGGAGTCCGGCGGACAAGTAGCGGCCTCGCCTGCCACACTCTCCTGGGGTCTCCCTAAAACACGCCCCGCACCGCCCCGAACCGCTACACATTATAAAATTTTTTGTCAATGTAGCATTTAATTGCAGAGAAAACTATTTGTTATAAGAGTAATGGAATAAATAACTTTAATTATTATTATTAATAATATTATTATTTTTAATATTCTTCTTTTTTATTATTAAGTAATTTTTTCATATTTTTTCATATTATTTTTAATATCACCTATTATTCACCGAATTTTATATTTAAAAGTGAGAAAACTAAATTTAATCAAAACTTGAAGCCTAACAGAAAACAAACTTTGAAAATGCCTTAGTTAAAGTCCAAATTGTTATAATGTGTAGCGGTTCGGGGCGGTGCAGGGCGTGTTTTAGGGAGATGAAGTGGGGGCGGAGACAGAAAATAAAAATTTGAAATGGGGTTGTTCGGGTTTTCTTCGAAACCGGTTAGCGTTGCGTTCGCACGAATCAAGTCGGAAATCGCACAGACGAATCGCAACGAAATTCTTCTCCTGTTTTACTCCGACAGCCGGGGTCCTCAAGTTCCGGGGGGAGGGTTAGTCGTAATCGTAGCGGAGCGGTCGTGTAGCGGCGAGGTCGTTCAAATCGATGAAACACCGTAGTCGGAGATTCCTGACTCCGTAAAATAATGCGTCGAATAGCTGAGTTTGTTACTTTCAGTAGGGTAGTTGCTGCCACCACCGTAATTTACGTATTACGGAACGGATAAGTCTCAGAGCTATCTTTGAGATGAGAACTTGGTTATTTTACGCCCCACGGGCAAATGACTCAAGAAATACTACGGCTGAACGTTAACGAATGAAATTAATGGCTAATTTAATAATGCCGGTTATTATTGAGCTCGGTTTAAAATAAAAAGCAGGCGAGCACGGAATAAAGATAATATTATTACTAATGCACGAGAGATGGATTCGCTTGCTGCGGCGCCGGTGCGCTAGGTCGAACTTAATAAACGGAACGGTTAATTAATGAAAACAACTATTAAATTGAAGGAGACGAAAATAACAGGAAGTGGTCGTAGTGGTGGAGGAAGGGCGGAGAAAGAAGTTGAGGAAAAACAGGGCACAAAAAGCGGCATAAATAATCAAAAGGGGACGCTGACAAACACTGGAAACAGACGTTGGGCAACAAAATTCACGGGATGGAATAGGCTCAAATACGTTGGGACACCGCGCGGATAAACAAAATTCAACATAGGGAACGACGAAAAACAGTGAAGGGACGCGACCGGGCCACGGAAAGGAAGGGGAGCTGGGCAAACGATGGACAAAAATTGGGGTGAAAAGACAGCGGATGGGACGGTATATTATAGTTTTGAATGTGCTTCATATTATTAAAAATTAGGTTCATAGTTACTTACTAACTACTGAATTCACGCCTCAGATTTCACGCCCAAAAATGATGAAACTGAAACAGTGAAAATAAATAAATAAACGATTGCGCAAGTTATATAACCTTTGCGCACACAATCACAGGCCTAGACGTGCTAAAATAAGGGAGAAAAAAAAGGTATCTAAAAAGGGTATCTAGATTGAATGGATTAATTGGTGTGATAAGAGGTACTTTAGAAGGAATATACGAATGGTACGCTCCTGCATCGCTTCTCTGATTATAGTATTTACGATGGACATATGGCCCATCTAGGGGTTCTTTTTTCTCCTGGGTTAATGAGAGTACCTAAAGGAGGAACTACGAGTAATGTCGAGTATTCATATACTTGGCTCAGTCTATAAGAGGAGATCTCACGTTCCGTTCGTAATCACGTGACAATTACAAATAATCAAGCTTCTGATTATCTAACTCTCGCTGCTTGGAGTCTATCTTATAGAACTCTGGTCTGAGAGGTTACCTGGTTTTACCACTGCTCGAACGATGGGCGCTGCTGCTCGCACGACGGGCGCTGCTGCTGCTGCTCGCACGATGGGCGCTGCTGTTCGCACGGCGGGCGCTGCTGCTGCTACTCGCACGATGGGCGCTGCTGCTCGCACGACGGGCGCTGCTGCTCGCACGACGGGCGCTGCTGCTGCTGCTCGCACGATGGGCGCTGCTTCTCCAATCAGCAGCTGCTGCTGCGGGTCCAATGACTGGGCAGATTGGCCGACTGGCGCTGTCGCAAATGAAGTGGTGAAGACCGTGGCTGCTGCAGACCTCGAGGGTGCCGCCATTGACGATCCCACGGCATGCTTTTAATTAGGCTGAATGGTGAGCGCTGACTTAGGTGAAGCAGCCAGGCGTTGAATTCCTGCGTTTAACCAGTAGATAGTTTCGCAAGGGTTCTGCAGTCCATCACATTAAGTACATGTAAGTATCAGTAGAGGCAGCAGCATTTTTGGTCTTACTGTCGGCTGACATTCTAATAAAATATTTTCCAACAGTAGCGCCGATGGGTGGTGGATGACCAATTCGCTTGTTAACGATGACGCTCCGCGACGATACTGCTGCTGTATCGTTCAGGCTGTTGCGCACGGGCGTGTGAACATTTGCCACTCAGCTGCCGGCTCAGCAATTGGACTGGCACTTCGAACTGAACCGAAACCCTGCAGAAATGAAGTGGCGTAAACTGAGCAATGCGAAGGTAACGCACCAAGTAAGTAAGGTAAGACTGTAGAATAAAAAAAGGCTTACAGTGCCTTCATCCATAGCGTCCAAGTCAATATCGATTTCGATTCCAATACTCTTAAGCCGATAAACAAGACGTCCTCTGGTGAACTCTTCCAACAGTGGTAAAAATTCGAGCATAGACTTGGAGCGGCCGCCAAGCACGTCGCGCCTCACTGTCCGGTGGTACACCTCGACACTTCCTTCGCTGTTACGGAAGTCACGCGTGAATGCAGTGCCAGTGAAGTAGCGCTGCGCGTCAACCATCATTCCACTAAAGAGTGGAAAATAGGCATACATGTCAACAACACGTTTTGCCAATCTCTCGTTCACATACGCACTCTGTATAGCCATGGCGCGATCATGGCCACGTTGACAGTCAGCCTTGATTTGCTGCAGTAAAAGAGTCGCGTGCGCGAAGAACTGCGACGAGTCACGAATTTTTGCCGAAGGCTCTGCTCCAATTTGAGAAAATTCACATTCGTCTTCAACGTCAGTTGTTTTATCTTCACCAGACAAGAGGGCTTCAATTACGGGTTGCGCCTATCGAGCATCGATCTGAAGCAAAACAAACAAAAAACTTTGCAGATGGCGCCGACCTTCAGCCGCATCTTGACTTGCCACAATGTTGGCAAAGCCACGCATGTACACTGTACGAATTGCAGGTTCTGCGCATTTTACTTCCTGCCAATTGCGAAATTCGTTAATGACATGGCTCCGGCCAAGGACAATTGCAGTGCGCTGCTTAACTTGCTCCAATGTTGCTCTTAAAAATTTTGGCACTCCTGCTTGGCCGTTGGCTGACTCTAGGCTGATCAGGTAGCACCATCGAATGTACTCCTTAATATCAAGACCGCAGAACACTATGATGAGGGAATGCAGCGTAGGCCAGTTGAAATCGGTAACGATTTTCGCTATTCTTAGCTTTCCACAACCAGGAACTTGCTCTAAATCTTGACGCCATTTAGCTAACATGCAAAGCAGTTGAGCTGTTGTGTGGTGACACGATACCGCATCAAGGACGGATACTTGATTCAATCCTTTGCCTGGATCACCTGGAAGTACAAGAGCGTAGTGGTACAACGCCTTGTCTGGCATCCCACCAGGCCAATGGCAGATCGAAGCTCCAGTTTAGTCTATGACTAGATTGATGGGGATCTTTAAACGTTTCATCGTCTGCAAAAGTTCCGCCAGCAACTTCACGTGACATAAGTTGAACACTGACGGAGTGGGGCCATCAAATTCAATCTTGACGTAAGAGCGAAGACGTTCATCATTTTGAACTTTGAGCAGCTTTGAGCAGCTTTCAACATCACTGTCCTGGCATTGCTTTTCTTTAGACTTTTTGTAGTTTCTGATGTTCAGTAGCGTTCTTTGGGACGGCATCTGCCGGAAATCATCGACAGACGCGGCAATAGATGCTTGAGCTGCAGCAATGGATCCCGTCTTGGTTTTCGCCTTAACTGCAGAGTCACGCACCTTTCCTGCGATGAGTGGGTGGGTGGGAACCAACTGTATCTTGGTTGCTATGTATTTGCTGCCAGAGGCTATTAAGGCCTTCTAGTTGGATGGGTGGCCATGTCGGTTCCTCAGAGTCTTCAAGCAAAGCATCATTGACAGCTTCAGGCTCTTCCATGATTTCACATTCAAGCAGGACTTCTTTGGCTGCATCAAGAAAGAACACGACATCTATTCTGCTGCAAATCGCACCTGATGATTTTTATATTGCTTTCCGTGTACGCGGACTCACTTAAAGAGTTCATTTCATGTAAGAGCCTGTCGAAAACCTTTGAGCGAGCAACACCAGACTCGTGCATGAGAGCATCAATTGTAACAGCATCTTTAAGATTTTTCAGCGCTCGCAGAAAATCTTCATCACGACGCACACAGCTGCGTTCCTGAAAGTGCAATGTATAGGCTCCATTTTATTCAGACAAAAATGCTTATCAATAAAATAACAGCAGCTGTTAGGATGAAGTTCTGCATTTTATCCTAGATTTTCACAGCATCAACTAACCTTCAGCGAATTCTGTATGGAACTTAAAACAATGAGATCAGAAGCATAGACTATGAAGAAAAAGAATTTCATGGCTTTCATAATAGCAGGATGAGCTAAAATTTAGCAAATTGTGTACTAAGCATAAATTTAATGGGATCTCTTCTATGACGTCATAAGGGACAATAAATGAATAATGCATTAAACTTAAAATTTAGTTGAATAACTTAATGTTAATGTTTTAGGTCCCTAACAGAGGCTAGCAATAAAAACAAATGCAGAAAACACAATTGAATCTGTATATTGTGCCAGTAGCTAAATTGGCTTTTTCTGAACTAAATGCTAAGCCCACTGACTGTTTAAAATAAAATCAATCAATATTTAGTAGTAAATAGTATATGCCAATTGTGCTTTTAGGTCCCTGATAAAGGCTAGCAATGAAAACACATAAAACACAATTGAATCTATATATTGTGCCAGTAGCTAAATTGACTTTTTTGAACTAAATGCTAAGCCCACTGACTATTTAAAATAAATCAATCAATCAATATTTAGTGGTAAATAGTACATGCCAATTGTGCTTTTAGGTCCCTGACAGAGGCTAGCAATGGAAACACTGAAAACATAATTGAATCTATATATATTAAAGAAGTTTAAAATTTGGATATTTGGGGGCATTGGCTAACATAAGCATAAGTTAGCCACTATTGTTCTTCTGTATTACTTTATATAAGCAAGAGCACTGTTTATCAAAGCAGATGTCCCCATATAACATGTTAAACTCAAATGAATATAGATAGGAGCCAAAGAATAGCTAGGCCCCTTAATCTATATATTAAACTGCATTAGAATATATGTCTAACTCTAACATTGATATTTATAATTATAACTCTTGATTTATTTTAATGTCAATATTTACTGTAACTTAATAGGCAATGCTTTGCTTTAGTAGTATTTAAATCAACGAATGAGTGCTTGGAGAGTTTACAAGTTATGCTAGTGCTAGACTAGGCAAGATTGGAAGAGTCTTAATATTAATATAAGTAGGTCTATAGATAATGAAAAGCTTTTACAACATGTTGTGCTAACATACATACATTCTTGTGCTAAAAGTGACATTGCAGATCCATTTCAGCAATAATGTACTAAGAATAAGTGAATAACCACAAGTAAAGTAAATCATATTGCTAAGAGTACAATCATTATTTACTTACTATTTAATTACTAACTAATTAGCAATCACTATCTACATACTAACTATTTATTATTTCACTTTTAGTGATATTTACGCTCACTTAATTGCTCAAGTATGCAATAGACAATATGTGTTTAATCTCATGATGCAACACAGGTTCGAAGAATCCAATACCATACCATATATACAGTAGTTAGTGATCAACCTCAACTGCTCGGCGAGCCTTTACAGTGGTCTTGCGCACGGAATTTAAATGGGTGCTATTTTTGTTAAAGTTATAAATATTCCATTGATATTTACAAACTTTGTAGAACATATAAATCAAATCGGATTAGTACGCATGGTTGCGCAATGATTAGTGAATAGAAATTATAGAAGCTCAATACATGCGCAATCTCTGCTGCGATTAAAATTTGATCACTCCCTTTTCACTCCATTATAAGAACACAAAAACTTTTTTTCTCCCTTATTTTAGCACGTCTAGGCCTGTGATTGTGTGCGCAAAGGTTATATAACTTGCGCAATCGTTTATTTATTTATTTTCACTGTTTCAGTTTCATCATTTTTGGGCGTGAAATCTGAGGCGTGAATTCAGTAGTTAGGGTGCGTTCGAGTGACTTAAAATGACTTAAACTGCCATTTGAACGTCCTTAGTAAAACAAATGTTAAGCAGACTAAATGTAAAAATAATCTAGGTAAATGATAGTCAAATTACAATTGAGAAATAATTCAATTTCTAAAACCGGTCTAAGATTAAAAAACGTCGCCTATACTTCTTCCAACTCAACCTGAACGCCTAGGCACCGTTTTAACTTCGCTCGCAATTACCACATTTAATCGTAATTGAATATTTTGTATTCTTCACCTTTGTTCTATCATTTGCTTTCACGTCTTTTTGCTCAGTTCGCTGCCCGTCATTATAGTCTTTGAATAATTGCTTAGTACTAATATTGTTTATTTATTAATTGTTATTACGTAGTAGTTTATTTGGACTTGGAATATAGTCACTATTATTGTTGCTACTGTTATTATTTTTCTATTGGAGTTTTGTACTTTTTCAGCTTGGTTCTTATTCTTCAATATAGTATCTGAGTGAACTTCATGTTATAGTTTTGTCTTTCTATTTATTCCGTAGCTATTGTAATACCAAGGAATTATTCACTTTGGTTAAATCATATTATTTTATTGCTATCTGGCCTATTTTTTTCTCAATGAATAGTTGACTGACTTACCTTGTTTTTTATTCTTCTGCTTGTTTGAATATAGTAATTAGCTCCTTATTTATTATCTTTATTCATCACAGTCGACTTATATAAACCAAAAAAAATATTTCTTTCAAATATACCTCTGCATCAATAAGTTTCATATATTTTTTGTATTTTGTGCCAATCTCTGTAACTTTGTTTACAGTTTCTCTTGTTGCATATACTCATTTTTTGCAAGTAGTGTTAATCTGCACCGCTGGATAACAATGCCTGTATTTGATGTTTTCATAGAAAATGGTGGACAATTGTGTAGGCTTCTTGTGGAGTCGACTAATTACGACACCGCCGTGCAGTATTTGGTCGGAGGTAGGCAACTTTTTGTTTCTGAAATGACTACTATATAGATTATCTGAGTAGATGCTGCTATATAGATGCTGCCCCTTCGTACATGTAGTTGAATATATCCTGCTTGCATACACCCAGCAACTGCAACGCAAGATAATGGATTGCTGAGGCTAACACTGAAAGATGTTGAGACAACAACTCGAATTGTCGATGTTTTTGACAACATCGATGACTCTCGCATTCCATTTGCGACTAATGAGTTTCAACGTCAAGGTACTGTTCGACTCACATCGGTTCATGTGATGTTCAGTTCATAGCATTCGCGTTACCATTTGCCAGTTTCAAATGGCAGCATGAATTAAATGATTTCTCGTTGATCTTCTGTTTCAACTGTTTAAATATGAAATACTTGTTCTGCTCTACATATATAGCCTTATGCAAAAGAGCTACTGCGTATGTGTGCTTTGTGGACATATTGGATTGCAATCAGTGTACTTTTTTAGCATCAGTCTATCAACTAATTCAACCTTATTTTCTCAGCGCAGTGCCGAGGTCACGAAGAGCATCCGGTTTGGTCACAGTGCCATGCTCGAGAAGAGCAACCGGCCAAGTCACATAGCACGGGGCAGGACGAGGAATCAATTCCGACAAAGTTGCATCAAACATGGGGACTTGCAGAGAGGGAGGCCTTTCTGAAGCTTGCCATTGAGCACAATCTAAAGCAATTGGATGGTGTTCGTCCGGCCGAAAAGTATGACACCATAGCCCACGAGATGCGTGAAATGGGCTTCTATCGTGAAGTCTCGCAGTTGAAGGCTCAATGGTACAATGAGAGGAACAGATTCTGGTACGCACGATCGAATGGGGCTGCAGTTGCAGATGTAATTTTAAAAAAATTGTTGCTGATAAAGTTTACTTAACTTTTGTGTTGCATTTCAATGAATAATTTCAATAGGCAGTTCAAGCATCCTCCAACTTGAGTCAGTCATCGGAACGAGTTAACCGGTCTCCAGCTACAAAGAAAAGTGCCGGTAAGATTATTTTATCTTTGACATGAGGTTATGTGATCTATCGCTGTTTGGTCATTATTTCTGTGGGTTACATACAGATACGCAAGCAAAAATTTTTGCATTTATAGATCCTCGCATTAGTGCATGTCGACAGTGGCAAGCTTTGCTGTCGGACGAGGAGAGAGATCACGCAAGTACAGCTCGTGTGGAACAAGGTGGTCCAACAGCAACAGCTCCTACAGGTATACATGTAAGTTCTTGGTCAAATATTTTAATTCCCTTGAAATATGGATCATGTTCATGTACACGAGAGTGCGCATTCTATTCTAATTCGAATTTTCAGACATCTAGGAAAAGAAGGAGTGGTGCATCCGAATTGGTGCAAACCATTCGGGGGTTTCAAGATTCTACGACCACGGTGATCTTGCGTGTAACCTCTCGCGCCACAGAAGTCGAAATGTCTAACAAGGAGTTGATGTCTGGTCTACTTGACCGCATCACTCGTGTAGAGGAAACCCAGCTAGAAATTCAGCGTGAGAGAATCGCTGTAGAACGACAGCGTTTGGAAAAAGAACGACACGCTTTGGAAGTGAGAGAGAAAGAGGTGGAACTGATGAATAGGATGCTTGAGTTTTGTAACAGAAATGGGCAAAAATGAAACAGAATCGGAATTGAATCCGACTAAAGTAACGACTTTAGTAAAGCAATGTAAATGTTTACAAGTTTGCTATTTGAAATCATCAATGAAGCATTGTTTCAATGTTCAGACAAACAGTTATGTTGTATGTTTTATGTTATAAATGACTATGTTGTAGTTATGTTGCAACGTAAGCGTTTTGAACTATCAAAATTATATCAAGATGCTTCTATCAAGCATCAACCAAACAAGTTAGAAAGATTAGTAAGAATTAAAACGGATTAACAATTAACGTTAATTGTACTTCAGAGAGAAATTGTGCAGGCAGCATATTGATTCAATTAGCTTGCAGGTGGACTCCATGCTGTCCGAATTTATGTAATTGATTCGTTGCCATCGACTTGATAAAATTCCAAAAGTTCTCTCGACACACTGACGCAGTTTACTAAGCTTCTTATTGAACTGTTTTTTCCCCGGAGAAAGATTGCGTCCCTTATATGGTGTTAGCAAGTAGTCGGAACATGGATATGCCGAATCACCAATCAGAAGAAATCCCCACTGGACGTGTAAATGCTGTATTTCTTGTCGAGCAGAAGAATATTGAAAAGCTCTTGCATCGTTCGAACTACCGGGCCAGCCAATGAAGTAGTCAATGATGTAGGTCGAACTGGTGCTAATTACCTGTAACTTGACGGAATGAAATTGCTTCCTGTTGTAATATGACTCGCCATTGTCAGACGGACATCTTATTTTGACTTCCTTTACGTCAATGGCACCAATAATACTTGCTGTAAAGAAATTTCTAGATCGCTGACTGAATACCTGAGCATGCTTGTGGCACTCTTCATAGGATGGAAATCGAACCAGATCTCTGCAAAATCCACTCTCGGACATTGCACTTAGAACCCTTCGGATTATAAGACAAACCGTGCTCTTAGATAAGTCAAAAACTGTTCCAATAGATTCGTAGGACTCCTGGGTTGCTAAATAGCGAAGAAAAACCAAGACCATTGAAATAGCGGTCGTTCCTTTTGGCGAATGCAGAGTTAGGAACGTTGCTAGTTGCAGAACTAACGACTGGACAGCAGTTCGAGGCAATCTAAAATAATCTCGGAACTGGTAGTCGTTGAAGTGGTAAACAGTAGTCTCAACGAACTCGGCTACTTTTGCTCTAGGTTCCTTAATGGACCTGGCTACAATAGCTTGAACTTCACTTACAGAGTCACATTGTTGCTGTACAAAGTCACGAACTTCACCAGTAAAAGAATTTGCTGGTTCCATTGCAAAATTTAAATAATAGAGGACAGCAATATACAATCTATAGACAATATGATTTGGTATACTTCGTATATAAGTTGACTGTGATGAATAAAAAATAGTGACAATTAATTTCAACCAATCAAGAAACAAGTCAACAGAAGCAAAGAAATATGACAAATTAAGCACAATATATAAATTAATAACTAGTAATGTCCAATGACAATGAATGAGAGCTAATTACTATATTCAAACAAGCAAAAGAATAAAAAACAAGGTAAGTCAGTCAACAATACATTGAGAAAAAAATAGGCCAGTTAGCAATAAAATAATATGATTCAACCAAAGTGAATAATTCCTTTGTATGATAGAAAGACAATACTATAGAAAACTATAGATACTATATTATAGAATACAATATACAATACTATACTATAGATACAATACTATAGAATAAATAGAAAGACAAAACTATAACATGAAGTTCACTCAGATACTATATTGAAGAATAAGAACCAAGCTGAAAAAGTACAAAACTCCAATAGAAAAATAATAACAGTAGCAACAATAATAGTGACTATATTCCAAGTCCAAATAAACTACTACGTAATAACAATTAATAAATAAACAATATTAGTACTAAGCAATTATTCAAAGACTATAATGACGGGCAGCGAACTGAGCAAAAAGACGTGAAAGCAAATGATAGAACAAAGGTGAAGAATACAAAATATGGACGAACACCATCCAATTGCTTTAGATTGTGCTCAATGGCAAGCTTCAGAAAGGCCTCCCTCTCTGCAAGTCCCCATGTTTGATGCAACTTTGTCGGAATTGATTCCTCGTCCTGCCCCGTGCTATGTGACTTGGCCGGTTGCTCTTCTCGAGCATGGCACTGTGACCAAACCGGATGCTCTTCGTGACCTCGGCACTGCGCTGAGAAAATAAGGTTGAATTAGTTGATAGACTGATGCTAAAAAAGTACACTGATTGCAATCCAATATGTCCACAAAGCACACATACGCAGTAGCTCTTTTGCATAAGGCTATATATGTAGAGCAGAACAAGTATTTCATATTTAAACAGTTGAAACAGAAGATCAACGAGAAATCATTTAATTCATGCTGCCATTTGAAACTGGCAAATGGTAACGCGAATGCTATGAACTGAACATCACATGAACCGATGTGAGTCGAACAGTACCTTGACGTTGAAACTCATTAGTCGCAAATGGAATGCGAGAGTCATCGATGTTGTCAAAAACATCGACAATTCGAGTTGTTGTCTCAACATCTTTCAGTGTTAGCCTCAGCAATCCATTATCTTGCGTTGCAGTTGCTGGGTGTATGCAAGCAGGATATATTCAACTACATGTACGAAGGGGCAGCATCTATATAGCAGCATCTACTCAGATAATCTATATAGTAGTCATTTCAGAAACAAAAAGTTGCCTACCTCCGACCAAATACTGCACGGCGGTGTCGTAATTAGTCGACTCCACAAGAAGCCTACACAATTGTCCACCATTTTCTATGAAAACATCAAATACAGGCATTGTTATCCAGCGGTGCAGATTAACACTACTTGCAAAAAATGAGTATATGCAACAAGAGAAACTGTAAACAAAGTTACAGAGATTGGCACAAAATACAAAAAATATATGAAACTTATTGATGCAGAGGTATATTTGAAAGAAATATTTTTTTTGGTTTATATAAGTCGACTGTGATGAATAAAGATAATAAATAAGGAGCTAATTACTATATTCAAACAAGCAGAAGAATAAAAAACAAGGTAAGTCAGTCAACTATTCATTGAGAAAAAAATAGGCCAGATAGCAATAAAATAATATGATTTAACCAAAGTGAATAATTCCTTGGTATTACAATAGCTACGGAATAAATAGAAAGACAAAACTATAACATGAAGTTCACTCAGATACTATATTGAAGAATAAGAACCAAGCTGAAAAAGTACAAAACTCCAATAGAAAAATAATAACAGTAGCAACAATAATAGTGACTATATTCCAAGTCCAAATAAACTACTACGTAATAACAATTAATAAATAAACAATATTAGTACTAAGCAATTATTCAAAGACTATAATGACGGGCAGCGAACTGAGCAAAAAGACGTGAAAGCAAATGATAGAACAAAGGTGAAGAATACAAAATATTCAATTACGATTAAATGTGGTAATTGCGAGCGAAGTTAAAACGGTGCCTAGGCGTTCAGGTTGAGTTGGAAGAAGTATAGGCGACGTTTTTTAATCTTAGACCGGTTTTAGAAATTGAATTATTTCTCAATTGTAATTTGACTATCATTTACCTAGATTATTTTTACATTTAGTCTGCTTAACATTTGTTTTACTAAGGACGTTAAAATGGCAGTTTAAGTCATTTTAAATAATATATTGGCCATACAGGCTAATAGCCTGAGCCAACTTCTTACTACTACTACTACTAGAGCTATTTAAGTCACTCGAACGCACCCTTAGTTTCATACTTCAATTACTTTTGGCATCCCGCCTGCCAATGCCAAAGAGACCCCTCTCCGGGTGCTAATATTTCAAAGGCTCCTTATGCCCCCTGCATATGCCACTAGGTCCGATTTAGTGATATATAATTAATAATAATGTATAATTATTTAAATAGGGCCTACCTTGCTTTCAGACAATGTTTTCAATTAATCTCTTTTGAAAAAATTAACAATAAAGGCTAAAGCATGAATTTGCATTGAAATTTTGAATAGTGTTTTAAATACATAGACCTAGGTCCTAGGCCCTAGGTCTAGGATCTTTTTATTAAAGCAAATTATTAATCATTAAAGCATTCCTTTTGGCCATAGACATCATTTTCTGGCGTGTCATTAGGCCCTACATTGACTGATTGACGCACCATTTAAAACTAGAAAATAATATTGCAAAACAAACTGGAAGATCGCCAGAAAAAATTATATGGTTTATATTAAATAGTAGATAATCATAATTTGTAGCAAAATAATAAATGTCTAAGATAGGAATAGCTAATTATATAAAAGCCTATTGTAAAATTATATTTATTATATTATTTTCTTTGGTAAATTAATGTAATGAAGATAAAGACTATTTGTTATCTCTAAGTAATAATAATTTTGGTCATTCTTTCAAGTTTCAATGATATTGACTTCTAAATATTGAATGCTTTAATAATATTTTTGATACAGCATTTTCTAAAAAGTAACATAAGCCTAGTGCTTTATTTATATTTATTAGTAGGCCTAAAATAGAGTCAAATGCATTCAATTTATAATATTAGAATATTTTGCTTTTTAAAAAACAAAAAATTATACATTACTGATGCCTTGAAATAAGATAAATATAGGGCATATAATCAAATAGTTATTTTTTTATTTCTTAATTATAAAATTGAAAGCTTGCTTTTAAATGTGTATTTTCTTTTCAGTTTAGAATTGAGGGTTGGTTGATTTTGTAACTAGATTAGCTAAGTGCTTGTATATAGAAATATTAATATATATATCTATTTCTATATGCATATTTTATATTGAATATAGACATTATAACATTGACACTAGCTAGAAAGTTTTATTAACTACATTGCCATGGTCTGGACTGTTTGGGTTTTGGCTATACAATATGAAAAAAATCCTTTTTTAGAAGTCAACTATAAATTTCCTTAATTTATAATTATTTAAATGTTAATATTATTTGAAAACCAGTGTTTAAATGTTTAAATTCATATTGCAGCTGTTGCTAGCTGGGGTGCATATATGCTAGACCTGCTAGAGCAGCTGCTAGTTCATGGTGACTTGTCAGTTGGCAGTCAGCTGTTCAGCTTAGACAATGAGATTGTCCTCAGCGAGGCTGATGAAGCTCTGGCTTATGTGCGATTGCAGTGTCTCAATGGTACATTGGCAAGCAATGGTGGCTGCAGTCAGGGGCAGAACCTTGCCCTGACACCTGGTCAAGTGAGCCCTTTAATTCATTAGTATGATTCCTCCTTGTGACTGTATTCCTCTGGATGCATTGATCTCAACCCCTCATTCTCCCTCTTCAGTCCAGCGCTGTGGAACTTTGCGTTGCAAGAATCTGTCGCTCATTGAAAGAGACTGGCAAACTGGAGGCTCACCTGCCTGCCCTGCTCAAGCTGCTGGCCAGATGTGCCGAATTGCCATTGGCTGGTAATGTGTCAGGCTCTGATGGCTGCGGAAGCGACCCTCTACCAGTTAGACTGGCCAGCGATCTGCTGTCCTGTCTGTTCCAGGTAACTGCAATGCTGATAGTCACCTCTAGTGATCCTTGACCCCTTCCCCATCCTGCAGATCCCTCACTGATTCTTTTCCCACCCTGCAGATCCTTCACTGATTCTCTTTTCCCACCCTGCAGATCCCTCACTGATTCTCTTTTCCCACCCTGCAGATCCCTCACTGATTCTCTTTTCCCACCCTGCAGATCCCTCACTGATTCTCTTTTCCCACCCTGCAGATCCCTCACTGATTCTCTTTTCCCACCCTGCAGATCCCTCACTGATTCTCTTTTCCCACCCTGCAGATCCCTCACTGATTCTCTTTTCCCACCCTGCAGATCCCTCACTGATTCTCTTTTCCCACCCTGCAGATCCCTCACTTAGTCCCCTTCCTTATTCTGCAGATCCCTCACTTAGTCCCCTTCCCCATCCTGCAGATCCCTCACTGAGTCTCCCCATCCTGCGGATCCCTCACTGAGTCTCCCCATCCTGCAGATCCCTCACTGAGTCTCCCCATCCTGCAGATCCCTCACTGAGTCCCCCCATCCTGCAGATCCCTCACTGATTCTCTTTTCCCAACCTGCAGATCCTTCACTGAGTCCCCTACCCCATCCTGCAGATCCCTCACTGAGTCCTTTTCCCCATCCTGCAGATCCCTCCCTGAGTCATTTTCCCCATCCTGCAGATTCCTCACTGAGTCCTTTTCCCCATCCTGCAGATCCCTCACCGAGTCCCCCATCCTGCAGATCCCTCACCGAGTCCCCCCATCCTGCAGATCCCTCACTGAGTCCCCTTCCAGATCCAGCGGGTCTCCCCGACCCCAATCAAAGCAGAATGCTGTCTAACTCTTCCCTAAACGAACCATCCGCAGGCGCGGCACAGCAGCTCCATGCTGTCCTCATCTCTGCCTGTGCTGGTGAAGCTGCTCAACTGTCCGAACTCATCTTTACGGCGCACAGTGAGCAGCTACCTCAGCCTGGCCAGCGCTGGCCGAGCACAGCTTCTGACCAGCCATGCTACACCTCTAATTATTGCCGCCTGCGAAGGCAACCTGAGCTTAGTTGGCCTGCTGTGCCAGTTGCAGCCGCACTCGCCAGACGCATTTGCCAAGCATTCCGACGATTTGATTTTGTTGCTTAGGTGCGGACTGGTCTAATTATTCTGAAAACCTTGATTGTTGATGAATTTTTTCCATTTTTCTAACAGACTTCTTATGCTCCGTTGCCGGAGCCCCTATTTTTAAACAGAATAACCCCGTACTTTTTCTATTTTAAGGATTGCCGCTCTTACACCCTATTAAAGATTGCCCCATTCCTACCCCCTTTCTAAGAATATATATTCTTTCCTTTCCAATCGCTATATCGCTATTCTTCCCCCTTTTAAGAATCCTATTCTTCCCCTTTCCAAGAATCGCTATTCTTCCCCTTTCTTCTAAGAATCGCTATTCTTCCCCTTTCTTCTAAGAATCGCTATTCTTCCCCTTTCTAAGAATCGCTATTCTTCCCCTTTCTAAGAATCGCTATTCTTCCCCTTTCTAAGAATCGCTATTCTTCCCCTTTCTAAGAATCGCTCTTCTTCCCCTTTCTAAGAATCGCTATTCTTCCCCTTTCTAAGAATCGCTATTCTTCCCCCTTTTTAAGAATCGCTATTCTTCCCCTTTTTAAGAATCGCTATTCTTCCCCCTTTCCAAGAATTGCGATATTCTTCGATTCCAGAAGCCAGCCAGTCCAGGACAGTCGGCAGCTCAAACGCGACCTGCTCCGCCTCCTAGCCGCCATGTCCTTGGCCACGCCCGACTGTCTGCTGCCTCACGCTCGAGCCCTGCTAGGCCAGCTGGACGCCGACACGGCTGAGTGCGGCCTCCCAGTTCTCGTTAACATCCAGCGCCGCAACCCGGCGGCCTGCCTGCCCCTGGTCTCCGCCCTGTCTGCTGTTCACCCTGCTTGGCCTCTGGCTGTCCGCTCCCTAGCTGAAATCTTTGCCCGCCTACTGGCTGCCTACCCCAGTCAGTTCGAACCGGTTGCCGACGTATTGACCGCGCACCTGGCGCTGGCTAATTCCGGTCGGCTGGCCTGCCAACTGCTGGCGTGTCTGCTGCAACTGGCCCGGCTCAATCCCAGACTATTTGCCGCTTCGTTGGAAGCTCGAATACCGAATCTTCGAGCGGCCCTAGCAACGGCTGGCTATCGAGTAGAGGCTGCTGCTGCTGCCGCTGCCGCTGGCGCTTCGAACTCCTCGCTTGTTGAGGCTGGTCAATTGTTAGATAGTTTAGAGTGTTTGGCTATAGACTGCTTGCAGCAGCAACAGCAGCAGCAGCAGCAGCAACAATTGCAACTGCAGCAGCAACAGGAGCATCACGGCAGTAGTCAGCATGTAGTCAGCTGTTTAATGCTGCCCAATTCCAATCGAAGTTCGACTGGCGGCGGCGCCAGCTCGCGGCGTATTGATCGGGCCAGATCGCAAGCAATGCCGTCAGCTTCTATGGTGGCCTATTTCGGATCCGGCGCTGCTGATGACGCTGGTGAGATATTGGGTATATTTACTGAGTTGGGTAGGGCCCAACAAGACCAGCTTTTGCTATGACTGCGACCAGTTATTATCTCTTATATGCGATAGTTAAACATCCGGTTTCGGTGTCCTAAAAACATTTCTAAAGCATTCCTAATTTAGCTCCCTAGTGGTCCTTAATTTAGCTCCCTAGTGATCCTTAATTTAGCTCCCTAGTGATCCTTAATTTAGCTCCCTAGTGATCCTTAATTTAGCTCCCTAGTGATCCTTAATTTAGCTCCCTAGTAATCCTTAATTTAGCTCCCTAGTGATCCTTAATTTAGCTCCCTAGTGATCCTTAATTTAGCTCCCTAGTGGTCCTTAATTTAGCTCCCTAGTGATCCTTAATTTAGCTCCCTAGTGATCCTTAATTTAGCTCCCTAGTGATCCTTAATTTAGCTCCCTAGTAATCCTTAATTTAGCTCCCTAGTAATCCTTAATTTAGCTCCCTAGTGATCCTTAATTTAGCTCCCTAGTGATCCTTAATTTACCTCCCTAGTGATCCTTAATTTAGCTCCCTAGTGGTCCCTAATAAGATTTCTAATGATCCCTTATGAGACCCCATGCAGACCCCTAATGACCCAATACAGATCCCTAATGACCCAATGCAAATCCCTAATGACCTAATGCAGATCCCTAATGACCCAATGCAGATCCCTAATGACCCAATGCAGATCCCTAATGACCCAATGCAGATCCCTAATGACCCAATGCAGATCCCTAATGACCCAATGCAAATCCCTAATGACCCAATGCAAATCCCTAATGACCCAATGCAAATCCCTAATGACCCAATGCAAATCCCTAATGACCCAATGCAGATACCTAATGACCCAATGCAGATCCCTAATGACCCAATGCAGATCCCTAATGACCCAATGCAGATCCCTAATGACCCAATGCAGATCCCTAATGACCCAATGCAGATCCCTAATGACCCAATACAGATCCCTAATGACTCAATGCAGATCCCTAATGACCCAATGCAGATCCCTTATGACCCAATGCAGATCCCTAATGACCCAATGCAGATCCCTAATGACCCAATGCAGATCCCTAATGACCCAATGCAGATCCCTAATGACCCAATGCAAATCCCTAATGACCCAATGCAGATACGTAATGACCCAATGCAGATCCCTAATGACCCAATGCAGATACCTAATGACCCAATGCAGATCCCTAATGACCCGATGCAGATCCCTAATGACCTAATGCAGATCCCTAATGACTCAATGCAGATCCCTAATGACCCAATGCAGATCCCTAATGACCCGATGCAGATCCCTAATGACCTAATGCAGATCCCTAATGACTCAATGCAGATCCCTAATGACCCAATGCAGATCCCTAATGAGACCCAATGCAGATCCCTAATAACTCAATGCAGATCGCTAATGACTCAATGCAGATCCCTAATGACCCAATGCAGATCCCTAATGAGACCCAATGCAGATCCCTAATGACCCAATGCAGATCCCTAATGAGAACCAATGCAGATCCCTAATGACCCAATGCAGATCCCTAATGACCCGATGCAGATCCCTAATGACCCAATGCAGATCCCTAATGACCCAATGCAGATCCCTAATGACCCAATGCAGATCCCTAATGAGACCCAATGCAGATCCCTAATGACCCAATGCAGATCCCTAATGACCCAATGCAGATCCCTAATCACGCGAATTCAACACCGCGCTTACAACCCCCGTTGCCCGCAGACAATGAGCCGGTATGGACCGAGCAGCATCGCCAGCAGGCCATCACCCTGTCATCCGATGCCGCAGAGAAATTCTGCTCCAAGCACTATCGCAAGCTCGTATCGTTTGTGTCCCGCGCCAAGCTGCGCCTGCCGGCTCCCTGCGCAATCTGGATGGACGTTAAAAAACGCCGTCTGCTGTCTAATAAGCGCCGGCTATGCTTAGGCTTCCGGTGCGAGGCCAACTCGGAACGGTGCTTGAACACCTGCCCGACTACTCCGCTGTTTAGCATGCTCACTGCTCAGCCTCGGCTCTGGCTGCATCTGCTGTTCTTGATTAAACAGGCGGAGCTGGGCCATGCTGTGTCCCAGCGCCACCCGGACATGCTGCCTATTCGCAGCCTCTGGTGCAGCCTGTTAGATGAAGCTGAGTTCTTGCCAACAGTCACTAGCGCTTTCCCGGCCTTGAGCCAGCTGGACTCCATGCTCAGAGAGTTGCACAGGAAACGATTCTTTGATCTGTTTGAGTTCAATGGCGCCTACAGCATGTGGTGCTGCTTCGAGTGCAACCACAGCCCAGCCAGGCCTAGTGGCCCCATGCGCTGCGAGATCAAGAAGAGCGGCAGTCTGGGCGGCTGGCGTGTGTCGCAGATCAGCCTGCAGGAGGCCGACCAGATGCTGACGGTGAGTTTAGAGATATCCGTAATTGGGATCCGTGTAGTTTTGTTACTAAAATATTCCCTAGTTGGGATTTGCGTAGTTTTAATTGCTAAAATATCCCCCAAATGGGATCTATGTAGCTTAGTTGCTAAAATATCCCTTAAGTGGGATCTGTGTAGTTTAACTTTGCTAAAATATCCCTTAATTGGGATCTGTGTAGTTTAACTTTGCTAAAATATCCCTTAAGTGGGATCTGTGTAGTTTAACTTTGCTAAAATATCCCTTAAGTGGGATCTGTGTAGTTTAATTTGCTAAAATATCCCCTAAATAGGATCTGTGTAGTTTAATTTGCTAAAATATCCCCTAAAATGGGATCTGTGTAGTTTAATTTGCAAAAATATCCCCTGATTGGGATCTGTGTAGTTTAATTTGCTAAAATATCCCACCTAACTGGGATCTGTGTAGTTTAATTTGCTAAAATATCCCTTAAATATGATCTATGTAGTTTTAGTTACTAAAAATTTTCTAATTGGGATCTGTGTATTTTTTGTTACTAAAATATCCCAACAATACGCTCCTATAATATAATCTGGCTCCTAGAAATTTCCCTTGAATGGGGCAACTTCAAACGCTCGAATTCCACTGAATGGGATCAGTTCAGCTTCTACCCCCCCCCTCTCCTAATGAGCTCCCATAAGCTCGGCCTCTACGCATGACTGACCGATGCGAGTGGAGATATTGGCAGTTTTATTTTTAACAGATTGGATTCCGTCTTTAGCTTGCGACTTCAGCGCAAAAGTACATCTTGATGATATATTCTCCCTCTACGTGTCAGGCCGCTGACGGTGGGGAGGGCTGGGCCCTGGGACTGCACTTCTGTTTCAATCTGCCCAGGCAGTCTCGTTAATCTCTGGTTCTTTTAGTCGATATTCTCCGCTCTCTCTCCCCTCTGTCCCCTCTTTTTCTCGCCCTCCCCCCTCCCAATTTGAATGCCTCGCGGGACTTCGGCGCGTCAAGTCAGTGCGAGTCGCGGGTGTCGTAAAGTCCCCCTGCAACTCTAGCGGGTGCATTTCTAATAATGATATCAGTGTATAAGTAATGATCTCCCAAACCGTAAATTATGGCTGGCTGGGAGGTTGGCTATTCGGCCTGGCTGACTTCTCTGTCAAGTGTTTTTTTCGTTTTCGACGTTCATTTCAAATTCACGAATAATGATGATGGAGCTTAGCGGGCAAGTTTTATAGGGGGGTCTGATGTTAAGCCTCGGTCTGGAAGGCAGTCTGCCAGTTTATGTTGGCAATGAGCTTCCCAGTGCGTAAAATTCCCTCAAGTATTCTTAGTAACATGAATAAATTTTCTTTCTGTGAGTACGGTACTCTCAATTTTCTCTAAAGGAGTCGCTCTGAGAATCGCCCCATCTCAATCTCATATGAGAATCTTCCATTTCAATCTCATGTTAGAATCGCGCCTTCTCAATCTCATATGAGAATCGCCCCAACTCAATCTCATGCGAGAATAACCCATCAATCTCATATGAGAATCTCTCATCAATCTAATTGAGAATCGCCTATCAATCTCATATGAGAATTGCCAAATCTCAATCTCATATAAGAATAGCCCGTCAATCTCAAACTAGAATCGCCTATCAATCTTATGAGAATCGCTCATCAATCTCATATGAGAATCGCCCGTCAATCACATATGAGAATCGCCTATCAATCTCATGAGAATCGCCTATCAATCTCATGAGAATCGCCCATCAATCTCATATGAGAATCGCTCATCAATCTCATGAGAATCGCTCATCAATCTCATGTGAGAATCGCCCATCAATCTCATGAGAATCGCCCATCAATCTCATATGAGAATCACTCATCAATCTAATTGAGAATCGCCCATCAATCTCATCTAAGAATAGCCAGTCAATCTCAAACTAGAATCGCCTATCAATCTTATGAGAATCGCTCATCAATCTCATATGAGAATCGCCCGTCAATCACATATGAGAATCGCCCATCAATCTCATATGAGAATCGCCCCATCTCAATCTCATATGAGAATCGCCCCATCTCAATCTCATATGAGAATCGCCCCATCTCAATCTCATATGAGAATCGCTCATAAATCTCATATGAGAATCGGCCCGCCGCATCCCCGCAGGTGGTGACGCCCCGCGTCACCAAAAGCCTCAGCCTGAAGGCGGTGAAGCCCAGACGTCGGGCGAATCACGACGCGCCGCGTGAACTGCAACTTGAATTGCAATCTGGCGGCACCCTACGGGTCAGACGAATTCAACCAGTTGAACCCGAGCCGCCAGATCGATGTTCCACAAGTGCGACAACAGGCGCCGCGACTATCGACTATCGTTACACTCGAACAGCTTCCAAGCAACAGAATCCTCAGCAGCATCAGCAGCTTCAAGATGACGCCAACTGGTTTCATTCGATGCAGTGCGCCTTATCCAGGTCACTGTCCGCTCAGTATCTCAGGCACAAGAGGCGGTCGGCTGCGACTACTGGAGTCGCTGCTTAATGTATATTATTATTGTTATTATGGTTTGTTCACTCTTGCTCACTTTGATTGATTTTCGTCTGTGTTATATTGCTTCATCTTTATAGGGATTTTCGGTCTGGCTTATTGACCCCCGCCTGGCCCAATCATCCGGAAATTTCTCCGGGCACAATTCCGAATTTTCATCCGGCTCGTAATATAAAATTCCCATTTAAAATACCGGACGAAAGCCGGAGGAATTGTTAACATTCCGGATGAGAGTGTGAATTTTGAGTACTTTCATCCGGGTCTAGATCCGGGGGTTTATCCGGAAGAATCTCCGGTTTCCCTCCGGTTTTTAGCGGATGTAAATGCGGACGACAAACCGGATCAAATCCGGATCAGCAGTGCAGGATGAAATACCGGGTGAATTTCCGGATAAAAAGCCGGACCAACGTGACTGGGTTCCTTAATCGATGAAACGCCGGGTGAATTTCCGGATAAAAATCCGGATCTCGATAGACGCGGAGATAGATTTGGCAGTATAAATTTGATTACTAATAAGAGAAGAAAAATGGGAAACACGTAACACAGTCTGGAGCAGTTATTCCAGCTTCAAAATTCACGCCTGGCGAAATACTTCCATTCCTTGCACTCCATCAATACATTCCGTATATTTTTCAAATTCAAATAGACATCAGCGATTTACAGAGGGCCAGTGCCAGTTCCCTCTCACGTCACCACCTACAATGTCACCATCGTCTACTCTCTCAAGCACCTAAACCATCTCACCCTCTACTCTCTCAGTCTCTCTACTCTCACCATCCCTCTAATCTCCCACCTTCCCTCTACTCGATCACATTCCTTATACTGTCACCCTCCGTCACAGGACAAACCACCATAGATCGCTATAACAGTAGACATTGGGGGCTCCACCACAGATTAAGAGATATATTAAGCACCATATAGACTAACTACAGATTAAGGGCTCTACCTCGGACGCCAAAGGGGACCACAAAATTTTATTTTTTAGTTATTGGGTTGTTAGGAAAGTTCTGTCCGTTTTTATACTTTTCTATGCAGAGGATAATGAAGCTGTGTTGGATGCCAGCTGGCATCCAAAGTCTGCCCTCTCGTTGGCAGAGGGTCATCGATTGCAGTGATGGCAATTATTTTACTGAGTAACACTGCTGCATTCCTATGAAAACTTGCTCCAACCTATTTCAGCCAAAACGGACGGAAGTTTCCTAACAGTCGAACTTAAAATTCTTCTGTTACTAATTGCGAACTATTAGGTTCAGCATGTCGTCACTCCCGTCCAGCTCCGATATGTCGACAACATGTCCGAGTACGCCAGAGTCGGACGGCTGGGTGGTGGACGGCTTGTTGGTACCCGGCTTGGTCACTGTGAAGGGTAATAATGTGACGCAGAACAAAACAGTCCCAAAGAGGGACAAGATCGGAAGGAATTTGCGACACTGACCAGGTGTATGCCAGGGATTGCCTGAGGGGATCACCGTATGATGGGGTCATCGGAGGCTCCTTCCATAATCCCCACGACTATTTAGAATAGAAAATCTGCTTCACATAAACCACACTCACTCAAAACTGTAGGGAGGATATAAGTAAAATTTAATCCGGTATTTTATCCGGTTAGATCCGTCTCGAACAGTGGATAAACTAGTGGATGAAATACCGGATCGATTTCCGGACGAAAAAACTACTCTCGTCCGGAGGCCGTCCGGATTTTGCTCCGGGTTTTGTCCAATTTGTGTTGGAAAATCAACCGGATAAATTTCCGGGTGAAATAACCGGATGAAAGACGTTTGCAAAAAAACTTTTTATCCGGTTTTGGTCCGGAGGATCCTCCAAATTTTTATCCGGACTGTACAACCGGATAAAATCCGGATGAAATTTAGCTTGATCCGGAAAACCGCTAAAACCGGACAATTCCGGACCAAATCCGGACGAAAACCGGGTGTTTGGGCCAGGCGGGCCATTGGTTTTGAAGGCCTGTCAGACTTATTGACCCCCTTGGTTTTGAAGGCCTGACAGTCTTATTGACCCATTGGTTTTGAAGGCCTGACAGTCTTATTGACCCATTGGTTTTGAAGGCCTGTCAGTCTTATTGACCCATTGGTTTTGAAGGCCTGTCAGTCTTATTGACCCCCTTGGTTTTGAAGGCCTGACAGTCTTATTGACCCCTTGGTTTTGAAGGCCTGACAGTCTTATTGACCCATTGGTTTTGAAGGCCTGTCAGTCTTATTGACCCCCTTGGTTTTGAAGGCCTGACAGTCTTATTGACCCATTGGTTTTGAAGGCCTAACAGTCTTATTGACCCATTGGTGTTGAAGGCCTGACAGTCTTATTGACCGATTGGTTTTGAAGGCCTGTCAGTTTTATTGACCCATTGGTTTTGAAGGCCTAACAGTCTTATTGACCCTTTGATTTTGAAGGCCTGACAGTCTTATTGACCGATTGGTTTTGAAGGCCTGACAGTCTTATTGACCCATTGGTTTTGAAGGCCTGACTGTCTTATTGACCCATTGGTTTTGAAGGCCAGACAGTCTTATTGACCGATTGGTTTTGAAGGCCCATCTATGTGAAAGCTATCCCCGATCGACCCCCCCCCCCAAATTGCGCTTTGCTAGCTTTCAACTATTCCCCTTCCTTACATGATTTTCTACAGTAGCCACAGAATAATGTTTACAATTTGATTTATTATGCTTGGCTGGGAAAGGACGGGCACCGCACGGACACTAATAATAATATGATGTGTGAGACCTGATATCAATAGCTTCCATAATTTCCCCGACTTGATATTGCTTACTCATAATTTGTGATTCCTCACGTTCAGCTCAGCAAACTGGCTGCTTTTGCTAATTGGTTGTATGTTTAATTAATTAATTTTGGCTATCAGCTTCATTTTGATCATTGATTTTCCTTGCAGTTTTTTTCATGCTTCAACTAACTCAACTACTAATGTTTAGTAATGAGTAGTAGAATACGCGCTTATTAATAAAATTAAAAGCATTTTCGATGTTGATTCTATGCGAATTTCCGTTCACTCCAGCATTGTTTTTTTTAGAAAAATTAGCAATTTTTAGCCGATATGTTTTGAAAGACGAGTAATATTGTACGTGCTGTAAAAATGCGCTTTAATTTTGAAAGGTAAAAGTACATTGTGTACAATTATCGACATTGGGAAATATCCGAACCGCACCCTGTTCCTTAACGAGCTGGCTCTCCCTGTGATATCGACCAAAAACTTTGTTTTCTTCAGCTTAAACTATGAGATATTTTAAACTCGCGCCATTTCAATGATCAAAATTTTGCGATTTTATTTTCAAAGCTTTTTGCATTTTTATTTTGCTAATTATAAGTTCAGTTCACGCTTGTTTTCCGATCTTGTATTGTTAATTAATAATGTTCATGCGCGTCATACTCTACTGCTGAATTTTTAAGTAGCGTATCACGCGTATTTTTTATTTAGAAATGGTTCAATCAAAATTTATTTCTAATACCGGCAAACAGTATGATAATGGCATCGTTTATTTTTCGAGTCAAATCACCTTATAAACAGCCATGACAGCTGTGTCTGTATTAGCCTGCGATATTACTGTCAGCTTTTAATAGCAGATCACCTTTTTAAATAAAGATTTCGCAGATTTTTTACTTTACGTTTTGGTTATTATTGTCGTTGTATTTTTCTATTATTTTATTGTTTCCTGTTTTTCCTTCGAATTGCACAAAACTTAAAATACACTTGTTTACTACTGTTATTACTGTATAAGATGTTTTATTTGCACCCGCTTAAATGCATGTTGGCTTGCTTTGTTTAAATTGTTATAATTGCTTCACACTGATTATAGTAGGTCACTCCTAATTACAGTAGGTCACTCCTAATTACAGTAGGTCACTCCTAATTACAGTAGGTCACTCCTAATTACAGTAGGTCACTCCTAATTACAGTAGGTCACTCCTAATCACAGTAGGTCACTCCTAATTACAGTAGGTCACTCCTAATCACAGTAGGTCACTCCTAATTACAGTAGGTCACTCCTAATTAGTATAGGTCACTCCTAATTACAGTAGGTCACTCCTAATTACAGTAGGTCACTCCTAATTAGTATAGGTCACTCCTAATTACAGTAGGTCACTCCTAATCACAGTAGGTCACTCCTAATTACAGTAGGTCACTCCTAATCACAGTAGGTCACTCCTAATTACAGTAGGTCACTCCTAATTACAGTAGGTCACTCCTAATTACAGTAGGTCACTCCTAATTACAGTAGGTCACTCCTAATTACAGTAGGTCACTCCTAATTACAGTAGGTCACTCCTAATTAGTATAGGTCACTCCTAATTACAGTAGGTCACTCCTAATTAGTATAGGTCACTCCTAATTACAGTAGGTCACTCCTAATTACAGTAGGTCACTCCTAATTAGTATAGGTCACTCCTAATTACAGTAGGTCACTCCTAATTAGTATGTTACTCCTTATTACAGTAGGTCACTCCTAATTACAGTAGGTCCCTCCTAATTACAGTAGGTCACTCCTAATTACAGTAGGTCACTCCTAGTTACACTAAGTCACTCTTATTTGCAGTAGGTCACTTCTAACTACTGTAGGTCACTCCTAATTACAGTATGTCACTCCTAGTTATAGTAGATCACTCCTATTTACAGTATGTCACTCCTAATTACACTATGTCACTTCTAATCTAAGCATGTCACTCAAAAAGTAGACCTCGGTCACTCATAACTGTAGTGGGTCACTCCTAATTAAAGTAGGTCACTCCTCAGTCAAGTTTCTGTTTTGTAAAATTGAACACGTAAAAATTCCAGCTCGCCCCAAGGCAATGTCCGAAGCAGACGATAACAACGTCGATTTCGACACCCAACTTCGCCTGGAACGCGAGGAAGCCGCCGCAAAAGATGCTGCCAATGGCGTCTCGAACCAACGGACGAATGATAATGAGGCCAATAAAAAAACCCGAACTGACGAGGACGGCACCGTGTTCGATTGGGACGAGGACAAACAGGCTTGGTTTCCTAGAATCGACTCGGAAATGCTCATTCGCTATCAGCTTGGCTACGGCACCTCTGAGCAGCAGCAGCAGCAGCCGATTGGAGGTCCGGAGTTCGACTCCCTGCCGCCGGAGGAGCAAGAGAAGGCTAGGGAATATTGGGAGCAGTATTATAATTCCCAGGAGTACAGGGACTGGTACGCTCGGTACAGTGATTCAGCGACTACTGCCGCAACTGCTGGGCAAGGTATGGGATTTTATTTGAGCTATTTTTATCCCCAATTGTTTGTTAGAGTGTGTAGTACATTGTGATCCCAGTTTGGGATCTATAACACATTTTCATCCCAGTTCGGGATCTATAACACAGTTTGATCCCAGTTTGGGATCTATAACACATTCTAATCCCAGTTTTGGATCTATAACATATTCTAATCCCAGTTTTGGATCTATAACACATTCTAATCCTAGTTTGGGATCTAAAACACATTCTAATCCTAGTTTGGGATCTATAACATATTCTAATCCCAGTTTTGGATCTATAACACATTCTAATCCTAGTTTGGGATCTAAAACACATTCTAATCCTAGTTTGGGATCTAAAACACATTGTGATCCCAGTTTGGGATCTATAAAACATTTTGATCCCAGTTTGGGATCTATAACACATTTTGATCCCAGTTTGGGATCTATAAAACATTTTGATCCCAGTTTGGGATCTATAACACATTCTAATATCCCAGTTTGAGATCCATCACACTTTTGATCCCAGTGTAGGATCTACAGCACTTTTTATCCTAGTATGTGATTTATAACACTTTTGATCCCAGTTTGGGATCTATACTACATCGGGATCCCTTTAGTGCCTGAGTTCCAATGCCATCCAATGCCAAACAAATAATTTCCCCCTTAAACCCTTATTAAAACCCCTGCAGACGGTGAGTCTTCAACGGCAAGCCAGCAGCAGCAGCAGCAGAGCAGGAAACGCGAATTGAAAAAGAAGAAGCCAGACCAGCAGCAGCAGCAATGGTTCGAGGTGCCGCCAGACCAGAACACGCACGTTTTCGTGCAGAACCTGCCGCTAGACCTGACCGAGCCGGAGTTCATCGAGTTCATGTCCAAGTGCGGCATGGTGCTGCACGACCCGCTGACGCGCCGGCCGAAGGTCAAGCTGTACACGGACGAAGATGGCAATTTTAACGGCAGCGCCAGGTGCGGCTACATCAAGAAGGAGTCGGTGGCGCTGGCCCTGCAGATTCTGGACGGCTACCGGCTGCGAGACTGCGAGGTCAGCGTGGAGCCGGCCAAGTTCCAGCCCAAGGAGGGGTTCGACCCCAGCAAGCGGAGGAAGCTCACTAATAAGGAGAAGAAGAAGGTGAGGGAGTCGGGTGTCGGGTTAAAGGGAATAGGGAGCTTTGTTCACTGGGAAAGGGGAATTGGGAAGTATGAGGAGAATGCAGATTAGGGAATTACGGGGTGAATTCAAATGAGGGATTTTAGGGAGAATTTAGATTGGGGAATTTAGGGGAGAATTCAGATTGGGGAATTATGGGAAGAATTCAGATTGGGGAATTATGGGAAGAATTCATATTGGGGAATTATGGGAAGAATTCAGATTGGGGAATCATGGGGAGAATTCAGATTGGGGAATTATGGGAAGAATTCATATTGGGGAATCATGGGGAGAATTCAGATTGGGGAATCATGAGGAGAATTCAGTTTGAGAAATTATGGAAGAGAATTCAGATAAGGGAATCATGAGGAGAATTCAGATTGGGGAATTATGGGAAGAATTCAGATTTGGGAATTATGAGGAGAATTCAGATTGGGGAATCATGGGGAGAATTCAGATTGGGGAATCATGGGGAGAATTCAGATTGGGGAATCATGAGGAGAATTAAGATTGGGGAATTATGGGGAAGAATCTAGATTGGGGACTTATGGAAGAGAATTTCGACTAGATTAGGGATTAGGGAGAATTCAGATTAGGAAAATCCAGACTCGCTCCAACAGGTCGCATTACCGGCCCGCTACCAAACCCGCAGGTGAAAGAGCAGCAAACCCGCCTGTTGGCCTGGGCGCCCGCCGATTCCGCCGCCTCAGCAGACGGCGGCCTTGGCGTCAGCGCAGGCGCGAACGCCGCCCGCCGCTCCGACCGAGTTTTGGTGATTTCCAACGTGTTTGACCCGTCCGAATTCGACTCGGATCCGCTGCTGTTGGAGAAAATCCGCGACGATGTTGTGACCCGCTGCGCCCAGTACGGCCCGGTGCGCAAGGCCGTGGTGCACGATCGCAACCCCGACGGCGTCGTGCTGGTCACCTTCGCCGAGTCCGGCCAGTGCAGCCTGGCTCTCAGCCAGCTCGATGGTCGGATGTTCCGCGCCGGCCGGGTGCTCAAAGCCGCCATCTGGGACGGCCGGACCAAGTACCACGTGGAGGAGACGGAGGAGCAGGCTGCCAGGCGGCGGGCCATCTGGGAGCGCCAGATTCTTGGCGAAGATTGTCGACAGACCGGCCTCCCGACTACTGAGAGGCCGCTTGAAGGTCAGCCTGAAGGTCATCCTGAAGGTCATCCTAAAGGGCAACCTGAAGGTCATCCTGAAGGTCAACCTGAAGGTCATCCTAAAGGGCAACCTGAAGGTCATCCTGAAGGTCATCCTGAAGGTCATCCTGAAGGTCATCCTGAAGGTCATCCTAAAGGGCAACCTGAAGCTCATCCTGGAGGCCATCCTGGAGGTCAACCTGAAGGTCAACCTGAAGTCGAAGCTGAATCAACCACAGACGAAGAAGAGCCAATAGCTTCGTCGTCAGATGACGATAATTAAAATGCAAACAAAAATATGTATTATATGACTTATAAACACTACTTGAATGAAAAGTAGTAGCAGTAGTAAATATGAGTGCATTTTTGCAATAATTTTTTTCATTTATTCCGCATGTGTTCAAAAACTAATGCTTTATTCTATATTAATTTGTAAGCAATTCTATTTCTTATCTGTTGTCTGTAAAATATATGAAATTCAATATGGAATGCACAGACCAGTGGTGTGTGCCATCATGTGTGTGTGTGTTAATTAAATCTTTGACTTTATCGAATCTTTGTTATTTTATTTCGATTTAGGTTCAATGATGAAGTTTCAGAGAATCTGATTCGCCCACTTGCACAAGCTCAAAGTAACAGTCGGAAAAATTGCTCAATCGATGTTTTGGGAGTCTGGACTGTTGTTGACCAAGAGATGAAGGGCTGAGATGAGCAGGATTGCGCAATCAGGGCTGAATCAACAGTCAGAATGGAAGGCTTCCGGGGGTTGGTCAGGGCTCTGTGTAAACACGGCCCCGGACTGTTAAGAGGGCTCCTCTTCAATTATTTCATTTTACTGTTTATTAACTCCTTCAAAGTAATCCGGAAATTGACGGTGCCTGAGGGCTCTGCTGGGGTTTGAGAAGGAATTTGGGAAATCAGTGTGCAAGAGAATGTCGCAGGCGGGCTGTTGAGATTAATGGCTGAGATTGACTGGGATGGATTGAATCGGGTTGCCTGTTAGACGTGTGAAGTCTAGAGACAGTTGAAATTCGTGAATAAATATATTCATAGTTCCTGCCTGTAGGACTCTGAATGGGTTCTAAGGGCATGTATAGCAGTGTACACTGTTAGACACTGAAAGGGATCTACCTGTGCCTGTTAGACACTGTCAATGGGATCTACCTGTGCCTGTTAGACACTGTCAATGGGATCTACCTGTACCTGTTAGACATTGAAAGGGATCTACCTGTACCTGTTAGACACTGAAAGGATCTACCTGTGCCTGTTAGACACTGAAAAGGATCTACCTGTGCCTGTTAGACACTGAAAAGGATCTACCTGTGCCTGTTAGACACTGAAAGGGATCTACCTGTGCCTGTTAGACACTGTAGATTAGATCTACCTATGCCTGTTAGACACTGAAAGGGATCTACCTGTGCCTGTTAGACACTGTAAATAAGATCTACCTGTGCCTGTTAGACACTGAAAGGGATCTACCTGTGCCTGTTAGACACTGAAAGGGATCTACCTGTGCCTGTTAGACACTGTAGATTAGATCTACCTATGCCTGTTAGACACTGTAATTAGATCTACCTGTGCCTGTTAGACACTGTAAATAAGATCTACCTGTGCCTGTTAGACACTGAAAGGGATCTACCTGTGCCTGTTAGACACTGAAAGGGATCTACCTGTGCCTGTTAGACACTGAAAATAAGATCTACCTGTGCCTGTTAGACACTGAAAGGTATCTACCTGTGCCTGTTAGACACTAAATAAGATCTACCTGTTAGACACTAAATGGGTTCTGCATGTACCTGTTAGACACAATTAAGCCTAAGTGTCCCTGTTAGCACAATGACGCAAATCGCTGAAAAAGTGGTTGACAAAGACATTTATTTCGGCTGCTCTTTCACCATTAAGCGCCACCCACCAAGCAGTGAAAACAAAGAGTTACCCAGAGAAGATTTCTCGTGTCCGCAAACAAAGCCAAAATGAAAAGCAACTTTCGCAACAGGCGCAGTCTCACGAGAGATGGGAGCAAGAAGTTGCGGGGATTGGGAATTGCGATAAAAATTCTGGAATTCTCGGGTCTACAGATGTGTGTGCCGAGGCTGATAACCGCTTCCATCACTGTAGCCTTCCCCACTTCCCACCCGCTGAGCAGCTGAAGGTCGAACTTATCCGAGACTCTTCGAGTTTCCCCGCTCGCTTCCGTATTGTATTGTCAATCATCAGGTTAATCGCTGATAATGTAAGGGAAGAATTCTTTCTGGTGCCAAACAAGCTTGGAAACGAAATTGTAACTATAGACAGTTATATATGCATAGTGGGATCTGTTTAACTGACTGGGAAGTGTGTTTAGGCATCCCGCTGAGTGTCTGTGTCGGGGCTTATCTCCCTATTCTTCAAGGCCAATCCGGCCCTGGCAGTCGGTCATGCAGCACCTCGGAACTTTTAACAAGGTTAATAAGTAGCTGAAACTTAAGATAAGAAGTTTTTCATGTTGCATTTTGTGCCGCATCATCTTAGTTTACTTCGGTGGTAATTATGGAGTTTGAATAGATAAAATATCATTGCAGACAGAAACTGTATAAAACTTGAAAACAAATTTTAAAGGTCGGTTTTAATGGCCTTAAATAGCCGCGATTAAAAGTGCTGGCGCCCCTTGGTGCTGGCGCCCCTTGGTGCTTGGCGCCCCTTGGTGCTTGGCGCCCCTTGGTGCTTGGCGCCCCTTGGTCCTGGCGCCCCTTGGTGCTAAGCCCCTTGGTCCTGGCGCCCCTTGGTGCTGGCGCCCCTTGGTGCTGGCGCCCCTTGGTGCTGGCACCCCTTTGTCCTGGCGCCCCTTGGTGCTGGCGCCCCTTGGTGCTGGCGCCCCTTGGTGCTGGCGCCCCTTGGTGCTGGCGCCCCTTGGTGCTGGCGCCCCTTGGTGCTGGCGCCCCTTGGTGCTGGCGCCCTTGGTGCTGGCGCCCCTTGGTGCTGGCGCCCTTGGTGCTGGCGCCCCTTGGTGCTGGCGCCCCTTGTGCTGGCACCCCTTTGTCCTGGCGCCCCTTGGTGCTAAGCCCCTTGGTGCTGGCGCCCCTTGGTGCTGGCCCCCCTTGGTGCTGGCGCCCCTTGGTGCTGGCGCCCCTTGGTCCTGGCGTCCCTTGGTCCTGGCGCCCCTCAAAAAGTGGAAACAGCGCCATATTAACATAGACACAAAATTAATGCTGTTGCCTGTTACCATGCAATTTTATAAACCTTTCCTAATAACCCCCGCAGTCAAAACAACATTTTGACTCCATGCAATAAGCGTCCCAGTACACTGCACATTTACCCAGCCTGCAGCTCAATCAAAAAGCAACCCCCAAGCCCTCCTACATGACAGCAACAAAATTTCTAAGATTGGCTCTGCAGCTATCTGTGAATCGGAATAAATGGATGACTAGCAGCTGGTGACGCTTGTCCAGGGTTTCTACTGGCGATTTTTTTAGTAGTCCATGCGCGAACGATGGCACATGGAGCACGAACTGCTGCTCTGTGTATTTTCTACTTACCTATATTTTTAGGACTTTGAAAGTCTCACCTGCTCCCTTCATGAAATCTGTCACCTCCTCAGATGAAATGGCGCCTCCAGTTGAAAATGGCGCCTCCTCAGAAGTAAATGGCGCCTATTCAGATGAAATGGCGCCTCCTCAGATGAAATGGCGCCTCCTCAGAAGTAAATGGCGCCTCCTCAGATGTAAATGGCGCCTCCTCAGATGTAAATGGCGCCTCCTCAGAAGTAAATGGCGCCTCCTCAGATGAAATGGCGCCTCCTCAGATGAAATGGCGCCTCCACAGATGAAATGGCGCCTCCACAGATGAAATGGCGCCTCCACAGATGAAATGGCGCCTCCACAGATGAAATGGCGCCTCCACAGATGAAATGGCGCCTCCACAGATGAAATGGCGCCTCCACAGATGAAATTGCGCCTCCATCAGATAAAAAAGTGATGCTAACTGAGGTCCAACTGCTTGATTTGATAAAGTTTTTCACACTTTTCAATTTGAATCTACTGTCAATATATTTTATTTAATCCTTTCTTCAATTCCGGACTGAGACTCCCCGCGGCTGCAGGTGGTGAGTGCAGGAGCTGTGGATTTCCTTGTTGTCAAGGCCGGTCTCTGGCTTCCTAAATCATAGCGACAAGATTTTAACAATCTTTGTCTGTCTGTCAAATTGCAGTTTTTCTGCGTTCGTTTCGAACCCTGCTGAGGGCATGACGTGCTGTTTACATTGCTTCCTAGGGTTTTCGGACGGGATCGCTCAGCATGGTTTCTCCTAGTTATAAAATAGGTGGGTAGATAGAAGAGTGAGAGGAGAGTTGATAGGATGGTAGATAGGAGGGTAGATAGGAGGGTAGATAGGAGGGTAGATAGGAGGGTAGATAGGAGGGTAGATAAGAGAGTAGATATGAGGGTAGATAGGAGAGTAGATAAGAGGGTAGATAGGAAAGTAGATAGGAGGGTAGATAGCGAAGTAGATAGGGAAGTAGACAGGAGAGTACATAGGAGAGTAGATAGGACGGGTAAATTGGACAGGTAAGATAGGACAGGTAAGATAGGACAGGTAAGATTGGACAGGGAAGACAGGACAGGTAAGATAGGCCAGGTAAGATCTGACAGGGAAGACAGGACAGGTAAGATAGGACAGGTAAGATAGGACAGGGAAGATAAGACAGGTAAGATTGGGCAGGGAAGATAGGACAGGGAAGATAGGACAGGTAAGATAGGACAGGTAAGATAGGACAGGTAAGATAGGACAGGTAAGCTAGGACAGGGAAGACAGGACAGGTAAGATTGGACAGGTATATGTAAGATTGGACAGATAAGATAGGGCAGGTAAGATAGGACAGGTAAGATAGGACAGGTAAGATAGGACAGGTAAGATAGGACAGGTAAGATAGGACAGGGAAGACAGGACAGGTAAGATAGGACAGGTAAGATAGGACAGGTAAGATAGGACAGGTAAGATAGAACAGGGAAGACAGGACAGGTAAGATAGGACAGGTAAGATAGGACAGGTAAGATTGGACAGGTAAGATTGGACAGGTAAGATAGGACAGGTAAGATAGGACAGGTAAGATTGGACAGGTAAGATTGGACAGATAAGATTGGACAGGTAAGATTGGACAGGTAAGATAGGACAGGTAAGATAGGACAGGTAAGATAGGACAGGTAAAATAGGACAGGTAAGATAGGACAGGTAAGATAGGACAGGTAAGATAGGACAGGTAAGATAGGACAGGTAAAATAGGACAGGTAAGATAGGACAGGTAAGATAGGACAGGTAAGATAGGACAGGTAAGATAGGACAGGTAAGATTGGACAGGTAAGATAGGACAATTATGGTGGAAAAAGACAGAAAGAAGCCAAAATAAGCAAAGCAGCATTGATATCCCAGACGCATGAATGGTTTTCGCAGATCCCTTAATCCGCGTGGGAGGGAGGAATTACGCTCGCAGTTTAAATCCCGTTCGACTGCAGGACAGAGCGCGCACTTGTCAGTTCCACAGCCGAGTTTAATTGGCCTCTAAAACCAATGATGGCGGCTCTCGCGTTGCCCTAACAACTGCGGGGCCAATCTGGCAAGCATGCTATAGCTTGGCAATGCTTCTTATGCAACCACTGGCTGCAGCGCCGGTGGGCAGTGACCCCATGCTGAGCAGGAGGTCCCGGTCTGCTAATTAGCCGCATGCTTTAGGCTGCCTGCAAGCTGGAATGCTTCATCCAGCGTTTCCACGTGCCAGTTGCAGTCCAGCTAGGATGCAGCATGTGGGATCAAGCGGGAAGCACGCGGGGGAACTTATTACGTGAGCAGTGTAAGTTTGGAACTGCGCTTAATATGCTGCCACCGCTCTATATAGTGGCCCAGGGACCTCCATGAAGACTTGGACTGGAACCAAACATTACGGAACTAATGTGGCCTGGATTCTCGAGAATTCTCGTCCCTCATCTGCTGTATCCACCTCATCTGCAATGTCCACCTCATCTGCAATGTCCACCTCATCTGCAATGTCCACCTCATCTGCAATGTCCACCTCATCTGCAATGTCCACCTCATCTGCAATGTCCACCTCATCTGCTATATCCACCTCATCTGCAATGTCCACCACATCTATGTCCACAAAATCTAAAATGTCCACCTCATCTGCAGTGTCCACTGCATCCACCTCATCTACAATGTCCACCTCATCTGCAGTGTCCACTGCATCCACCTCATCTACAATGTCCACCTCATCTACAATGTCCACCTCATCTACAATGTCCACCTCATCTACTATGTCCACCAAGCCTTGAAAATAGTTGTTTCTTAGAATCGAAACGTCTGATCTAAAGGTCTAAAATTAATCGAAAAGTTCATTTTCATTATCTTGGATCTCCAGCCTCTAGTCCAAGGTATGTAAAGGTCCTTGGTAAACAGCCATGCGACCCACTTAGCATAGTAATTTAGTTATATAGCTTTCTTTTGAAGAATTCTTAAAGTTAGTTTAACAAGAGCTTAGCTCTAAAGCAATACAATGTTAATTGAAGGTGACACCAGATGTAAACAGTCTATGTGGTTTGCGAGTGCTGCGCCCCATAATGTTGATTATCCTGCTATGGGATCTGCCTGAAATATTGATATTGGTTCTGGGGAACATTAGAGTAATGTGCGCACGCGTTTCGAGCGTCCTCGACCCACTTTTTAAGTTGTGATTCTCGATAAAAGCTGTGATTCCTGACCCATTTTTAGAACTGAGATTCCTGACCCATTTTTAGAACTGAGATTCCTGACCCATTTCTAAATTTGGGATTTTTGACCCATTTCTAAATTTCGGATTCTTGACCCATTTCAAAATTTGGGATTCTTGACCCATTTCTAAATTTGGGATTCTTAACCCATTTCTAAATTTGGGATTCTTGACCCATTTCAAAATTTGGGATTCTTGACCCATTTCTAAATTTGGGATTCTTAACCCATTTCTAAATTTGGGATTCTTGACCCATTTCTAAATTTGGGATTCTTAACCCATTTCTAAATTTGGGATTCTTGACCCATTTCTAACTATTGGGATTCTTTACCCATTCCTAAATCTAGGATTCCTGACCCATTTCTAATTATTGGGATTCTTGGCCCATTTCAAAATCTGGAATTCTTGACCCATTTCTAATTATTGGGATTCTTGGCCCATTTCAAAATTTTGGATTCTGGACCCATTTATAAATCTAGGATTATAGACCCATTTTGAAACTTAGGATTTGGTACATGATTAGAGCGACTTGTAGAGGCATATCACCTCCACCCCCCTCCCCGGCAATTATCCCTCAGTCTACAACCCCCCCCGAGTAATCTCTCTAAGATTCACAAACAAAAGGCATTAACAGATTGAAGTTCCGCAGTTGTCTCTGGACTCTTAGGAATGCTTTCGGCCCATCCTATAAACTATCTGAAAAGACATGCAGTTTCTGCGGCCAGAAACCAACCAACGACTGACAGGAAATTTTAATGGGTTTCCCTGAAATTGGAAATTTTCAACAACGAAAATGAGAATTTCTCGTTACGTTGGTTTGCTTGCGAATGAAATTTTTCGATAATTTTCGGAAGGCTACCCGGCGGCTCGGGGCACCTGCCCTCGCTGTCCGAGTTTCCGTTGGCCGGGGGGGGGGAGGGGGCACTCCGCTCTGGAATGTCCGGCCCTGTCCGGCCGGGGTTTCGAAAATCCCAGCGTGCGCCTCAAGAATGCGGCGTCGAATACCTTCGTGGGAGTATCCGGGTAGAGGGGGTGCAGTCAGGAATGGGTGACGCGAGATGAGTGACGTCCGCGGGAAATCACTACCGAGATTGGAGGGAGGACCAAGCCTCCCTATCTTCCCTATAGAGCTGAAAAATTACTTCGTGAAAATTTTGCCCCAAAATTGCGTCGGGTAGAACATAAATTAGTGTCAGGTAGAACTTAAATTAGTGTCAGGTAGAACATAAATTAGTGTCAGGTAGAACATAAATTAGCGTCAGGTAGAACATAAATTAGTGTCAGGTGGAACATAAATTAGTGTCAGGTAGAACAAATTAGTGTCAGGTAGAACTTAAATTAGTGTCAGGTGGAACTTCAATTAGTGTCAGGTAAAACTTAAATTAGTGTCAGGTAGAACTTGAATTAGTGTCAGGTAGAACTTAAATTAGTGTCAGGTGGAACTTAAATTAGTGTCAGGTAGAACTTGAATTAGTGTCAGGTAGAACTTAATTTAGTGTCAGGTAGAACATAAATTAGTGTCAGGGGTAGAACTTAATTTAGTGTCAGGTAGAACATAAATTAGTGTCAGGGGTAGAACTTAAATTAGTGTCAGGTAGAACTTAAATTAGTGTCAGGTAGAACTTAAATTAGTGTCAGGTAGAACTTAAATTAGTGTCAGGTGGAACTTAAATTAGTGTCAGGTAGAACATAAATTAGTTTCAGGTAGAACTTAAATTAGTGTCAGGTAGAACATAAATTAGCGTCAGGTAGAACATAAATTAGTGTCAGGTAGAACATAAATTAGTGTCAGGTAGAACATAAATTAGCGTCAGGTAGAACTTAAATTAGTGTCAGGTAGAACTTAAATTAGTGTCAGGTGGAACTTAAATTAGTGTCAGGTAGAACATAAATTAGTTTCAGGTAGAACATGAATTAGTGTCAGACAGAACATAAATTAGTGTCAGACAGAACATGAATTAGTGTCAGGGGTAGAACATAAATTAGCGTCAGGTAGAACTTAAATTAGTGTCAGGTAGAACATAAATTAGCGTCAGGTAGAACATAAATTAGTGTCAGGTAGAACATAAATTAGTGTCAGGTAGAACATAAATTAGCGTCAGGTAGAACTTAAATTAGTGTCAGGTAGAACTTAAATTAGTGTCAGGTGGAACTTAAATTAGTGTCAGGTAGAACATAAATTAGTTTCAGGTAGAACATGAATTAGTGTCAGACAGAACATAAATTAGTGTCAGACAGAACATGAATTAGTGTCAGGGGTAGAACATAAATTAGTGTCAGGTAGAACATAAATTAGCGTCAGGTAGAACATAAATTAGCGTCAGGTAGAACATAAATTAGTGTCAGGTAGAACATAAATTAGCGTCAGGTAGAACATAAATTAGCGTCAGGTAGAACATAAATTAGCGTCAGGTAGAACATAAATTAGTGTCAGGTAGAGTTGCCATTCGACAAACCTAGGCTACGATGTTTACTGAAGTCCGATAGAGGTGAGAAATGTGTTTAAAAGTTTCTTGCAAGCAACAGAAAGTTCGACATTGGAACTTCGGGAAAAAACACTGCGTTAGAATTTCAGAGTTAGAGGTGGAAGTTCTTGGGAAGCTTGCTTGAATCTGCTTCACACACCCCTCCAGCTTCATTTGCTGCAATGGCGCGAAAAAAAAGTTTTGTATTGCTTCTTTTCTCTCTCCTTCACCGGTGTTTGTTCCCTGTGAACAGCCGGTTCGACCTGTGTACGAGTATAAGACGTTTTAGGCAGTAGCCATGGAGATTCAAAACTAGAATTCGGTCGCGACTCGCGATATATTTAGTCTACGTCAAATTGACTGCGGAACCTCTAACTCTTAACGTAACTGTAACCAAAACCCTAAAACCCTAAACTCTAACACCAACCGAAAATCTTACACTGATTCTTAAACCCTGAACCAGTGGTCGGAAAAATTTTTACATCAAGGGCCAGATAAAGCATTCAGCTAATGGATGCGTAGAAATAGGAGGGAATAGAATATTAGAGATGAGAGAGGAGAGGCGAGAGACGGGATGAGATAGAAGATAAGATGAGAGAGGGGAGATTGAAGAGGGGATAGGGGAGAGAGAAGAGAAGAGAGACAAGTGGGGAGAGACAAGAGGGGAAAGAGAAGAGGAGAGAAGAGAGGAGAGAGAAGAGGGAAGAGAGAAGAGAGGAGAGAGAAGTGGGGAGAGACAAGAGGGGAAAGAGAAGAGGAGAGAGAGAAGAGAGGAGAGAGAAGAGGGAAGAGAGAAGAGAGGAGAGAGAAGTGGGGAGAGAGAAGAGAGGAGAGAGAAGAGAGGAGAGAGAAGAGAGGAGAGAGAAGAGAGGAGAGAGAAGAGAAAAGAGAGAAGAGAGGAGAGAGAAGAGAGGAGAGAGAAGAGAAAAGAGAGAAGAGAGGAGAGAGAAGAGAGGAGAGAGAAGAGAGGAGAGAGAAGAGAGGAGAGAGAAGAGAGGAGAGAGAAGAGGGGAGAGACGAGGGAAGAGAGAAGTGGGGAGAGAGAAGAGAGGAGAGAGAAGAGAGGAGAGAGAAGAGGGGGGAGAGAAGAGGGAAGAGAGAAGTGGGGAGAGAGAAGAGAGGAGAGAGAAGAGAGGAGAGAGAAGAGAGGAGAGAGAAGAGAAAAGAGAGAAGAGAGGAGAGAGAAGAGGGGAGAGAGAAGAGAGGAGAGAGAAGAGGGAAGAGAGAAGAGAGGAGAGAGAAGAGAGGAGAGAGAAGAGAGGAGAGAGAAGAGAGGAGAGAGAAGAGAAAAGAGAGAAGAGAGGAGAGAAAAGAGAGGAGAGAGAAGAGAGGAGAGAGAAGAGAGGAGAGAGAAGAGGGGAGAGAGAAGAGGGGAGAGACGAGGGAAGAGAGAAGTGGGGAGAGCGAAGAGAGGAGAGAGAAGAGAGGAGAGAGAAGAGGGGGGAGAGAAGAGGGGAGAGAGAAGAGAGGAGAGAGAAGAGGGGGGGGAGAAGAGGGAAGAGAGAAGAGGGAAGAGAGAAGAGAGGAGAGAGAAGAGGGGAGAGACGAGGGAAGAGAGAGAAGAGTGGGAAGACGAGACAGGAGAGAAGAGCAAGAGAGCTAAAAAGAGACGTGAGTCATAAACCTTGAGCGAGGCAGGGTGCTATTGTGAAGTTTCAAAAAACCCCGCGGCCCGGATCGAGTTTGCCGACGCCTGCCCTATACCTACAAGTACAATCCTAAACCTATCGAGACGAACTGGCTCGAGATAATCCTTTAAAAAATAAACTTCAGGCTTGCTTAAATTTAACATTAAACTAATATTAAACTACAAACCGAATCTATGTACCAGTCATTGATTTCAAATGTACTTTATATAGCTCTATGATTATTAATATTATTAATAAAGTGTGATTATTTGGTGGTAGAGCCACAGGCCGGGGACCCATATAGCAGTGGGACAGTCAGTGGGACAGGATCCCGGATGCCCCGCCCAACAGCTGACATCGAAGGGTTTTGCGAGGCCGGGCAGCAGCAGCTGTCACCGAAGGAGGCCTGGCACTGCAATCAGAGGCGGGGGTCATACATAAGCTGCTTTGCCTTCAATTCAACAGAGACACCAACTGGCGCTCCGTCTCTCTTAAGTCCCGTCTTTTTTTCTGGTCTTGGGTTGCTTGGGTCTCTGCTTCTTTGCATCCCCGCAATTTTTCGTGTTACCCCAAGGTTCGGCTCCCGCCCGCCCCCGGAGGTTCGATCTCGGAGTTTTTAGTGCTTCTTTTTTGCTGTTTTTCCTCTTGTCTGACACCGACTGGAGACACTGCGGGACTGGACTGTGCGGCGGGAGATTCGGGAATATGGGAAGTGGGCGGAGCCGCTGTTGCTGCTTTTGACTGACTGTTAACAGGGCTGTGTTCTTGATTCTACGGTTGAGACTCTCAGGGTGAGATCTTCTTTCAGGATCAGGAGAGATTTTCAGGGTGAGATTTTTTATATGAGGAGAGATTCTCAGGGTGAGATTTTCTATAGGAGGAGAGATTCTCAGGGTGAGATTTCATTTAGAAGGAGAGATTCTAGGGTGAGATTTTCTATAAGAGAAGAGATTCTCAGGGTGAGATTTTCTATTGGAGGAGAGATTTTCAGGGTAAGATTTTCTATAGGAGGAGAGATTCTCAGGGTGAGATTTTCTATAGGAGGAGAGATTTTCAATGTGAGATTTTCTATTAGAGGAGAGATTCTCAGGGTGAGATTTTTTATACCAGGAGAGATTCTTAGGAGAGATTTCCTTTAGAAGGAGTGATTCTAGGGTAAGATTTTCCATAGGAGAAGAGATTCTCAGGGGAGAAGAGATTCTCAGGGTGAGATTTTCTATATGAGTAGAGGTTCACAGGGTGAGATTTTCTATTGGAGGAGAGATTCTCAGAGTGAGATTCTAAAGGTTGAGATTTAGTCAGGAAGGCTGGATTATCTGGGCGAGATTCTATCTATGGGGTGTTATTTTGTCTAGGAAGGCTTAGATTCTCAGGATGAGATTCTCAGGGGTGAGACTTCTAGATGAATTATCCCGTTTTGCATGCCCACCAGTCTGTTGGTATCCCCAGCTACTTTTGTCGGCAAGGGGCAAAGCAGTCTGCACAGATCTGCAGTGAGTTATGATGCACAGCCGCCCTTTTCATTCAATCCCAGATCGTCATTGCTTTTTTGTGCAGAGTTTTACTATATCAGATTTAGTAAATTGCCTATATACACATCTACATCGCGTCTTTGTGTACCGCATGGGCGCAGCGGGTGGTATCAGGGGATATCACCCCCCCCCCTCCACTGGCTTCTTGTCCTTGGGCTGCCTTGCAATACTGCAAGTTGGTCGTGTCTCGTTTTATTGGTTAGCTATGGGTACAAAGACCACCGACAACTGTGGCTTGCACGTGGCCACATATCTCCCCAACAGGGATATTGTGTGGGAGGGGAAGGCCGCCCTGTCAGGTCTGGCGTCACCTGCTGTCATTCCGTTAAAAATCCCCTCCTGTAAGAAAGATGGGAACAGGATATCGGCGACCCCATAACAGACAGGATATCTTACAGATTCATGGAGGGCCAACAAAAACAGTAAAACAGGGGGGTGGTGGCCGCCAACCACCAACCCAAGGGCACCTGTTGAATTCTGTAATGCTGAGTGCCCGACTGTCTGCTTTCGTCTATGTTCCATCCATTATTTGTAGGGCCACTGCTTCAGGACACGCGCGTAATGGATCAATCAAAGATAGACACTTGCCGCGGAGGCCCGGCCTGCATGCACGATCTGTATGTTCCCTATTCCCTATAGTCTATTCCCTATCTATCTAGTCCATTCCCAATATATCTAATCTGTTCCAAATCTCTACAGTATATTCCCAATATATTTAATCTAATCCCTATCTATCTATAGTCTATTCCTAATTCTATTTAATCTATTCTCAATCTATCTGTAATCTGTAGTCTATACCCAATCTATCTAGTCTATTCCCAACTCTATCTAGTTTATTCCCAATCTATCTAGTCTATTCCCAATTTTATCTACGGTCGTAGTTTAT